>JAWZYU010000006.1:26947500-27332500 GCA_038380435.1 Ryuthela nishihirai | reverse complement strand
CAACTAGCGGCCCGCACAAGAAATTTCGCTGCCGCGAACAAAATCAAGTTTTCAATTGAAATTTTAAGTAAATACATGTAATCCACCTTATAATTTTTTGTCAATTACCTATCCTATCCTTTTTTATTGGCCCGCGAAATATTGGCAAAAGAAAAAATGGTCCGCGGTCTTAGAGAAGTTGGACAGCAGTAATCTATATTATTACACAGACTTATAACATTTTCAACTTTTCCTATAATACGGTAATATAATAAACTAATGTAGCGTTGAAAGAGTTTATTTTAGATACTATTCAGTTTCGTTTAAGTGGATTTTAAGGTGATCTTAAACAAAAATTCTAGCAAATATTTAGGCCATAATTTGAAATTATGAATTTATGATGAAAAAATATAAGAGAAAGCTATCAGAGTGTACGCAGTGTTCTGAAAAGCTTAAAGACTTCCTTAAATATACATTCGTACAACAACGCAAACTAGAACATATTCAATGACACATGTAATTACATTGATATTACAAGTAATGTATGCAAATCTGTATTTTTCTCCACTACGATTTTAAATTCAAGCCAACAAAGTAATAAAAAACATAATGAAGAGTGTCGTGGTGATTAACCGCATATCGAAATTTTCTGCCTTCCCTACAAAAAACGTATTTTGTATGTAAAAGTTGCAGTGCTATCATTAATTTCTTTAAAAACATACTAATGTTATGAGAGTAATGGTAAATCAATACTAATTCCACTCTCCGACATGGTTATTTATTATACCGTTGGTTGTGCCTCTTCTTGCTTATATCGCAGCAAAATTGACATTTTTTATTGCTGTTTGAAAACCTACCTAGTTCCGCAGATTTGCATTTTATTTTTAGAGGCTTTATGTTAAAATCGAAGAGGGAGGAAACGAAACAAGTTAAAAATGAATCTCATATCTGACATTGCATTTTTACTTTCACTTTGAGCATACTTTGTGTTGGAATTCATTGGTACATCTTTTTTTCAAAAGAAATGATCAATAAGTTCACGTTAGGTTTTTTGCTATGTTTTGTTCTTTTAAAGATTAGAAAGTTTCGGCTAGGTGAGTTGCAAGCAATGATATATAGCTCAGGTTCTAGGTTACGCTTTCATTATTATCATTGGATTTGCCGTTAGGAAACGAACATATTAACCGACTTAAGACTGAAATGTAAGAAATGAAACTGAAGTTTGCAAACTGGGGTGTAGGAAATATTCGTGGTGGTTCGTAAAGTTGAATCTGAAAAAGGGAATGATAATTTGTTACTTTTTTTAAAACTCTGACAAATCATTGTAAATGATGTCAAAAAATTTAACATTTCTTTCCACTTTTCTAATTAAGCGTTGTTCATAAATTGACAAACAGCACAAAGTTAAAATTTACAGTGGGCTCAGCTATATGAATATATACACAATCCCCGACGTTTTTCAAAAAATTCGTATATTTGAAATCGTGTTAATCGGATACTAATTTATCATTAAAGATATGTTAATAGTTGGGGACCCTTTCCGCAATCCTAACCTGATTGGCATATTTTTAAATTTATTCCTTTATTATGACCATATGCAATTTGGTAAATGTTTGTGCATTTTATTTGTTTATGTATATTTCATGCATGAAAATCAATTTTGCAGAATACAAAAAACTATATTGTTATGAAAAAAACGGCTAATGGCTTTTTATTTTAATACATGGTACGTGCGAGTATAGATGCTTGTTGAAGTATGAAAATACACCGAAGAGTCAAATCATTATGACCAGCGCGTCTTTATTCAAATCTAAGCAACTGCAGGTAACCGACGGCGTGTGTGAAGGTCATGAAACGGTATAAGTAACACCTGATACTGAGCTCTGTTAACCAGTGTTATTCTTGTTCTTCAGATGGGAAAGGCAGTGGACCTAAGTGAGTTTGACAAATGCCAAATTGCAATGCCAGACGACTAGGTCAGAGCATTTCCGAGACGACAAGGTTTGTGGGGTGCTCACGATCAGCCGTGGTTAGTATCTTCAAAAAGAGATCCGAGGAGGGAAAAACCATAAATGGCCGGCAAGGTGTAGGCCGACCACGGCTCATTAATGCTATAGGTGAGCGAAGGCTATCCCGTATGTACGAGCCAACAGAAGGGATACTGTGGCGCAACCGCCAGTAATTTGAATGCTGGTGACGAGTGTAATGTGTCACAACACAGAGTACAACAAACCCTGCTAAAAATGGGGCTGCATAGCCTAAGGCCGCTCCGAATGCACATGGTAACCTCGGTTCACTGTCGAAAGCGTCTACAATGGGCACGCGAGCATCAAAACTGGACCTTGAATGACTGGACGAAAGTCATCTGCTCCGATGAATCTCGTTTCCTGTTGCACCATGTGGACGGCCAAGTACGTATGCGTCGTTTTTACCTGGGAAAGTGTTGGCACCAAGATGAACAATAGAACAAAAACAAGCCAGTGGTGGAAGTGTAATTCGTTGGGAAATATTCTGCTGGGAAACATGGGTCCAGCCATTCATGTGCAGAAAACCATTACGTCTAACACCTGCCTAAACATCATTGCAGACCAGGTACATCCTTTCATCGCAACGGTTATTCCCCTCTAGTAGTGCCTTCTTTCAGCAGGATAATGCGCCATGCCACACTGCCCGGATTGTTCGATAATAGTTCGCGGAACATGAGGAAGACTTCCAGGTATTGCCCTGGCCTCTAAATTCCACAGACATCAATCCAATCGAGCATCTGTAGTTTGTGTTGGACAGCATTTCCGATTTGCCGCCGCTCATCCACATAACTTACAAGAGTTAAAGAGATCTGCTGGTAACGTGTTGGTAAGAGATGCCACAAAACCCCATTAGAAATCTTGCAGCGTCGATGCCTCGACGGGTAAGAGCTGTTTTGGCGGCACGTGGAGCACCAACTTCATATTAGTCAGGTGGCCATAACATTTTGGATCTTCGTATAGGCTCTCCCACCTTCTAGAGATTACCATATGAAACTGTTCTTGACCTAACACTCACAACACCAGATATTTCATCTACGATTACATTGCAGATTCACCATTCTACAGAGAAAAGTGACCACTATCCCATATTCATCACAATACAAGGCCTTAAGACAACTGCTTACACTACAAAAACACATAGCAACTGACACAACTTCTCCTCCAACTGCGAAAACAATATTACTACACAAGCACCTGATAACATAACCTCCCTTTACACATGCATCAATGACAGCCTCTCCACTAATAAGTTCAAACCAAACATATTACTGGCTTTTCCACTAATCACCCTGCCATCACTACACAATTACAAAATAGGAGGTATTTATAACTTTCTTATAACTTTTATGTTTGTTATCACAGCATTTCGTTATTTCTCATATCTAAATATATTTTCTAGAGTAAATTACAATCGGTTTGAGCTCCTAAAAATTTATAATTTTCTATCCCTCTTTTCCCATCGAAATTTAGTGTATATTTTTTTACTAAATATATGTTCAAATAAAAATTATTTCTTAATATATATGTTTATTTCACCATCATCATCGTTGTTAACATGATTGCCTTTTAAAATCATTTTATTTTTCTTCGAAGTGTGTTTGTTATTGTACCTTTTTTTTTCAATTAATAAAAATATTTGAAATATTTAAATATTATCCGATTCTAGATGCATTTCATAAATTTTTGCTTCAGGTGCAAATGCGGGCAATCATTCCGGTGGCCGACATTTTCTCTCTAGAATTACTCGATAGTTTTACTGCGATGTCCCTTTGAGCTACTCGTAAGACTTTCTATAGTTATCGATGAAAAGGTTGATGGACACCACTGATTCATATAATAATAAGGTTTGTGGAAATCTCATTAAGAATATGAAAGGGCGAGCTCATGCTTCTCTTTGTGAGGCTACTTCATTACCTCTGAAAATTGTTTCTGAAATTATCGAACAACAGAACGAAATCCCTAAATGTAGACTTGATAGATTACCTTCGGAATTCCTTAATTGCATTCAGTATCATTACCTTTGTTTACCCTTCAATCATATTTTCCCATATTTGTGTTTCATAAGCGAATGTTACTGACAAGGTATATATAAATCGTTGATTTACATTTTATGCTCAATGCGAATATATTGCCATTTCCATATATTATTCATTTACCAGAGAGCGTACTGTCTTTTCTAGTTTTATTCGCATTACTTCAACACATTAAATTGCTTTTCTTGAGTACTTCCTGCACATAACAAAACAACCGAACCATTTTAACAAAGTTGTAAACGTAGGAATGTGAAATATATTTAGGGCATAAATCTTTACTTAAAGCACGAAATGAAAAGACGAAACTCTCAAATAAACAATGTTTATTAAACAGTTGATGGTGTCAGAGCCTTAACGCCCACATTTGCCATGGAAACAGGTGTTTTGTACAAAGTGCATCGCATCACTGTGATGCAACTCTCCTGCCTGAATAAATACCGAGTCTTTTTTCCTCTATTGTCGCAATTCTAAAATAATATACGTTTTAGAAATTCGCATAAGGATTATTTCAATATTAAACACTTATGAATGATTTTTACAAAACAATATATAGTTAAATATTCCAGCTTCCATAACTCTCCCCATACTGAACAAATATTATTGAAAATCAAGAGTCAAATAGATTTGATAAAATCTTCAATCTACATATATTTAGTCACAATTTTTAATTAGATTCATATTTTAGGGGTTGTAGAGCCTAGCAGTTTGATTCCCATTGATATAAAATGGAAATTCTGTAACATTTTGGTAGGGCAATATTTAATGCTGCTACTTCTCTCTTCTAAATTGTTCTGATGTAAACGTACTGTTATAGCCATGCAACGCCAATTCCTACACAAATTCATGTCTAATGATTCAATAACATTCTATCGATGAATTCTCCTAAAATTCTTCCTTGTATCATACTTCTACCTTTTTTCGCTTTAAATATCCCAAACGTTTTGTGAAATATGCAATTTGTCCCATATAAAAATCTTTAATATAACAGCTTAATAATATTCAAATGTGATTCTTTTTATCGCACAAAGCCAGTCTCCTATAAGTTTTAAATCATCATAAAAAGGAGATAAATTAATTGAAAATTTACAACAATGTAGATGCAGTAAGATATTTCAAACTATTACAAAAGTCACTTAAAATATATAATCCCTTGGGGGCACAAGAAAAAAAAACTGAAAAGCGTGGAAAACAAGAGCGGAAAAGTGTGAGAATATAAACTATGTAGAATAAAGTAAATTATATATACCAGAAAGCCCACTGCTAGAGCAAATTTAATATTTAAATTTTTAAACGTTCAACCTATTGCGACACACGTACATGTCTATATTTTCTAGTTGTGCATCAAGGATCGTTAAAAAATCTGTCTCTCTTTCGTTTCATCCACACCTTTGAAAAGCGAATTCTAAGTTATCTATGATAATGGAAATTTCCAGACTCTAAGCATTGCATCTGATCTTTTTGATAGGTTTCTGAACTCTTTATTTATTTTTTATAAAATTTTTATTTTATTTATATTTTATAAAAGGAAAGAAATATTCCACTACACAAAGGATGGAGATAAGTTAGATGTTCTGTCAGGTTTGTTCTGATTCCTCGTACAGCATAGAAACGCATACATAAACATACAACTATAGCGTGCTGGGACTCGAATCCCGATCCCAGCATCTTCAGTGTCACGTGATACTACTGGGGCTACGATGCGAAACAAATTTCTCTTAATATTTGGCAGTGCCTTGTATCATTACACATTACACTTTTTAAAGCAAATTTAGCCAGAAGGATAGAATCCTCATCGATAACAGTAATTCTCGTTGAGGATTTTTTGAGCTTCTGTCACACCTTTAACCCATAAACTGAATGACGCCTGCATCGTTCTGGAACAAGCAGACTTATTCAATCCATTACTCACAAGCACCGCGCTATTCGCGAAACCATTAAAGGATAACTCCAATGAATTCCTCATTAGAGATCGAGAACTTTTGCATTTAAGGGTAATTTTGTTTTCGAAGTTTTCAAATTTCAATTGAAATGTAATAAGCTAAATTAAAAAAAATTGAAAACGTTGCAGAATATTATTTTTTATTGCTAATGTTTCGTAAAATTCTCTTTCATATTGTTTACACTGTTTAAATATCGGTGTTTAGCAGAGTGTAAAGTTATGAGAATTAAAATAAACCACTATTGCCCAAATTTGTTTGGCCTCAGCATCCCCCCCAGCTATCCCCATCGTAAGTTGAAAGCTTGAATGGCACCCCAAGTGGGTTATGTGTTTGATTCTGCAACAGGTACTTATTTTGAAAAATAAACAAATCATTATTAAAATAACGTATTTACATCCCAAATTCCTATGTTGAGCTTAAAATGTTAGATTAACAATTTTTTTTAATTGATATATTCCCTCCCTGTTGATAACCATTCGAACGAATAGTTAAACTGCAAAAAGTTTAATTGTCATTAAACTAATTCTATTTTGATGGAGAAATAAGAAAAAAGGCCATTAAGAATATTTAGTGCTGGCTAAGTCAGTCATTAGACATCTTGATGCTGTTGTTTCAAAATGTTTGCATATTCATGTTCCAGAAGGTTCTGTTTGTTTATCCTTCGATGTCGATTCATTTTCCATGAAGTGTGAGGTAGTCTTAACTCAGTAGTATTGAAAAGTCAAATGCGGGCTCTTAACCAATGAGAGGACAATTTGGGTTACATAATAATATATCCAAAATGGGCAACCTAGTTTGTTTACCGAGAAGAGATATATCGAGGACTTAGTCTAGATTTCATTTGAAAATTTTAAATATAGGAATGTTATTCTTTAACAGAACGTAGCAAAATTTTACGAAAACGACAAAAATCATACAAAACTTAATGAAAATAAACGCGTTTAAAAACTGATGTTAAATTTCAGTGATTTAAGAAAATTGCATATGGCCTCGTGGCCGAAGTGACTAGTATGCTTAGCTACTAATAAGAGGGACATGGGTTCGAGCCCCGGATAAGATATGGATGTTTGTGTTGTCTTTCTGCAGAAGTCCCGCCATCCTCGCAGACCTTGTCTTATAAACTAACAGGCTCCTAGCTGACACCTGTGGCAAACATCTACCCGGGGAATTATTTTTCTTCATATTTGGCTATTTTAAATAATAATAATTGAATTGAAAATTAATAGACATTTAGATTTCTAGATTTGTGATAAATATGCTAAGTCTGAATTCTCCAACAATGGGATTTTTTTAATATAAATTGTTTTTTTATGATGGGGAAATTCGAAATTTGTAGGATATATGCCTACGCATCGAGTGAAACATAGTTCCCGGTAATCCAACAAGTAGTCAGGGCGGCATTGATAGTTTGAACAGTATTATTTTTTTAAATTTGAAGAAATATTATCTTCATCAGTGATAAGATAACATACTAAATGATAAAATATTAGGAAATTTTAATCTCTCCTTGGACTTTAACTTAAAGTGACTCCACACACAGGAATTAAGTTTTTCATTCATTTCATGATTTCAATTCGTGAAAACGGGAGTGGGAGAGCCATACCCTTTGCACTTTAAAAACCACACTAGATAGCCTTGACGAGAGGCTGCCATCTGTTTCCTAACAGCTGGCCAAGAGGTCCCAGCCCCTCAATCATCTCTGAGAACTTGGGATCCTTGTGACCTGGCCATTTAGCCCATTGAATTTCAAAAAGTACAGCTCACAGGTAAAACAACCCAAATCTGAAAACGGTTTATCTGATTGCACACCTCCCAGATTGCCCATTCATCGCTAAGTGTAAGAACGCGACAGATGACATCGTATCACCGACATCGTTTGCCTTTTCCGATCTGCAGGGACAGAAACACAATCGTACAATTTGCGGGCATCATCTGATTAAATAATAAAAATATGTCCAAAATACCCGATTTTAAAGAGAACTTTTGTTTCTATCCAGTTACATTGTTTACACTCTTTGAGTGGGATGTAATATTATATATTATGATATATCTTGTTGACATTGAGAAGAGAAAATCGCTTTGAAAGGCTCAGATCCAATGAGTCCAATGGTTCTGTATGCCCATAGGAATTTCTTATTGCATCTTACCGTCAGTAGCAAACTGAAAACGAAATTTATTTTCGTGATCCATCTGATTTCATCGTCACGTCTGTGGGATGTATACATTGCTGCGATATGGCCGATAGGAGAATAATCAGGAGTAAATCAGGAGTGGAGAGACCTTTTTCACTGCGGCCACTAAAATGCTCTCCCTGCTTATAAAAATATTTTTATGGCTTAAACTTTGTCAATTCGTTCTTGACCTACTAATCTATAAACATTTGAGTGTTTTGTTGAGTATTTATTTGCCGGAGGGCCACAAAAGTCATCTCGTGGGCTGCGGATGGCACGCGGGGTGGAGTTTCTCCATCCTTGTAGCAGAGGGATATGACAAAGCACCATGATGAAATTCTATTCATCGTCACATGCTTGTGATTTCTGAAAAGCTTTAATTTTTGTTTATTCACTAAAATGCATAACATGCGCAATTGTTTACAGCGTTTATTAACTCAGTCAGCAGACAAGGAGAATGGCAGTCAAGTCAAATTCCTCATGTGTACTACAACATCCCAAACTACATGGAAATTCTGAACACTCCAACTAGAATTTATCTACTGATGTTGAGATCATCTCCACTATTTAAATTTCTTTCCTCAGTTCGTCAATGGTGTAAGGACTGTTTTTGTAAGCACTATCCTTCAGAAAACTTCATAAGAAAAAAAATCACATAAGTTGAGATCTGGGAACCATAATGACTGCAACAGCCATACTCTAAGCAAGCAGGAAATCGATTCAGAAGAATGTTGTCGAAGAAAGGCACGTTAAGAGCATCGAATATTGCCTTTGCTGTTTATGGTCAAGCTTCGTCGTATTCCTAAAATGCCTCCTCGAAATTGCCATGTCATTGGAGAAAGGGGAAAAAATTGTTCGTCAAGGAGAAGACGATAACGGTCAACATTCACAACATCAGTGATTAAAATTGGTACCACAAGTCGAAAGGGCGCATCACATCCTTATTTTTTGGGGGAAAGTGATCGAGTCTTCATTTATTCAATCTCTTTTGTCTTTACCGACGTCGCAAAGGAATTGCTCCCTTTGTATTTGCATCGTATCTTCTCAAACAATCCTGAATATATAAATTAAATAAATACCCCCTCAAGCAGCTGCTTGCCACAGAGGTCTGAGAGGAGCCTGTCAGTTTATATGCCATAGTAGAAGATCTGAGAGGATGGCAGGCCCTCAGAAGAAAAACAATACAATCATCCATGGCTTACCCGGGGCACGAACCCAGGTCCCTTAGATCACTAGCCAAGCGTGCTAACCACTCGGCCATGGGACGGATAATGCATAACTTTAGTTGTTTATGAAGACATAGGTTTGAATCCCACGCAGGGCAAAAAACATAAATTTTCAGCTAATTATTTCGTGTTTCTTGCCTACAAGACATTTTCTTGTGATACTTTGTTACGAACTATTTATATAACTCTGTGAGCGTCAGTGATAATTATTATTTCTATCATACGTGGAACCTTGGTTGCCCGATTCTCGACGTAAATGGAGTCAGGAGCGATTCAACAAAAATATGCGAGAATGTATATAAGTCATATTGATGAAAAACTGATTAGCTGTTGATAGTGTAGTTGTTTTCATACCCGGTATGTTTCTGAGAGATGTGCGTTCAAATTCCACTCAGGGGACAACCAAATGTTTTCCCAGCTAATTATTTTAAGCATCTTACATATTTTCCTGAACTTTGTCCAATGCCTGTTGAATAAGGGTAGTACTATTTTTCTGGTGTTTATACTTTTATTTCTACCGACAAACCCTTATTTATTGTCCAACATGATTCCAGTCACTTCAAACTTGTAACCTTATCTGTTTATTGCAAACTTGTTTGGTGCTTTCTTGCATTTAAATTTATGATATCAAGCTGCACTAGAATAGCACTGGCAGTTTGGTAAAATTATTTCATCCCAGAAACAAGCTGCATTGTTGTGTAAGAAATTTTTCACTGTACTGATCTCATAAATTTATCACTGTACACATCATATTCTTACAAACATGCTGAGTAAATCGACACCAAACAATGATGTATGTAACATATTCTGGAAAATATATATAATTATGACTGGAGCGTCTTTTCACAAACACCCTGTATATACTGAGCTCAGTAAATGATGAAAGGCTGAACGTAAATTATCTGACTAGAGAACTTGCTTATCAGACTTTCACTTAAATCTACTCTTATGTTCTGTAAACAAAATGCTTTTATTGTGATACAGAATAGAGTTGTGTTTCGAGCTAGTTCATATGTTTTATCACTCCGCAGAACTTTTTTCGCGCACCATAGGCAAAATCGCCGTCGCAAAAATCCCAGCTTTCAGAGCAGGATAAAGGAAGATGTCCGCTGGACAACAAATATGAGGCAGATAGTAGTTTCTTATCAAGGGGATCCAGCATGTCTTTCAACATGCACAGGGTATTGATTTCCTTCATGGGGCCAAAGCTTAACTCCCCATCTGTAGGACAATAAACTTTTCAAGTCCATTGGTGACTTATTTCCATTGAAAACAGAACGGGGATTAGCTTATAAATCAGAAAGCTGGTACAGTAAAAGATTCTATTTATTAGAATAACTAGGTCATAAAACCCAAATGGTTCAGCTGGGTAGAGGAATCCACTGCTGATGTTAGAAGAAGATGAAAATCTTTCGTAAGTATTTGTTTATATTGTTCTATAAAGCAAGCATTAATTATCACATAAGCTCTAACATTATATGATGACTTTTATGACAATTACTACTTGACTTATAAATGCTTATATGATAAATGTCCAATGATATTATAGAGCGATTTTGACATTGATTACTTCTGTTTCACGAATACTGAAATAATACGTAATTAGTCCAGCGGAATGAATTTCTCATTGCCCAGTCCAAAAGAGTAATTAAAATTAGCAAAAAAACTTTATATTAGAATTAACTTTTGGAAACAGAGATATTCTTTCGAGAGTGAAAGATCAATATGAAAATTAAAATGGAATGCTTTTTATTAAAATACAATTACAAAATAGCCAAAGAGGAATTCTGGATATCATTCGACAAGACGGGAAGTTTGTCCGCGTCTTTTATAAGAGAAAAGCAAAAATCTAAACTCCTAGAAAGCAACAGAAAAAGTAAAGAAACGCACTAAGTAATTTTTCCTTTACGTAAGTGTTGGAAAAACTAAATCACATCACCTGCTTTATTACAATTTTTCTTTTAGCAAAAGAAACGCACAATCTTAAAATATCTTTCTTCCAGTTGCAAAGGTAGTATCTTTAAGAGCAAAAAATAAAATCTTGAGCAGATATACAATATTCTTTTGTGTTTTTCCAACAGACAATCCTCCGGAATTCCTGCACACGTTCGATAACACGACTGTGGAGCCTGGATCACCAGTTTCTCTGAAGTGCATCGCCTCGGGAAACCCACTGCCGCAGATCACGTGGACTTTGGACGGCTCCCATATCCCAGAGGAACAGAGCTTCCGGTCTGGAGACTACGTCACGGTGGAGAACACAGTAGTCAGTTACGTGAATATCTCGCGTGCTGGAGTAGAACATGCCGGAGAGTACACGTGCACTGCCAGAAATGATGCTGGCCACGTGCATCACAGTAGATGGTTGCGTGTTCCCGGACCTCCTTTCGTTCGACCAATGAAGAACCAGACGATCGTTGCCGGGGAAACAATGAGAATGAGGTGTCCTACAGGAGGCTATCCAATTCATCAGATTTCGTGGGAGAGAGGTGAGAGAAGAAGTCGGTAAAATGATATCTCGCTACTCATGTATAGCGTCTTTTTTTGGCAATAGGGAGATGATATAAACGTGCAACTAACGTTAAACGTAATAGAATATTTTTAAGCAGGGATAGTTCAGAAAAAAATATTTCTTTATCTAAACAATGACACTCGTATTTTAAACAAAAAAAACGAACAGTTAATTTTTTTATTTGTTCTTTCATCAATTGGTAAATTTATGATGTTGATCGTTTCGAGTTTTATGGCACACAAGTAATCATGATGGGGATTGTGAAGTGATAAGTTGATTTATGATGTCGCTTGTGGTTTTATGCCACAAGAGCAATCAATCTGAGAACTGTGAGATAATTGGTTGATTTTTGACATTGATTGTTTGGTGTTTCATGGCATAAGAGCAATCAATATAGGAACTGTGAGATCATTGGTTGTTTATGATGTTAATTGTTTGTGGTTTTATGGAACACAGACAATAAATCTGGGAATTGTGAAATTACTGGCTGATTTATGATGTTGATTTTTATGGCATACAACCAATCAATCTAGGAACAGTGAGATCATTAGTAAATTTATTATGTTGATTGTTTGGGGTTTTATGACATAAGAGCAATAATTCTGGGATCTGTGATATACTAGCAGTGATTCTGTGAAATGTATTTATTAATTTATATGTTGATTGTTAAGATTTAATGACACAAAATGAATCAATATGGGAACTGCGAGATTACTGATTAATTTATGATGTTGATTATTTGACGTTTTGTGGTACAGGAGCAATATTGAGCAGGTTTCAATATGAAAAATGTGACACCATTGGTTGATTTATGATTTTCAACGTTTGGGTGTTATGGCACATGAGGAAACAAATAAGTAAAATGTGATATCATTGGTTGAACTGCGAGATTACTGATTAATTTATGATGTTGATTATTTGACGTTTTGTGGTACAGGAGCAATCAATATGAAAAATGTGACACCATTGGTTGATTTATGATTTTCAACGTTTGGGTGTTATGGCACATGAGGAAACAAATAAGTAAAATGTGAGATCATTGGTTGAACTGCGAGATTACTGATTAATTTATGATGTTGATTATTTGACGTTTTGTGGTACAGGAGCAATCAATATGAAAAATGTGACACCATTGGTTGATTTATGATTTTCAACGTTTGGTGTTATGGCACACGAGGAAACAAATAAGGAAAATGTGAGATCATTGGTTGAATTATGATGTTCATTGTTTACGGTTTTATGGCACACGAACAATCAATATGGGAACTGTGAGATCACTGTCTGATTTATGTTTCCTGTTTTGTGTTTTATGGTACATGAGTAATCAGTATGGGAGTTGTGAGATCATTAATTGAATTATGATGTCGATTATTTGGGATTTTATGGTCATGGGTAATCAATCTGGGAACTTTGAGATCATTGGCAAATTTATCATGTTGATTGTTTGGGGTTTTATGACATGTGAGCAATGAATATGGGAACTGTGAAATCATTATTTAGTTTATGATTTTGAGTGTTTGGGTTTTATGGCAAACGAGGAATCAATATGGGAACTGTGAGATCATCGGTAAATTTATTATGTTAACTGCAGTTTTATGGCATAAGATCAATGATTGTTATAATACGCCTGGTTCATATGTAACACCATTAGCTGCTTGACATGAAATTAATATCACAAACAACCAGTAATATATGAAAACTTTCCATGGGTCAATTACACAGTCTGAATTGTCTTTAAAGTTGCCACCCGCTCTTCAAATTCTGTTTCAAAATATACAAGAATTTCCTTAGATTCACAACTCTTTTGGCGATAGCATTTGACGACGTTTTTTTCCGTTCACTACGACATCCCAGCCTAACTGAACAAATTCGCATTCGTTGAACTGATTTGTAAATTGCATTATGATGCTTTACTGTTCATTATTACTTGAAAAACAAAAAAAGTCTAACAATGTATTTTAATATAAACACTTAATAGATAACATATAAATAATATTAAACAATTATAAATAAAAAAAAAATAAATACCCCCTCAAGCAGCTGCTTGCCACAGAGGTCTGACAGGAGCCTATCAGTTTATATGCCACAGTAGGAGATCTGAGAGGATGGCAGGACCTCAGCAGAAAAACGACACACACATCCATAGCCTAAATCCGGGGCTCGAACCCAGGTCCCTTAGATCAGTAGCCAAGCGTGCTAACCAATCGGCCAACAGTGTAAAAAAGAGTGGGACCATTTGACAATATAATCAGTTAAATGCCTAGTCAATTAACATAAGTACCTTAAATTTTGGAATAGTATCCTGGACTGCAACTTATAATTTCTTATCTGTATCCAACTGCAACTTAAGATCATGCTACAAATTTAATTAATAGTAACTAAGATCCACGTGCACAATTATTACGCTGATAATTTTTTTTATTAATTTATGGACATGAGATTACACAAAAAGAGTACAGAAAACTGTTCCAGTATTTTCTGTAAAAAGTTTAAAAACATTTCCGTGTCAAATCAAACGGTTTGCTAAAGTAACTGTACAATTCCATTTTAACGAAAAGGGAAGCTGGAGAGTTGACAAAACGTACATCAGCATACTGTAGAAGCGGTACATTGATTGTTTCCTTTTGCATCATTTGCTTCCGTTAAACATTTATTTAAAAATATTCTCGCTGAACCAATCTTAAGTTCAAAATCTTTCTGAAGAGGCCAGACACTTTCTGTATAGGAATACAGAAATTACAGATTTTAGATTAAGCAGCGAAGATTTGTATAGCAAACACACACAGGTGAGACTATATAAGAGTTAATACAGACTCAATAGGAATGAATTTTGCGAAACATTTGAAGTTTAGTGGGGAAAGCGAGACAAATCAATGCTCTGGTGGAGAGTCCTGCAGATTCCGAGACGTCTAGCGTCTCTGTCTGACAACCGGCTATTATTTAGAAATTCTGCATTATTACCCAACTACAATTCAAGCGAAATCTACTAGTTAGGCCCCGACATTTAATTTGTCACATACGGTAATAACGGTAATACATTCCAGAAGGATAGGCGGCAAGGAGACTCTAGAGAAATTTTTTAGCAGCAATGTACATTGATATTACAGTAGGTAATTTTCATGGGATACATCCAATAGAGCTGCATTGTTCATTAACTGTTCAGATCATTATATTTTTTTAACAGATTTCGATCCACGGTAATACTAAATTTCGCACATTGCGTATCATAGAACCCGATATTAGACCTTAGATCACCTTACACCTGCTTTTTACATGAATTTTTGTTTCAGATTTTAATTTAGCACTTCGTTACCCCTTAGTAATTTCTGAAATATTTGGCATCCAGGGCGGGGGTGGCTCAGTCGGTAGTGCGCCAGGCTCGTAATCTGTAGTTCCCAGGTTCGAGTCCCAGCTGGGTCAGCGTTGAGATTTATCTCCGCAAAATTCCCCGCCCTGCCCACGGTCAGTAGGGGACACCGATGGGCTTGGAAAGGCCGCCGTCCGTCGGATGGGACGTTAAGCCGTGGCCCCGTGTGCGGGAGAGCCATACCCTGTGCACGTTAAAGAACACGCTGGATGGCCTTGACGGGAGGCTAGCATCTGTATCCCAACAGCTGTTCCAGTGGGTCCCCTCTCCCAACCTTCTCTGAGCCTTCGGGGTCCTTGTGACCTGGCCATTTAGCCCATGGTGTGCAAAAAAGTGCCGCTCGGAGGTAAAACAACCCAACAACCCAACCTTTGGCATCCAATTTCATAATTTGCCCTGGGAGTTTACCCTCCTTTCCACTCTGTTTTTGCATGAAAAATACCTGCTCTACGTTTAATATAAGCCCAAGTTCAAGTTTAAAATCACTTTTTCCCTTCAAAGACACGCTCAAATCCAACGGAACATTTGCCGGTACTGGAATGAAAAGAAATTGTTAACAGCTATCTGTTAATATACCGATTAAACCAAAGAAATAGAGACTGCGGCTATGGGAATAAATAATTGAACTTTTGAAAACAGGGATGCTGGAAGGGCGGGCACAACGAATTATGAGACAGAGATTTCAGGTCAAAATCTGGAAAAGGTTTTAAACAATGTTTTGAGCGTAATTAAACTAGCGTGAAGAAAAGTAGGTAAAATATAGAATTATTTTAAGTGTAAAATTTTCTTTAATAAATTTGTTTTATCATATCCTTTACTTTCGTTTGCTGATATCATTTTAACCCAGGATTCAGTGCTACTAGAGATACTAGAGATGCACAGAAAAATGTCCTATAATCATGAAACAACTAAACAATTAACTAGCAGAATTGAGGTTTCGTTGCTGGTGTATCAGAAACCAACGATTTACTGAATGAATTTTCCGTGAAATTGTCACATATCTCATAACTGAGGTGTCGTGCTCAATTCCACTTAAAAGAGAATAGAAACTTCCTCGATCGGTAATCGCTCATGGCGTCATCTATTAATCGGGAAGGTACAACCTAGTTACCTACAGAAATAATGAAATAATAATAGTTATAGTCATAAATGGAGAACAGCAGTAATCAGTTCAAGATTGAATACCAAAGAGGCACAAGAAATATCCTGTAATCATCGATGAGTGAGATGCAAACCCATGAATTTCATTTAGGTAGAATTGAGCTAGTTTGAAATAGCTCAGTGGTCAGAGCACTTGGCAAGTTATCAGAAGATTATGGGTCTAGATCTCACTAGTAGCGATACTCAATATTTTAGAAAACTATCCAAGTGTATCGTTTAACAACCTGATGTCTAGCAAATGTAGACATTCAGCATTATGAGTAGGATTCCAGTGCTATCATTATAACAAGTATGCACCAACTGAAAGAATGAAATGTAAAAACTTCAAAATCGATCAAAATTCTGTAATTCAAAAACAAAATCCTTTTAGGCAACCATAGTGTCAAACAGTTATGTGACATTTGTCGGGATAGGTAAGACGATTTTGTTAAACCTTTATTAAGTACCAGTTTAAAAGTTCGTAAAAACTTTTGCTCAATTGCATAAACTGTTTTTTTTTTTGCACATTTTAATTAACACTTACATCGACAAATGTACATAGGAAAAGAAAAAGAAATAAAAAGAAAAGAAAAATAGCAAGTGAAAATATTGATCGCTTCTAGCACGCGATTGACAGGACATAGTAATATAAGGGCCAAACAGATAAAGTTTTATAACACTCATGCTAGTATAGCGTAAAATATGCATTTCATTATTTATAGTAAATGCTATAAAAATGGCATCCAATGCCAAAACTATTTAATCACGTTTTCAAAAAGGAATGTTTTTTTCTTTAATTTGGGATTTTTTGCAGATTAATCTGATGACAGAAACATGCATATATAAGAGGCAAAAAAGAGCAACAATATATAATTTCATTGAAATAGGGCGTTTGATATTTCTCTTTTGTTCTTTAATTTGATTTACGTATTTCTCTTGCGAAAAGTAATATTTCTTGTTAAGTTCCTATATTTTGTATTTTTCACGTACTCTCCGTGGACTTCAAATTATCTTTCTTCGACAGTATATAGTCCTCGAGTCGCCATATGAGCAGTCTCACTGATTTTGTAGTCTCCTTTCTTAAAGAAAATCTAAATAAATACAGACATATTAACTGCTAAAGTCATCTAAAGCTTGGTGAATGGAAAGAAAAAGGAACATTCAAAGATCAGTTACTAGCAACAATATACGGAGTCATATATCAGAATAATTCCAAATGAAAATGACTGATACCAAAGAGTTCAGAAGCAAAGCATTTTGCTATTATTCATTTAACTAAAAATTTATCGCGATCAGTAATGTTTCGAATACAGTAATGAACCTTCGATTTAAGGATTAATATGAGAAAGGGCATCCGTTAATGCCAAAACTTCTTTAATCCTAATATATTTATATGACAATGCACATGGAACTTGACCGTTTAATAACCAATGAAGTAAATTAGAATTAGCATAGTGAATTTTTTTAACAGTGAGTGTTCCTTTTTCAGTTTTATGTGAATTTATTATAATAAATAACATATTTTTACTGCAAAATAAAATGGAAATAAAATTATTTTTATTATTATTATGTCATACAAAACATATTTCAAACTGTCATGTGTCAAATCGACGTCAAATCAGTAAAATTATTCTATAATTCCTGCAAAAATTCTAGAATATCTGCATTTAATGTCACGCCGGAAGACTCCACATGAGTTACCAACAGCAACAGGTTTCAATCAATGTAACCTATCCGCATTGGAAAAAGATAGCGCCGAAATTATTTCCTTACTTATAGCCTGGTGTAAAGCTTTTATGTTCATGGGAGTGCGTGTTTCCTGGAGAGACCGACAAAACAAATCAGTCTCATTAGCAGTTGAATCTGAGATCAAATGAGGCCTTCTTTCTTAATAAGTTTATTTATAGCAAATTCGTACTTTCACAGATAAAATTAGTTTCGCATGGGCAAATGAATGCTCTCTCGAAAATCAGGGTCCATTGAATCGGACATTAACTGTACTATCTTTAATTCTCTCTCTTTGAGCTTACCACATTACAAACATTATTCCTTGGACATAGATTATCTGAATTTGTTTCTATCGTAAGGTAAGCTTTTCGTGCTGTAAACATTCTTCAAAAGCTAATCAAAATTATCCCGTTATCTTTACAATGCGAAGTTTAGTTTCTTGCTTTTACAATCAATTATAAACATTACCGATCACACAACTGAAAATGAAGGTCAGTGCCTTCTTGAAAATGAAAACGGTATAATAAGATAAACTTGAACAAATTTATCTTATTATACCGTTTTCATTTTCGCTACATCTGTTACAGTGATGCAATAGCAACGCAGGTATACTATCTCTGAGAGAGCAACCACATATTAAGGAAAGATTGAGTAATTTTCTGAAAACGATCATTAAAGTAATTGAGAAAACGACTCTTTCTGTGTATTTAACTTATAAGCATTTCCCTGTCCTAAATTGAAACCCGGGTTTGCGTAATTTAGGGAGAATTTATAAATTAAGAAAAGACTGCTGCATCATTAGCCAACGATAGCAACTGAGTAGCAGTCCACATTAAAAGGCAATAAAGCAGAACCATTACAAATGGTGCATCGTTGCAGAACACCGCCGTACTGTGGTAGAAATCTTGACAGCAAAATGTCCGAGTTGTATTTACTTACTGCAACTCAACAGGAGTTAGTTATGACATAAATATCAGGCCTATTAGAACTCTAAAATTTTGTACCCACTGCTACTTTTACATGTACCCGTAAATGTTACCCGTAAATATTTAAAAATACCGAAATAATCTTAATTTCATTATTTTATTTTAGCTTTTATAATTGTTTCAAATTTAGGTGATACCTACCCAGGAATCCAGTTCGCTAGTTATTATACCATTAATGGTTTCCTTTTAAATTTTAGTTATTTTACAATTTAAAACAAATGCAAAGACAAACACTCATATAAACAATACCTTATATAAGATTTTGTTATATATCGCGTAGCTAGGTGAATTCCTTATGTACAATAATATTTATAATATAGTGAATAAGATTCTCCAAAAAATGTTCCTTTATGGCAATTTACCGTTCATTGCGCCTACGAGACCTGTTCAGATTTACTTAACTTCCAACAGAGAAACTCAGCATTCAATGTATTCACTTTATAAATACAAAATGCGATTGGAAGTGTAATGTCCTCAGTCTAGGGAGCGTAGCTGTGGGAAAAGGGTGTATGTGTGTGTGTTCCTCCGTCCCATACACATACTTTCCCCATAGTTACGCCTCCTCTTGGAGGGTGTTCTTCCCCTCCAAAGGGAAGTCGGAGATGGCAAATCTAAGTGATTTGAGAAATGTGGAAGCCACTTGGTAAAATCTATGTGAATTGAGATTTATTTTTTTGTAAAATTTAATGGGAGTTGGCACAAAACTTTGTCCTCTCATGGCATAAGCGGAAGTTGCCACTTTAGCTGACCATCGTCTCTTATATTTCTTTCTTGTAGCCGAGCAGTTAAATAACCGCCCAGTCAGCCACTCTTTAGTACTCTCTCCAGACATACAGTTTTTGCTTTAGGGAAACTAGGCAAATGCTAGGAGACGGAAATAAGAATAACCCGAGACGAAAAAACATTCGAAGAAGCTGATTGAGGAGCAGTGACGGAGTAAAGGTTACGGGAGGACCTTTTAATACTTCATATTAATCTTTTCATGAAAAATGGTGTATATTTTTGATATAAGCCATATTAAATCTTTAAACAAAAATGATTTTATAAAACGATATTTGGGCCTACGAGACTTTGAGCAATTGTCAAAGTGCTTCACTGATTAAAAGAAGTTTGGAGACAGCTGCTCTATAATATGAATGACTCATTAATCAATGAGTAACTTAATACACGATGCAGAAATTAACTGAGAGTGCTCCGGCTTAAACACAATCAGGAATCCTGAGTTCTTTGACAGCTAAATTATTGGCAATTTTATCAAATACGGTATCGTTAATCAACCAAAGAAAATATTTTAATCTCCTGTAGACAGGCTCCTTCTCTGCCTGTCTGAGATGGGTTTATTTTTCTTTCCTGTGTGTGAGAGCGTTTGCAGAAGGGTAGCTGTCCCTATCTCGTCAGGATGATTTACTTAGGTGGCCGATGTACACAAACTCAGTTATTTCATATATTTACATTTATTTACACTTTAAACTACATACATACAGTGACTGCCCAACCGGTACACTCACTGGCCGAATACAACACAGGCTACAATGAGCCTCAGTGGTCCCACCGTTAGATAGAGAACAAAGCTTAAGTGAGTCACAGACAAGGAAGGTCTAGTGGTCCGCGCGCAAGTTCCAGTTCGAATGGTCCCCCCGATGAGGTCATGTGTCCTTCGGGGGACTTTAGGGTGTCTCGGCCTATAGGGTATGTACACGGTCGCTGTGCTACGTCGACTCTTGTCGTCTAGCTCCCAAAACTGGCTCCGCTGCCGGTGCTCTATCGCTAGGCGGGAAGGTTAGGCAAAATGGCAATTCCGGCCCTCACTCCTTCCGCCCTAGCTGCCGAGTCCCTATATCTCTTATGTAATTTATATTTTTTATAATTCAGGGAGAAGAAACAGTTTGAATTATATTTCTCTGTTTTAAAATGCATTGCGATTATGAGAATTTAGTTTCTTGTAAATATTCTTCAACGCTGACACTTAAAATGCGTTGTTTTTTTTATAACTTTTTTTCATTTTTGCTCAGTGCATTCTTTAACTGAATTATGTAGTACTGTAATATATAGATAGCATGAATTATGTTTCTCTCTTTATAAAATAATCGATCATGTCATCAATTCGTAGCATAAGGCTTGCTAAGATTGTTGACTTTTCCACTAAAAGAAATCAAAGCTTTAAAGTTTTTATCATACATTGTAGAATTTCTTCACAGTTTATCAAAAATTTCTCTTCATGCACTGTTCCTTATTCATTATAATCGCACAAAAAATATTTGTTTTTGTTAATTAAAACTTATTAAACTTTAAAACATATTAAACTCTTATGTCATCAAGTTGCTTCGATGTAGGTGTGGCTATTCACTGAAATGTCATTGAATTAGGGATAGGAGACGTTATCCAAATTCAGTATCACAAGTCCCGCATTTGCGCGCATGCGTGGCTGAAACTCTGGTGATATATAGCTGCCAACTTTGGCTTCCCTAAGCATTCGTCGTGAGAAGCATAATGGGAAAGGCGCAGGATTTATACGCATTTGACACCTCTGTCAAATATTATATGTGCCCAACGGATGGAACACTCGATCTCCGAAATTGTCAAAGATTTGGATTTTCTCGTACGACAGTTTCAAGAGTATTCTGGGAATATGTAAATTAGAGCAAAAAGAAGAAGCACCCGGACAAACTGCAAAGGACAACCAGCCTTGAATGATCGTGGACTTCACCATCCGACCCACATCGTACGGACCAATAGGGGCCAGACATTATCTGAAATCACCTCCCATCTGAACGTGGGTTCCAGCCAGGAAGTCAGTGTATGGACCATACAACACTCATTTCATCGTCTCGGTTTCGGAAGCCGCCGACCTACGAGAGTCCCACTTCTAATGGCATGACACCGGGTTCAACACCTTACCTGGGCTAAAGAACATCGAAACTGGACCATCGAAAATTGACAACAGATAGCTTGGAGTGATGAATCTCGATTTAAACTTCGTCACGCCGATGGGAGACTGAGGGTATGACCCAACCCCATGAAACCATGGATCTTGCATGTCAGGTTTTAACAGTACAAGCTGGTGGTGGATCAGTGATGGCCTGGGGTGTCTTTAGTTAGACATCTGTGGGACCATTGGTACATGTACCGACGACTATCATTGCATCCCGGTACATAGAACTAATGGGTAACAATTTACACCCATTTATTGCCATCATGCATCCCAATGGAGAACAGCAAGACAACTGTCCGTCTCATAGGTCCTGGTTGGCTACTGCATGGTTGTAGGAGCATTCTGCTAACTTTCGAGCAGAGAGTTTGGGCCCGTATCCCATCAGTGATGACCTTGAGAGAACTGTGGACAGTTCTGAAGGATTCATGAGTCGCTATGCCTGTGGAACATTTATGCAAGCTTGTGGTGTCCTTGCCTCGTCATGTGGCGGCCGTTTATTAGAGCTAGGGGGGTCCAACACGTTACTAGGTTGCTATCCCTAATTCAATGGCACTTCAGTGTAATATCACACTAAAATCTGTAATACCCTAACCTCATTCCTTTCTTTAATTATAACATCATGTTTAAGAATATAATGAATAAAATATATAACATTCGGTGTAAAAATTATGTTTACTCATGGGCCAGATCATTATAACCTCCTATCCCTGTCCTCACGAGTAGGAACATGGCAATACTTCATCGACCGTCACGGAATATATATGAACAGAAGCAGGGCGTGTTAGATCGTTAGTAAGAAGCTTGTATAATGGGGAAAGGGGAGAATTTGTCGGAGTTTGAAACGGGAATGATTATCGGCGGGAGGAGGGGGGGCAGCTCTCAGCAATCTCAGATATTGTTGGCTATTCGAGGACCACCTAGTGAAGATGTGGCAGGAAAGGTCCGAATAGGGACACACATCCACCAAACGTGCCTGCCGGAAAGGGGAGACATCACTTCTTGACAATCATGTTCAATGCTGGTTGGCACATGCTGTCCAGAACAACAGACAGCTCACGATCCCTCGTCAAAGCAGACTATAACCAAAGCGAACAGAGAAAGTTTCCAGCACAAAATCCAGTGGATAGTCTTGCAAATGGATCTACAGAGTCGGTGGCCAATTTATGTCCCATGTTGACCGACCGTTATCGACAACTTCACCTGCACTGCGTACAGCAGCTCCATGATTGAAAAAGAGTCATCTGGTCTGATGAGTCCAAGTTCGAGTTTCACATGCTGATGATCAGTACTGGACGCTGTGTAGATAAATAGCTGTATCTAGATTGCACGGTTCGACAGAAATAGGCTAGTGGTGGTGGTATCATGGTCTGGGGATTGTTCACATGAACATCACTGAGTCATCACTTTCAGACCAAGTGGTACCCCAATTGGTGGGAGCGGGGATGACTCAGTTGGTAGCATGCCAGGCTCATAATCTGCAGTTCGCAGTTCGATTCCCAGCTGGGCTAGCATTGAAATTTATCACCACAAAATTCCTGCCTTATCCTCAGTCAGTACGGGAAACTGATGAGCTTGGAAATGCAACCGTCCGTCGGATGGGACTTTAAGCCATGGCCTCGTGTGTGGGAGAGCCATACGCAGTACAGGTTAAAGAATATTTTCGATGACCTAGACGGGAGTCTACTATCTATATCCTAAAAGGTATACAATGGGTCCCCTCCCAAATCTTCTCTGAGCCTACGGGGTCCTTGCGACCTGGTCATTTAGTCCATTCTGTGCAAAAATAGCGTTACTCAGAGGTAACCACACAACGGACACGGTGAGCATGCATCTGGATGGCACTGGACTCTTTCGGCAAGACAACGCGCCATCTCACAAGGCCCGCATTGTTCAGGAATTGTTCGAGGAGCATGCCCAAGCATTTTGTGTGCTCTTAAAGCTACCAAATTCCCCCAACATAAGTCTCATCGAGCATTTGTTGAATGCAGTGAAAAGCAGCATTCCCCAGTCCAATCCAGTGACTCACCCCATTGCCGGACTGCAGGATGTCATTCTGTTCCCCTGATACAGAATACACGAAGACACCTTCTACGTCTAGTGAAATCGATTCCATACCGGGTGCTAGCGGTGATCGCTGTGAAAGGCGTCCAAAAACTCTATTAGGCAGGTCAATTAGTCATGAGTCAAAATGTTATAATTCATGGATTTATATTACTTAAAACATATAACATCAATAAAATGGGTACAGGTAAGGTTCACAAAAATATATCGTTTTGCAAATTGACTTAAGCCTATAAATCAAAAATGTTTTCTTAAAAGTAAAACGTTATCTTTAAAGCAGACGGCGCTATCGATGACGGTCGGTCAACATGGGCACATGAATAAATCACTGACTCTGTAGATTCACCTGCAAGAATGCCGCTGGATTTGCTAGACCATAGGGCATAGTAAAATAGCATCCAAGAGTGAAATAAATATTGTTTAAATTCTGATATTTTAAGAACAATCCATAATCGACCACAATGGCCAAATTAAAATGATAAGATATGTAATGCATTTTAGTAGTATTTATAATACATTCCGTGACGTACCAGAAATGTTGTGTAAAACCTACATATATCATTATAAACGATTTTTTCTCTTCAAAACATAAAATTACGAACGGTAAATAAACAAGAGCGTTAAAATTTGTCGATGCTTCTGCAAGCAAATATTGAAATTACCTTATGTAATTCTGAAAGAGAATTTTGCTATAACGTATTTTTTAACTTTGGATATCAAATTTTGCATAGTTTATAAGCTTCATATTATCAAAAATTCTTAACTTGAACCTTCATATACATTTCGAAGGATATCTTTATAATAAAACGCAGTGTGCACAAATAATACACACAAAGGTATGTATTCGGGCTGGCCACTCCATACAGTTTATAATGCTATTCTCCAAATGGCAATCGGCAAGGCGACAATGGTGGGGGAGGGTGACTATAGGAGGAAGGTATCAACTATTGCACACGAATATGGTGGCACAAAGAAGTTCAAGATTGATCCCTGTACCTGTGACTGGCCATACAGCCTGTTAGAATCACAGATCTGTGTAGTAGCCCAAAGATATCATTCCCCAAACAACAACACTACCACCACCACAGATGTCCCATTCACAGATATCTGTGACATCATAGCGTTTTCCTGGTTCCCTTCATATCAACTGATACCTCGAATCACTGTGGAGTGTAAATTTCGATTCATCAATGAAGAACACGAAGTGTCATTGCCCCTCTACCCAGTTGACATGATGTCTGTAACAGTTGGATGGTTCCTCCTATGGCATTGAGTCACGGTGCACCACACCATTGGCCACCTAGCATCTAGGCTGACTTCATTAACACTTTGGCATACAGTGGTAGTGGATATCGCCTTTCCACTAGCTGATGCGCTGTCCGATTGCAGTTGTGGTGTTGACATCCCGCTCCTCTGGGCACATAATATCAGACAGCAGTCATATCTTGGATTGCTTCTCGTCTTCGTCCACCACTATAATAGTCTGGATGCATTCTGTCCTTGTTAGAATCTCTGTCAAAATCAACGAGCCGATCTATAGATCGCCACCGCACTTTTTCTGATAAATAATATATCGTAGACATACCCAACAAATCTGCTATCTCGAAAACTTCACCTCGCACATCATAGGAGAACAGGTTCGAAACGCCCGCTTTTGACACTCGGCGCATTTGCATATACCGCTGCCTGTATCATTTATTTGTATACCATACCTGTATCCTGCATCGTATTTTATATAATGTACATGATTTCCATGCATTTAAATCGTCAGAGTTTCCGATTAGTGTTTTTTTCTCATTTGTCTCTTAATTTATGGAAACCAGGGTAGTTGTATCTAAACATGATGGCGCCGAAGTTATCCAAAAATATGCCAGTTTTATTGACATTTAAAGCCATCTGCGTTATAATTACGGAATCCAATTAACCATCATGTGTATCGTTAGAAAAAATTAAGTTCAGTTGACATTGAAGTTCAGGATCAGAAAGACGTTAATAAGAGTAGTAGAGAATCGTAGTCGAGGTGTTTCGAGGGAGACAATAACTTAAATTTTGACAATGTCCAAAATTCAAAATGATGTCGAATATTGTTTTCAAATGGATATTAATAATGTGCCAAAGGAATAAAAAATATAAACTACTCTAAAAAGACTTTACTTTCATAAAAGTAAGGGGTTTAGCGAGAGAAAAAGTAACTTCTAGAAACAAGATAGAATTACTTAGTGCTCATGTTGAAGAGAGTATTAAAGAGTGAAGAATGTGTAAATAATGTTCTGAAAAATATTAATTATAATGTATGTATAAGTAACAAAGTTTTGTAATATTAGAAAATTTGTTTCAAATCTCGAAACCGCTGGAACTAGTCGTGAAAGGGTTAACTAAAGTGATGCGACTCTTTTGATTGTGGAAGTAATTTTCATATCTTTATTTTAAAAGCTTCGTGGAATTAACAATGATCTCAGGTCGGATATGTATAAAGCTTTAAAAGAGATATTTTCAGAAAGAAACATTTAGTTTCGATTTTAAACACGAATCAGTTTCAAATTCAAGAATTTTCATACACTACAAAGTCAATGATCATCTGCATTTTTCTTTATTATTACGCATTTATAATACGTATACAAAACGTACATAGAAAAAAATACACAAAGACTATCCGCAATAAAATAAAATTTGAAATAACTGAAAGAAACATAATTTTAGTCTCTAAAATTGAAATCCAAGGGACAACTGCCAGTCAAGGTTTAGCTGAACATTTGCATTCAAAAATTTCGCAGCATCACACTGTACCATAAACAACAATTTAAAGTAAAAATCGGTTACTTTAGAATAAATTTCTACATTACAAATAAACGCAAATATTTAATATCATTTACTCAAGAGATATAATGCACATTTTATCTCTTGAGGGTGTTCAAGAGTTTGTTTCTAAATTGTATATCACCAAATGACAATTCTGAAATTCAAGTTGAAATGCCACCAAATTCTCAATCTTTGACGTTGACGGAATCTTCGGCTCTGGCCCAATAAATGCCGAAGAGCATATCATCGGTCTCAAGTGTGTACGAAAATTATTCTTGAGCGAGGTGGGATGCGAACCCATGACCTACTGATCTCATGTCACGTGCTCTGACTACTGAGCTACAGGCGCTGATGAAGTTCTCCTCTATTTATGGCTTTAACCCTTTGCAGTCGAAATTGTTTTTTGGAATTCGAAGTTATAAGGAGATGGCACTAGCTTACAGCAAATACATACAACTGTAGCTTTATACGGTGTCGAACTCAGCTCGAATTTTGTCTTGCTACAAGCGCTAGGGCTGTCGAGTATGACTCGACGTTGGACTTGTAATGATTAAATTTTTGCTATGGGATCAGTCATTTGAATTGTCTTCATTGCAAGTGCAGATTGTGATCGATATGGCCCTTCCTAGGTATGTGCACTAGCCCATTGACACCTTTAAGTGTTATCTAAATTTTCTTATATTTATCTTATATTAATTTTTCCTCTGTACTTGAGATTTTCACCCTACAGATGCTTACCTATGTTTGCCTGTTAGTAAGCATATCATCAATTTTAGCCACTGCTGAAGTGACGTCGAATGATTATTATGCAGCATTGAAAAGGAATTTAACCTATTTGAATATGGATGTATTATAATGCCTAATTTTGAGACGTATTTTGGCGCAATTGCAAGTATTCAGCCAACTTATACGCCCAGTGAACGAGGTTTTTCTGTGGATAATAACCTTTCGACCAAAATCCTTAGTTCTGTGAAATACGAAACACTCAATGCTCTGGTATTCCTGAAATAGTGCTAGGCGAAGATTGATAGACTATCAGGCTCCTAATCTGCAGGTTCGAGTCCCAACTGTGACAGTGTTGAGATTTATCTCTGATAAACCTTCACCATGGCTTTAGTCAGAAAGGAGATACCGATGGACTTGTCTGTCAGATGTGACGTAGCTGTGGTGCCCATATACTGGTGAGCTATACCCTCCTGAATGCCATTGACGGGAAGCTTTTATCATCTCTAACAGCATCGCTCATCTGTATATGGGCACCACAGCTACGTCACATCTAATCGCTTCCCTCTAATCTTAGAAGGAAGCGATTAGAGGGTACTAATCGCTTCCCTCTAATCTTATCTAAGCCCTTGGGGTCCTTGACCTAGCCATTTAGCACATTCTGTACAAAAAAAACGAGGTAGGGGTGGATCAGTCGGTCTAATTTGTAGTTCCCAGGTTCGAGTCTAGCTGGGCCAGTATTCAGATTTATGTCTTCAAAACTACCTGCCCTGATCTTGGTCAGTAACGAATCCCGATGGACTTTGAAAGGCCGACGTTTGAAATGGACTTTGAAAGTCCCCTGTGCGCGAGAGCCCATACCCTGTGCACATTAAACAACACGCTGGATGGCCTTGACGGGAGGCTATCATATGTCTCCTAACGGCTGTCCAGTGGTTCCCCTCTCCCCAACCTTCTCTAAGCCCTCGGGGCCTTGCGACCTTTTACATCTGAGCGGCTCTTTTTTGCACCCAATGGGCAAAATCTCCAGGTCACAAGAAACCCGAGGGCTAAGAAAAGGTTGGAGGAGGTGACCTACTGAACAGTTGCTAGGAGATAGATGGTAGTCTCTTATTAAGGCCATCCAGCGTGTTTTTAACTTACACAGTATATGGCTCTCCCGCACACGAATCTCCTGCTTTACGTCCCATTCAACGGATGGCGAGCTTTCCAAGCTTATCGGTGTCCCCTATTGACCGAGGCCAAGGCATGAAGTTTTGCGGAGATAAATCTCGGCGCTGAACCAGTTAGCCCATTGTGGGCAAAAACGTGCCGCTTAGATGTGAAACAACTGAAATATTATTTTTTGAAACGTAAAAGAACTTGCATTCATTTGTGCTCTTTCACGAACACGTTTTTGTATACAAGAAATACTAAATACCTTTTATTTATAAAATATTATTTCTTTTTTCTTTATAAAATATAATTTAGAAGGGACAACCATCCATAAGTGATTAGAAAAAAAGTATCGCCAAAAATTATCGCTCTTGAGCAATATTATGTTTTTTCTTCCTGACTCGAGTCGTGAAAGCTCAATTGCAGTAAATATTTTATGTGTGTGTCTTAAAATTACTTTGGATTTCTATTTCTACTTATGAATTATCAGTTAATCTTTTAATTCACGATGTTTCAACCGAAAAAACAATTGGCAAAAATATGCTTTTAATTTTTTTGTTTCGATTATTACGTTTATTATTATTATTAATTACGATTTATTCGTTTAATGACTAATAGTACACATATGCAACATGCTTTACCATTATTTCGACATATGCAAATTTTACTTCCAAGACATGATTAGATTTTTGAAACTGCCAAATGCTTATATTTTGGTGATGAAAAAAGTACAGTCGCTCAAAAAAGTATCCGAACACTATGGTTGATTACAGAATTCATAAAAAACATCTGGCAGCGATTTTTTTTAGAAATTAGTGATCTGGCAACTTCGCGTCACGTGACACGAAGTTGCCAGATCACTAATTTTTAAAAAAATCGTTGCCAGATATTTTTTATGAATTCTGTAATCAACCATAGTGTTCGGATACTTTTTTGAGCGACTGTACATGCTTCCACAAATCAGTACGAGTTAAAGTCAAATGACAATGTTAATTACAGGATAAAAATTGCATAAAAAATATTTAGACGTTATTATTTATATTTAGCTCCGAAAATTCTCTCCTTTTCCCAAATGAGATCAAAACAATTCGACATTAGCAGTTATTCTGCAAAAAATTAAAAATATATATTTTAAACCTTTATGATATAATTTTTTTTACATTAGTAAGTTATGTTTATTATTTTAATTGATCTAAATTCTTTCTGAGCATGTTATTCTTATTTTCTTAAATATATTTGTATTTCAAGTGTTTAATTTCCAATATATTTTCTATATTTATAAATATATTAATTTTCAGTACTGTAGACTCTCTGGGGGTGGGGTGGCTCAGTCGGTAGCGCACCAGGGTCGTATTCTGCAGTTTCCAGGTTCGAGTCCCAGCTGGGTCAGCGTTGAGATTTATCTCCGCGAAACTCCCCGTCATGACCACAGTAAGTAGGGTCATCGATAGGCTTGGTAAAGGCCGTCGTCCGTCGGATGGGACGTTAAGCCGTGGCCCCATGTGCGGGATAACCGTACCTTGTGCATGTTAACCATCCATAACACAATGGATGGCCTTGACGGAAGCTTCCATCTGTCTCCATATAGCTGCTCCAGTGGGTCCAATCGCTTAACCTCCTCTGGCTCCATTGTGCGCAAAAACGTGCCGCTCACAGGTAAACCAACCCAACAACTGAAAAAGTGATCTGATCAAATATTGTCAATAGCAAACTATAATACAAGGCAAAGTGAAAGTATATTTGGCACCAAAATATTTGAACTTATTGACAGTTATAATTAAAAATGAAACAAATATTTACAAATACTCAAAAATTTTTTACAAATATGTTGATGAAAAGAAAATATTGAAATCATATTATGAAGACCAATCATTATAAAAGCTTTTATTTTTAAATACATATCATTGTATCCCAATTATTATCAGGTTCACATTACTGCTGCTAACCTTTAACTAATGTATAATTTAAACATTTAATTTACTAACACCGCGGGCGAGTGTCTTTTTTCTTGTGGTGTGTATTTTTCGCAAAAATTATATATGCTAAAATTTCATGGGTATATATAACTGTATATCATATATTCATATATATGGAAATAAATGATTAATTGATTGATTGATGATTCATTGATCTTTATCTTTAGTACTAGTAAAGACTAAATGTAATATTACAAGATGCGATTTTTTTTTGCAATTACGATAATATATAAATTTACATTTGCGAAGATTATATCAAAAAGGTAAATTTACAAATTATACGTGATTTTATTACATTAAATTCGTATCGTTTTACATGCTATAATTTAACGTTCTTTCTCCACTAGATAAGTGAAAGTAAAGAGAGGAAACACTTTTCTACACTAGATCTTTCTCCGATTTGGATGAAAGTGCATCATCATCGTTTAATATGCACATGTTACTCATTGTAAGAAACACGTAAACCTACAACTCTTTGTAGGATCATGTAACATATAGAAAAAAAGTAATGACTTGCGTAAATTAGTAGTTAATGGATAAATTAGCGTTTAATCTCAACACAATTTCTATTCCAGAATTCATTGTTGTCAGTTATTTTTTGTCGCTCCATTCGATTTTTAAAGTACCCTCTTAAAATCTGGAGCATTTATATTTTTATCGATTCCCTTTGCAGTAGTAAGATGATCTAGAGAAAAATCACTTACATGGTTTCTTTCCAGACATTTGGATGTACTCCACTCTTAAAGCAAAGAAGCATATAATGGATGCATTTACTTTGCTAAAGACGTCAATTATATTTAACGCAGTGTATTTATCATTGTGTTCCATACAAATCTTTCCCCCCCATATCTGGGTGAATCCACGTGTTCCCTTCCCTTGGCTGTACGGAGATTTTAAATAAATCCAGTGAACATCAGGTCAGAATACATCGATCAAACTTCTGTTTATCACTGCAGTACAATTGCAGTGGCGATCGATCTCTTGTAATGGTAGCTCCATACAGATGGAACTGAATTCAATGCTTCCGGAAGGTATCTTCCGGTTATACTTTTTGAAACAATCATCAGACTCGGATACGCTCTTCCAGTGGCGCAGTTTTCCTATTAAATGTCGAATTTCCTCCGTCATGGCTTGGGCGGATCGTGTTCGCAGAGCGGTTCTGCAATCGACCTCCTCGTTGGCTGACAATAGCTCCGTGAAACGAAATAGGAAACTGTCTCTCATATCCGATGCCACGCTAAAGTAACTTTTTTTCTCTTTTTCACTTTATCGCTGCATTCTTAACATTCTGTTAAAGTTCCCTTTAAAGTAGTTTAGATATTTTTCAACTCGATGGTCTCATTAAAACAAGGAGCAAAGAAGTTTAGGAACTAAAAGAAAAAGTTTTCTAGCTTTTGGAAAGCATATTCTGTTGCAAACTATGTTGCTACCGGGAGTTATAAAAAAACGGAATATCGTATCAGACTGAAATCATCCAGTAATAATAGGTGCATATGCGTGGACAATTTAACATCAGCAATGATCACTTGTAAGATTGTTAGATCTTTGACTTTTACTTTAGAAGAAATGTATCTGCGACTAAATGAGGCATGACTATTTTAGACCTGCTTTAAAAATAAAGAACATTAAAGATAACGATTCAGAAAGATGTTTTTATTAAACTAAAGAAAAAGACCGACATAAATAAAATAACAACTACTTCTTCCGCATTTTTATTCAAAAAGAAAGGACTTCGTCTAGGAATATTATTATCTATGATCATCATACTCGCATAATATGTAAGATTTTACAAAACTGAATCCCAATGTAGTTTATTCCCTTCACACAGTTAGAGAAAGATATATATTCTTTTGTCATTCGCAGATGGTGTTCGTCTTCCTGACAACCACAGGCAGACGGTCTATCTTAATGGGACGCTGGTGGTAACAGTTGTTGAGCGAACAGTGGATGAAGGACGTTATACTTGCACTGTCAGAAACAAAGAAGGTGACAGTGCCCAGGGCAGCGTCTACATTACTGTTCGAGGTGAGTATTGTTCATTTGATGGATGCTTTATAACATCTAGAGCTGGGTTTTTATTTATATTTTCGAAGTATGCATAATAACTTGCAGTGAGGAAATCTTGCAAAAAATTGTGCTTCTCACACTGCTATATGCCATATTCAAATGTATTCAAAGTGATCACCACTGTCAAACAATCATGCTCTACAGTAGGGATTCTCAACGTGGGGTACGCAGTAAATTTTTTTGGGGTATGTCGTGAGAGCTCAAAAGTAAATATGTGTTCGTCGATATATGTAATTAATGAATACAAAATTTAATGTGTGTGTATATATATATATGTAATATTAATATTTTATTCCCATTGTTATACCATAACTATAGTTTTAGCTATCTATACAAGGGGTACGCCAATTACATACGCATTTTAAGGGGGTACTTGAAGCATAAAAGGTTGAAAAACACTGCTCTACAGCAAAGGTACGCACGATAGAAGACAACCCAGTTACATAAATAAGGAAAGAGACAGCTCAGCGGTCAGAGCACCTAACATGATATCAGGAAGTCGGGAGTTCGGATCCCACCAGGCATGAGGTGATTTTTACACGAGGTGATTTAACCAGTATTAGCAGAATACAACAGCGAAGCAGTGGTTTCAAATAAAACCTAATGATTACTGTGAATACAAAAGAAGATGACTATGTGTTACTGACATATACCAACATGCATAATACATGGAGAGATGTTAAAATATGCTAAAAAAATATCTATTGGATTACCTTGTGCTTCTGAACGAGCCTGAAGTGGTTCTGGTGACTGGAGCTTTATCTGTAATCATAACATCTTTAAGACTAGATGTGAGACTTAACAACAACAAAAGTGGGAATTTTGATCAGTGCCGTTAGCTCAGTGGTAAGAGCACTTGATATGTTATCATATATGTCGTGGACTCGGATACAACCCGCATGAGACAATTTTTTCCCTATACATAGTAATAGCGGAATTCAACAATGAAGATAGTGGCTTCGAATAAAATGCATAATTATGTTAATCTAAGGATTATTTGATATTCTATTTAATCTAATTCCATGGAATAACTCAAGATAAAGCTCCCTAATATTCTAACGCGCACGCTAGGGGAGTTTTCAATGATCCTGTTAAAAAAAACTGCTTTAGAGGAAGCTCCCATTTGATGTATGGCGGTTCTTTTTAATCACTATTCCTGGAAGTCTTGCAGTCAGTGCTGGATTTACACATGTATTTGCCAGGCGATAGCAAGGGTGTATATATTCTGGTAAAAAAAATGTCCTTTCCAACTCTTAGAAGTTTAAATATGTGATTCCAAGGATTCATAACTAAAGAGAGCGGTTAAATGCACTCTCTTTCCTGAAAATAGAAAAATATGTTCTTTTAGTATCGGCTGTGAAGCTTTTAATCTTTCATTCGTATACTAAAAAGATAAAGGAATATATTTCAATTAAAAATTAATAATTTTATTTATATACTTTATGTTTTTATTGATTACTAGTAGATTTACCCGGCGTTGCTCTGGTCTGAAACTTTCTAAACTATAGAATAAATGGCACTCCCCACGTCTCAAGATTTCATTTGGCATAAATATCAATATCAACAACCTGATCAAAAGGTGCGATATCTCGGTTTTTAGTCAGTGGAAAAATAGCCCGCATTGCTTGTCTAAGAGGCGTAAGCATGTCTGGACGATAATTTGTCAGGGACGAGATCGCCATCATCTGAGAAGGCTTGTATTGAGAAACAGGACTTCCTGTGTGCAGCAATTGACCGAAACATTCAATGACGGCTATTCCCGACCAATATCTCAGTGATCTATGCGCAGGGAATTGAAGAGGATCGGTATTAGCCGTCGCATGCCTATAAGGAAACCATTAATTTCTTCGAAGAACAGTATAGTCCGTCTACAGTGGTGTCAGGAACACCGTGACTGGACGTTGGAAGACGAAATAAGTCGATGTTGTTCGACGAGTTGCGGTATACCTTGTTCTGTACCACAATAGGCAAAGAGTTTCGCTGGAACCCCATGAAGCAATGGACCCAGCTTGCGTTGTAAACTCAACTCAAGGTTCTGGAGGTGGTGTTATGGTGTGGTGCACATTCTGTTGGTACGAAACGGGTCCCTTGATACTGCTGGAAGGTCAGGTGTCTCCAAGGATTATCTGAACATTGTTGCCAATGAAGTACATCCTGCAACGTTGACTTTTTATCCAGCAAGTGACGGTTGTTTCATGGACGAAAATGCTACTGACCATCGCGCAAGATGTGTTCAGCAGTGGTTCAGCGAGCATGACGGCGACTTCCACCATCTTCTCTGGCCACCACATAGCATGGTTCTGAACCCCATTGAGAATGTATGGTACATGTTAGAAAAACAGATCAGGGAGCATAACCTTCTTCCGTCAAACCTCAGCCAGTTAAAGGACTGGCTGGTGAACGCCTGGTATGCTGGAGATGTAAAGGCATTCCAACACCTTGTGGAATCTATGCCAAACCACATACGTGCTGTAATTCGGGCTAACGGCGGTCCAACTCGGTATTGAATAAATGTTTCTAATTCGGTGGTCGATGTGTGTAAATAGTGGCGATTATTGTTTGAATCGTTAACGGGCTGCATCTGATTTATTCCATTCCCATGTTCGGGTTCAGAACTGTGCCACAGGGTTTAAATTAATGTTCCCAATTATCCAACTCTACTTTCGGTGAGAAGGAAGAGAGGAACGGCTACCGTCCGTCGGATGGGACGTTAAGCGGTGATTGCATATGTAAGAAAGCCATATCTCGTACGTGTTAAAATCACTCTGGGTGGAATTGACGGGAGGTTTCCATGTTCTCCTAACAGCAACCCAGTGGTTTCCCTTCTTTAAACTTATCTGAGTCTTTGCGATTCTTATGATCTGGCAATTTATCTCAATTTGAACTCAAAATTTTCATTCAGAGGTGAAACAAACGAGCTACGTTCAACTACCTGACCAATGTAACTCAGAAAAGAAAGTCTATAACATTTTAATTTAATGCAATTTTTTAGATCTTTTATTCCTGATACTAAGTAGCTATATTCAGTTTAAAGCCTTTATTTAAGATCTTCAGTTTTTTCCTTATTCTTAAGGGATAAAGGTACTTATTTTTACATGAGCGTTTGTAAATATGATGATTGTGTTTATAAAATCTAGATTTCGTAATATTTCAAGCTTTTAGTGAATTAAATTGTGTATAATTTAAGCATATCTATATAATCTCACAGTTCTTTGATTATGGTGTAATCTTTTCTAGTGAGGCCAGTGATTGAACCTTTCACCCTTCCTCCATCAGTACAAATGGGGCAGAGACTGAGCATCACGTGCACGGTCATCAAAGGTGACCCTCCGATAACTCTTCAGTGGATCAGAGATAATCGACCTTTGCCAAATGACGGCGACGTCCGTATTCACAACCTTGCTGATTATTCGTCCACTTTACTTTTCGAAGCTGTGAAACCAGAACACAGAGCGAACTACACGTGCGTTGCAAGCAACGAAGCTGGTTCGGCTCAACACAGCGCAGCAATGGTAATTCACGGTATGGCTTATTATCACGCATAGCATGGTATCACCAGTGTTTCGTTATGAGTTATTGGTGAGTGTATGTGTGGCTGATTTAACAATACATTGTTTCTAGCTGATGACGATATTACTTAGGAATAAACGTAAAAACAAACTCATATTTCACACTCTGAGATGATGAAGATAAAGTATGCTTATTTATTTAATACAAGGATTTAAATCTTTTATCTCTGTTTTTAAGAGCTCAACTCAGTTGAAAGCCCAGATTTAAGATCTTCATTTTTTTCAATATTCTTAAAGGATAAATGCACCTAATTTTACATAACATGACTTTACCGTATTAACCGTATTTAAACATAAGATCACTTTACCGTATTAACCAGAGCAGGAACGTACCCAGGATTTAGAGTAGCGTGGGGAGGGGGGGTTAGAGATACTTGAGTAGGGTTTACTAATTATTGAAATACTCCACCGGACAGAAAAGGTTAAATTGATATTCCATATGGAACGAAATTTTAGAGTTATTAATTTTAAGCATATTTTTTGTTTCTGGTATACAGTATAACATAGGACTAAAATTATACAAAGACATTTGTTTTGGATTTCAAAGCAGGTAGGCAATCTCGATAGTTCGTATAAGACAATCGGATTTCGGTGTGGGAAATCCTTGAGTCCCCCCCCCCCAACTACTGTTGCGTACGTCGTTGTACCAGAACGTGAAAAGCTTTTCCAGTTTAAGTTTTCTGACACTAAATATCGTCTAAAAATCGTATGGAAAATAAAATAATGGATGGAGGGGGCTGGAACCTACGACTCTCCAGATACTTGCTGATAGAGCACTCCGGCATGTATCTGTAGAGTTGCGTGTTCGAATTCCGCACCGTCGTCAATATTTTTTTTTCAAATAATTATTTATTAAATTATATTTCTACAGGTAATATATGTATTTACTATGGAAAAATAAGAGACTTTTCAGATCAAGGTTTTTATAAGAGTTAATCTGTTATTATCGATGCATTGATGTTGACGAATGAATTGGACGAATAGTCAGTGGTCATTTTGTATGTAACGGGCCCTCCTTATTTTAATAAAAATTCTCCATTTCAATTAAATAATGGGGGCTCTTCGTAAATCAGATTTTTAAACGAAAAATGAGGCTGTAGGAAATTAAATATCTCAATATCATCTATCTCGAATAACAATATCCATTCGCTGTTTATAGATATGGAACTAGAATATTTACTAGTGGTTAAATTTAATTAATCTGAAAGTTGATACAAACATAAAGAGAAAATGTTTCGCGGGAAGCTGAGAACATTTAAAGAGAGGGAAAATGAATGAGTTAAGATAATGATGAGCAATAAATTGCACCTCGATAAGATGATAAAACTTGTGGATATCTTTATGACTTTTTTGTCAGCAGGTATGTTTGTTAAAATAATGAAGGCGTGAATTAAAAATTAGCATTCTTACGTGTTGATATTTTTATAGTGTCTGAGAGAAGAGGAATGGTGGGATCACTTTACTCTCTGGTATATACGGTTCCTTATGTACCAGAAATGCTAACTTAAAGAAATGCTAAGATGTAGTTGTGCTTACATTTTAGAATTTTCTGAAAATGCATAATATGTACTTCTAATTGGTAAAAAAAAATTATACAAGGAAAGATTTTTTTTTAGGAATTCCACTCTATTTGCTAAATTTAATACATATTTATTTTTTTTAAATAATAAGCTTCTTTCTAAACATAAATACTACAGAAGTATTAGCAATAAATTGCATAGCTTGAAATAAAAATAATTTTCACCTGAGTGAAGAATTAATTTACTAGCTAACAGTGTCATGCCTTGAGGTAGAAAAGATGTTCACAATTTCTTCTGGCCGCAGTGTTATTGCTTCGGTTTTCGTGAATCCATATACATATAACAGAGCTTTGTGATCCTTATTCAGTATAACGAATCATGTAGCGTGAATTTCTGTTGATGATTGTATCTTATCGATGCTTCATTTGTGCATAATGGGGAAAAGTATGGCCTTTCAGAATGAAATATTCTTTTTTTTTTATTGAGGCGCCCCTTTCTAAAGTGGGTCTTATCAGTTGTTTATTGTCAGATTTCATGAGATGTTAAATTTGCTTTCTTATTGATAGCATTGCTTTAATTTTGAACGACGATATTCTCTTTCGTCTTCATCAATTTGTAATATTTTTACGTTAAAGTTAGAGATATATTTATTCCAAAAGAAAAATTGGAATATTCCACAATAATTGCCAGGATTCTAGTGACCTTGAATGAGCCTAGAGTAACAAAAATGAACCATATGACATACATAGGCCTTTCCTAATATCATGACACACAGATGGTAACTGTCATTGGTTACATTTTGAAGCCTCATTTTTAGCACGTCAAACGTAGGATCATAGATAACGGCGTATTTGACAGGGGATCCTCAAGAAGAGTTAAACTTTACAAGGAGCGTCTAGAAAGAGACTTACTTTACACGGTCCATGTCCCCGAAGATCTTGGGGTACACTGATGAGAATATTGTCTGAAAAACAATGGAATTCATTTATCAAATACATGATAACAGGAGAGAAATTTTTACTTTCGAAATATTTCTGTACACACATAAAATATTCGAACTTCAAACATTAGATATCCTGTTTTTTTAAAAAAAATATTTCTTGTTGGCAACCATTCCTCGAAATATATTAAAAATTATAATTGAATCACTTTAAACCTTTATATATAGCAATGTCTCTTCTCTATTTACAGATTTAGAGGGGATGAAAGGTCAGAAGCAGTTTCGAAAATTATTCCAAATGTTATTTAAAAAACAATGTATATTAAAGGTTTTACTAATTTCCGAGTATTTTATCAAGTGTGTTATGCATTTTAACCTTTGGTGTAGTTTCAAGAACACCTTTTAGAATGAGAGACGTTTTGGTTAGACATTTCAGAATCCATAAGCCTAAACAAAGAAGCGATATTGCTGAAAAAACAAGATTTACAGATTATTGATTGAGAACTTCATGTTCTGTGCATTTTTACGAAAATAAAACATTACTTTGCAACTATATTTCGAATTTTGATCTTGATTTTCTGGAGGGAAGTCCGTTGCATGCCATGCTCGCAATTTACAGTTCCCAGGTTCTAGCCCCAATCGTGTGGGCTTCGAAATTTACCTCCGTTCATCCCTCTCCTGCCCTCGGTGAGAAAGTGGAACCAGTGGGTTTGTAAAAGCTGCCGTCCATAGGATAGGAACTTAGACTCTGCTACGTATTCAGAGAGAGTCTCACCCTGTTCAGGCTAAAGAACATGTTGGACAGCCTTGACCGGGAGCTTGCATCTATCCCCTAACACATGTTCAATGTCAGTGTATGGTAATTTAACGCATTGTATGCAGAGTGGTGCTGCTGAGAGCTAAAAGAAACAACTCAACCCATTTCATTGGCATAATGTACGAACTTTCTCCACCTATATGTGTATCCTCAAGGCTCACGGAATAAATTTATTCACACTTCAGAAGATTAGGGTTCAAAACAAGAATCTTTCTATAATTGTTTTCTTATCCACCGACATGAATTCCTTTGTGTACAGAATACGAATTTTGTCTCTACATAAATAATGAAAATTCCCCTGGAATCATTTATAAAGATAACGCAATTATTGTAACCAGGTAAGTAAGCTGGTTACAATAATTGCGTTGTAACCAGCTTAAGTCGTGTAAAGTCGTAGCTTAAGTCGTGTAAGCTGTCGTAGACTGTAGTCTTTGATAAAAATAAGATTAATTTATTTAAAACGCAAATTCGTCTTTTCTGGTATTATTGTTGTTTGGTGAACCGGCCTACTAAAATATAAAGAAAATCAGCGCTAATGTGTGAAATGCAGGTGCTTCGTAAATTTAATTTGTTAAATATTGATTGGCATTTAGCTAGAAATTTGGTTATTAAAATGAAAATATTCTCTGCAGCGTTCGAATTCTGAGTGAGAGAGTTGAACAGAAATATGATAACGGATGATAGAGGTGAACAAACTTGGTTGGATACTGATGTCTTTAAAAAACATAATTCTACATTCGGATTTTTCATAACGCAACAAGGTATATGCTTTCCATTAACTGAGTAACACGAAACAATTTGAAAACCGTCCTTATCTCTACTGTCGTTGAGAATTACCTGTAGAATTATGTGTCTGGTTAATAGGAAAAGTTTTATCAGATCGACTAACTGCAACAGAGGTTGAAGTTAAGCCCAGATAGAAGACGAAGTTGTTAGTAAAACAGTATCATTTTTGTTTCGAGTTTATGTTTTTGTGCGTTTGCTCCATTTTCATTATCCGTTTGTTATTACTTCTCTGTTGCGCAATGCTGTTTTCTACTCCTATCAAATGTAGCTTTCCTAAACTTTTTTGAATCGACGTACCCCTTCTTCTCAGAGTGACACTTCACGTATCCGAAGGCTTCAAAAGGAGTCCACACACCCCTCTCGATGGCGGCTTAATGTTTTTCTCAACTACTTGAAATATTAATTCTAGCTGATTAAAATACGTCATATGAGAAAATTCAGGAGCAAAGCTGAAATTTACTGAAATGCGTTTCACATAGCTTAGACCCAAAATGGTCAGTGATATCTATTAATGATTTTGAAATGAACTTCGGATATAAGGCTGTTATACATTTGCTTATGTATAACAATCTTATATAATTGTAATGACACTGTTATGCGATCACACCTGTTTGCATAAATGAAAATTGCAATAGGCAAAGATTAAAACTACTCTTATCCATGCTAAGTAGGACCAAGGAAGGTCTAAATAATCAAAAATCCGAATAATTGTATAAAATTACAAAATTATATATAAGAGAAGGGTGTACATAATGTTACGAAGTTTTAGTTATATTTATTTCGCAATACTGTTTTAGTGGGTTCTATTAACCAAAATGATAATAAATGAACTTTTTAATAGATAAAATGATATTTTACAAGAAATAAATAGAACATTAATAATTAACTTAATAAAAAATGATTTAATATTACATGACTAATTATTAACTAATTATCTTTAAGCAACAGATGCAAAATCTTTTTTTTTTAGTATAATACAACTTTAATGAATCATCTATATCATCAGTGTCTCCTAATCTACTATTGCAACACAGCTTGTATAAATGGATTTTACCTAACACTTTACACTTTATAAAAGCAGTCTATTTACCGGAATGATGTCTTCAACACACACAAGAAGACACTAGAACTCGAGCACTCTACCTCGAGCAACATATAATAGGCACTTCTAATATTTTCCTTCATAAGGTAACACGGGTCTACTATCCGGACATACACTCAAATCAACTCAACTCGCTATTCAGAGGTAACACAATATAACACTCTTCTAACTCTGTCACTTCAGTTGTATACTATAACGCAGCGCTGTCCAACTAGCGACCCGTGGGTCGCATACGGCCCGCATAAGGATTTCTGTGGCCCGCGAACAAAATCAAGTTTTTACTTGAAATTTGAAATAATTATCTGTAATCCACTTTATAATTTTTTATCAACTTATATTACTTTATTTGATATGCAATGTTCAACTTATTCATTCTATAAAGTTTACAAAACATTCTTAAGCTAATCGGCAAATTTTTTATACCTTTTAAGAGCGGTACTGTGTCATCAAAAAATGTTTTCATGAAGGTGCAGTAATAAGTAGCATCTAACGACAGCACGAATCGCTCTCACTACTCATGTATATGGCGAGGATTTTGCCAGACAAAACTAATCGCTAAAGAAAGATCAAGATACAGAAAGCGCTTGAAAGATTACACTTGAACATATACTTCGTCTCGCAACAACAAATATTAATATGGGCGAAAAAGAAATTATTGCCCAACAACTATGGCCAAAATGCTCCCATTAAATTTATTAAATATTTGATAAGGTTTAGAAAATTTCTATTGGTTTATTATTACTTGTTATTTTTCTTATAAATAAAATAATTTTTTGAGGTGACATGAACTGACATTTTAATTACCTATCCTATCCTATGCGTTTCTTTTTGGCCCGCGAAATATTGGCAAAAGAAAAAATGGCCCGGGGTCTTAGATAAGTTGGACAGCACTGCTGTAACGTATTCTTCACACCACGTAGAACCCTTCCAGATGCAATACACACGTTTTCTTGGGCAATTGGTTAAGTTAGTACGTGCTTTGAAATTTTATTTGAAATATGTATTATAATGCAGTAATCAGGAAAAACGCGTAATATGTATTTATTCAGTAATGAATAAATATACATATGAATGCACACAGAATATAATATTTTGGTTATAATATATACCTAAAATATTATTGCATTATAATAAAATATTTCATTTTTAAAATGTAAAATTTATGGTTTGGACAACTGCAAAAAAAATGTACTTTTTTAAAAGAGCTATTCTCTGCCTACAAACGTATAAGTTGCATTTCCAAACCTTTGAAGGCAACTGCAGCTGTACATCTCTCACATCTCTTTTTTTATAATATTATTTTATCTTTGAACGATTTCTTTTTCTTATGCGGTTTGGATGGTCTCATCTTCTGATAAGAGGTTGATACCCCCAGTCTAATAGCATTCTGAAAATCCTAGGATTTGTTTCAATTCTATGTTTATGGCAGCAGCAATTTCTTTTCTGTTTCTGGCCTCCTTCATTGCAATTGTTAAAAATTTAATTTACGCAATCTGCAGGATTTTAAAAAAAAGAAATTTCAAAAACCAGCCATGATGTAACCACATTTTCTGAAACAAAGTAAACCTTACACCGTTTTTTTTTTTGTGTCGCCATCGATCGATTTTATCACAATACTTAGATATGCAGATAATCGATGCTCTCTTGTACTATAAACATATATAATGGTGCAACTGAGGAAAAATGTTCGTGAATCAAGGAAACAAATTCCTGTCTTTATAAGTAATGAAAATATTTTTAATTTTTGATTATGATCAACATTTCTAAATAACGTTATTTCTGGAATATTCATTTTGCACTGCTTTACTAGGTTTTAATTGCATAATGGATTTGGATTTGTACCTTTTCGTATAAACATTTGAGATTTTACTTGTATAAGTGTTTTTCTTAATTGACTGATTTTGGGCAATATACCATTTTGCATTCACCCATACTATTATTAATATAAGTTTTTCAGAGAAATTGAAATACTTAATATAAGGAACATTTTCAATGCATTCTTCAATATTGTCACTTTTTGTATGCCTGAAGATTTTTCATATGTTTTTTTGGAAAAAAATAATTAACATTCTTTGACTTAATATATGTATATATATGGTATTGCTTTTATTAAAATGAAAATTATTTAGGTCTTCTATGGATTGCATATATAAATATTAACAATTATGCGCAAGTTTTCGTTTGTTCTATTGTTACAGAATTTAAGCAATAATTTTTGACAATTTTTTGTAGTGAATTCGAAATAACGAAATAGATAATAAATGAACTTATTTAATAGCTAGGACAATTAATTATATAAAAAGTAAAACTTGAATTATTCACTTCATAGACAAATGGACTAAGCAATGGATAATTACTACTGATTTTCTTCCAGTGACAAATTCTAACAGAATATAACTTTCGAACTTTCCGTTATAATCCATTCTGTTAAACCAAATTATGAATAGATTCTTCCCACATAACCAACTATCTTACGTCATGATACAAATACGTGTATTAGGAACAATATTCCCTTAAACAGATGTGGACTCTCAGTTTGAGTCATACAATCGATATCAATCAACGCTAGTTTTTCACATACAAAAACTAATAAATAACGACATCTAAGCCGACAACCCACTCACTCACCAAATGTTTTTACTTCTAATGCACATTTCAAACTAAACTGTCTGTTCGATTAAGGATCTGACGCATTTTCACAGCATATGCCGTGTCTCGTGATACAATAATTATGATTAAATGATTACTACTGCACGTTAGCACGCCGTTTCAGTATTTTGGTAGATCAATACAATAATCGTTTTTTCCATCAGCATATCAAAATATTTCAGTATTAAAATTTTTAAAGAAATATTATGAATATGCAGGATAATAGCATAGCTGATATTGATCCTTGACGGACACCGATATTTGACTGTTGCTGCAAACATCTTTAAACGGCAGAATTTCTTGTCGATTTCTTCAGTAAGTAATTGATTAGTATAATTTAGTTTCCACAAACTACTTTGATCCATAAAATATACCAGGTGATCCAAAAGTAGCAGAAAAAGCAAAAATGCAATAATTCGAAAAGTATAGACAGTAGCACGATGCGGTTTTCACAGAAATGCATAGAAAGATATGGGATGTTTTTTTTTTAGTAACGAAAAATTTTATTGCCAGAATAGTTACATTTGTCACCGACAGGTGGCGTTGTAGCGGTCCCGGAGATGCTCGCTATTTAAACAGATCCACCGCCGCCACTCCTCAAACGGTGCGAGACTGCGAACATTGATCAATCTGACTTTGCAGTGAGATACGTAAATTTCAGATGTAGTGAATACTGATCCTAGTGACATTTGTAATCCTAGCTGCGTTGCGAATTGTGCTGCGCCACTCTACAAACTACTGACACAACTGAAGCGCCACCTGTCGGTGTCAAATGCAACTATTCTGACAATAAAATATTTCATTATTAAAAAAAAATCCCATGTCTTTCTGCGCATTTCTGTGAAAACCGCATCGTGCTACTGTCTATACTTTTCGAATTATTGCATTTTTACTTTTTCTGTTACTTTTGGATTACCCAGTATATGAACTAATATAATATTATGATCTGGAATAGGGGTTCTCATTGTGAGCTCAAAAGTCGTTAGATCTAGTAACAAAGTCGCTAAGTTGGCAACGCTGCTACTGATTAATTTCTGAGAAATGAATGACGAATTGCGGCGCTGTAGTTCATGTCTGTACACGTTTGTCAATCCTCCCTTCTCTACCTGAGAGCCGAACCTACCCGAACAGCTGATCGCCCAGTCGAAACATCTATTCTAAGTGAGTGAATGTGCCTTCTTACTGCTCTGTGTATTTGCTGTGATTTATTTTACTTGCTGTGCAATTTTTAGTAACAATTAAACAATTTTTAGTAACAATTTTTAATCTTCAGTTTATTGTGAAATTAAATGAACTAAATGTTTCTAAAGTGCCATGAAACATGGATAAATGGATAATTAAGAAGAAAAGTAACGTGAAGCCGGAGTCAATTGCTTCTACATCTATGACTATGTCATCATCCCATGTGAGTAAAGAGGTGGATTCAGCAGTAACTGAAAGAACGTTAAATGTTAAACAGTAAAGTGATAAAAAAATTAAAAAACATAAATATCATGAATCATATTTACAATTTGGCTTTACATGGACAGGAAATTTAGTAGAACCAAATACACAGTGCGTTGTTTGCTCTGAAGTCCTGACACAAAATTCTATGAAACCGTCTATTTTACGGCGACACTTTGAAACAAAACATGAGCATTTAAAAAATAAGCCCTTAAGTTATTTTAAACGTCTTCTGGAAGACTTGAGTAGTAGAAAAACCGTAATTACCCATTTTTCTGGTGTAGAAGAAAATGCACTTAAAGCGTCTTACAAAGCAAGCCTTCAAATTGCCAAAGCCGGAAAGGCTCACACAATATGCGAGTCACTTATTCTTCCAGCAGCGGAAGAAATAGCTTCTTGTATGTTTGGTGAAAAAGAGGCAAACCTGTCAGAACCATTCCTTTGTCAAGCGACACAGTTTCCAGGAGAATTAAAGATATGACCTGTGATATTAAGGACCAGCTCATTCAAGCTCTTCAATGTAGCCCGTGGTTTGCCATCAAGTGGATGAGTCGACAGACGTGGCTGGGCTAGCTCAATTACTTGTTTTTGTGCGTGGAAAATTCCAGGATGCAAAATTTGAAAATATTTTATTTTGTAAGACTCTCAAAACTTCTACTATGGGTGAGGATACTTTTAATATAATTGATTCACTTTTTGTCGAAAACAACTTTGAATGTAAAAATTGTATTTCCGTATGTACTTACGGAGCATAAGCAATGAATAGTTATATCGCAGGACTAGCAGGTCGTATAAAACAAGTTGCATCAGAATGTAAGTTCACTCGTTGTTGTCTTCACCGTAAAGCGCTGATTAGCTAAATTTCTCCCTGATGATTTGAAAAGAGTCAATGAATTGAAAGTGTACAAATGGTTAATTTCATCAAAACACGATCATTGAAGTCTCGACTTTTTTCAATTTTGTGTGAAGAAATGAGTAGCCTGCATAAAAGATTGCTGCATCACACAGAAGTACGTTGGTTGTCACGAGAAAATGCTCTTTGCCGTTTCTTTGAATTTCTCAATGAAGGACGCCTTTTTTTTTTCATGGACCACGAGTTTCGACTTTGAGACTACAAGACTTCGAATGACTTCTACGGTTAGCATATTTAGCTGATATTTTTGAAAAAAAAATGAATATTTTACCCTTATCATTGCAAGGACACAATGTTGATGTGTTCTACGTTGAGAAGAAAACAGAGGCCATGATAAAAAAAATTCTCTATGGGAAAACGGAATTAAAAAGAACATCTGTGATCAACAGCTGTGATAATGAGATGAAAAAAAATATGATTTTGCTAAAAATAGGGTTCGAATCCAACTCATGGCAAAACTAAGTTCTTTTTTCAGTTCATTATTTCATGAGTTCCATGTCTACAGAACTTATCCTGTGATTCTTTACTGCTGATTTATTGATTTAACGCCCTGAGCGTAACAAATATTAATTCCATCTCTAATTCAGGCAACAGAGTTGTCCACTTCCCGAATAGATGGCGTCACTGTGCGAATCAAATAAAATAAAATCCGTAAAGTTTATAACGTCACACAAGCGGAGAAAATGTCAGCCATTTGTGGTGTAGTGGTAGCATAACAGGCATGTTTCCTGGAGATATGGGTTCGAATCCCACTCATGGCAAAACCAAATCTTTTTCAGCTCATTATTTAAAGCTTAAAATTTATTAAATTTCAGCTCATTATTAATCGTTCACATAAGCACTCTTAAAACTCTTCTAAACCAGTATTTGCAACTTTTAAACCAGTATTTGCAGATGAAACGCAATGGGTTCGAGACCCCTTCATATTTGATTTGAAAAAAAATGTAAGCTTCCATTGTCCAATAAAGAAGAGTTGATTGAGATTTTTTGTGACAATAGTTTAAAAAGCATTCATTCCAAAAAGCCATTGATTAGTTTTTGGATTGGAGTGGAGAAGGAATATCCGACTTTGTCAAGAATTGCAGTCAAATATTTGTTATCTTTCACAACAACTTATTTATGTGAAACTGGTTTTTCTTCTTTAACTGCTTAAAAAAACGTAGGAACAGGTTGGATGCTGAAGATGATTTAGCGACGCTACCGTAGCAAGATAATCCCAACCATTGATGAACTGTGCAAGCGTAAACAAGCGCAACCATTTCACTGATTACCCAGTAAAATATTTATAATTTTATAAGATTTGTTAAATTGTTTATGTCATTTTTTGTGTTTATCGATATATGTAATTTATGAATACAAAATATATATATTTTATTCACATTGTTATACTATAACTATAGTTTTACCTATCTATACAAGGGGTACACCAGCTACATACACATTTCCAGGGGGTACATGAAGCATAAAAGTTTGAGAATCACTGATCTGGATTATCAAAATTCCTAATCTTGACTGAATTGTGACGGAGAAGCCCTCCAAGTGTTAGAAAAAATCTGTGCGATATAAATTCTAAAACTTGGAGGACTGATTTTGTTAAATGAGTTATAACATCCTCAAAATTTATACTTAATTTACACTAAAATTTTTACTTTGGAACCATGTTGATTTTGTTCATAATATTACTATGTTCAGCTGAAAGATCGTTTAGTTTTGATCCGTAGTAAATACATAGATTACCGGTAGAAATAGACTTCAACAATTATTTACAATATCTGGATCTGGATTTAAAATATCTATCCCTGACCCGAATCCAGAACTCGTTAGATAAATGCTAGAACAGTTTATCTGTTAAACCACGAGGCAAGCGGTGAAACCTTCCAGAATAAGAGCTATAAACCTTTCACTGAGATGTGGTGGACCTTACGCCATCTATATTTCAGGAGAGGTAACTTTTCCTATTGTTGCTAATGATTCCGATATTAATGAGTAGGTCAATCCGCTTAAGCATTCATTATCAAAAATTCATCCTTATTAAATACACAGATTACCCGTAGAAATAGACTTCAAAAATTATTAAAAACATCTAAAAATATTATCGCTGACGTGGGGAGAACTAACTTTTTAAATAGATACATGCCAGAACGATCTGCCCACCACATCTCAGTGAAAGATTTATAGGTCTTATTCTGAATGATTTTAGCGTCTGATGCGTTGATTAATAGGTAGAGCGCTCTGGGTGTATCTAGAGAGTTCCGGGTTCGATTTCCACCGCCTCAGTAATTTTTTTCCCCCAGATGTTTTTAATAATCGTTTAGTTTTGTTTTTTTCTTAAATTCTTAGTTATAAGAAGTGTTCTGAAATTGTTAGATTATTATTGACATTTTAATCAATCTTATGAAACGAGGCAATATATTATTTCTCTAAGTGAATCGTGGGTTGGGTTGCCTCTGAGCGGCACTTTTTTGCACACAATGGGCTAAATGGCCAGGTCAAGGATCCCGAAGGCTCAGAGAAGTTGGGGGAGGGGACCCACTAGAACAGCTGTTGGGAGACAGATGGTAGCCTCCGTCAATGCCATCCAGCGTGGTCTTTAATTGCACAGGGTATGGCTCTCCAACACACGGGGTCACGGCTTAACGTCCCATCCGACGGACGGCGGCCTTTCCAAGCCCATCGGCGCCCCCTACTGGGTCACACCCTCGTGGGCAGGCAGGGGAATTTTGCAGAGATAAATTTCAACGCTGATCCAGCTGGGACTCGAACCTGGGAACTACAGATTACGAGCCTGGTGCGCTACCGACTGAGCCACCCCCGCCCCAGTTGAATCGTGAATTTAACCTTTGGCAATAATTCATTATTTAGATGACATTTAATATTTCTTCATTTTTGGGTAAATTAGCTGAAAGTGAAATATATTTAAGTCACTCCACACAAAAAAGTTTCTTTAAACAATAATTTTAAATTTCTCTGTTTTACTACTCTAGCTAACACAATGAGTTATTAATACTATTATTATCATTAATAAATACATTATATCACAAATTGCTGGGCATCCTGATGATTTAGCCCTTTTGGCAAATGATGTTGATGAGATGAACTCTTTCATTCGAGCTGTTGATGAGACTGGTAGTAGAGTAGGTTTGGTTATAAACAGAGAGAAAACTAAAGTGATGAAAATTGGTAAGGCAGGTTGTGATTCAGTTAATCTGAATGGTTGCAGTCTTGAGCAGGTGTCACAGTTTAATTACCTTGGGAGCTATGTAACTGATACTGGTGATGTGCGGCATGAGATTAACAGACGAATAGGTATTGCTGCCGGGACTTATAAGAATCTATGGAGATTGTGGAGAAATAGGCGTATACACCTAAAGACTAAAATTAGACAGTATAATAGTTTGGTTCTTTCTAGGGTTAGTTATGGTAGTGAAACTTGGACGCTGTGTAAACAAGATAACAGGAAACTAGATGCTTTTGATTCTAGATGCTTACGCAGTATCTTGGGTATTAGGTGGTTTAACTTTGTAAACTAATGATGAGGTTAGGCAAAGGAGTCTGCAACCTCCTTTAAGCAGCATATTGTGCAGAGAGAGACTCCGCTGGTTTGGCCATGTTGCCCGTATGGATAATTATCGATTGGCGAATAGGGTTATGAACAGTGTGCCTAGAGGCCTCAGAAGGAGGGGGAGACCTAGGATGCGGTGGGCTGACAATGTCAAACAAGACCTTGTTAGAATTGGTGTGCAGTGGCCGGATGCAGCAGATGTAGCTCAGGACAGATATGCTTGGAGAATTAAACTGCATGGTCTGGTTGGACCTCCGTAGCCCATGGCTGCTTGAGGATGATGATGATGATGATGATGATGATGAAGACGAAGTAGACTCAGTCATGGACATTCCCTGCAGGGACGTTCGGTCGTCTTATACGAAATTTCAAACATGTCTAAAATAGGAAAACAAATATCATCTTAAGCAGCTGCTTGTCATAGAGTTCTGACAGCAACCTGTCAGTTTAAAATGACATAGTAGAAGGATCACAAACATCCATGCTTACCCGGGGCTCGAACCCAGGTCCCATGCATTAGTTGACGAGCGCGTTAACCACTCGACCACGCTACCTGCTTCGAAATCCAAAATGGCTGCCTTTGCATAAATTTAACCCCTTTTTTATGTCTGACACTAAAAATAGATTTAAAAAAAAACTATAAAATCTTATTGCAAATAGAATATCATTTTAACCTTTCCTGTTTGGTAAAATATTAACCTGCTCAAGCATTATTTCCCTACAATATATAACCCTGCTCAAGCATTATTTCCCTACAATATATAACCCTGCTCAAGCATTATTTCCAGACATCCCCCCCTCCCCGAAACTAAAATCTCGAACCCTCTCCAAAACTGAATCATCGGAGCTCACTCCACTCCTCACCCCAACCTCCTCTCCGAAACTAAATATTGGGTACGTCCGTGATTCGCTGAACGTTTTCCAAGGAGAAACAAAATATGGTACAAATACATATATGAGGAAGATCAGCTTTCTAGTTTTTTCTTGAAATTACTAAAACAATACTCACATATAGAATGAAAAGTGATAATTTACTTTAAAGGATCTTTAATGTAGTTATATGAAATATTATTTAATTTTTTTTTTGTTTTTTTCCTAAATATGCAGAGAGGGATAAATACATCCTTTTGACCCTTATTGCGATCATCCATGAGACCAGAATAATAGCGGTGATTTTATTTAACATTTTGATGAAAAAGGAAAAATGTAAGTTAATTATATATACATTAATCCCTTCGTATTCGCAAGGGAGAATACTGATACTGCTCTGTAATTTTGTCCAGACTCATGCTATCTTACCATTAAATATCTGTCAAATGGTTTAATATGCAAATGGAGAATCAGTCATAACCTGTGCTTTAACTATTTATGGTTCGCATATAATTAAAATGAGAAACATTCTAAATACCGTTGTCAGACATTTGCACCAAATAATAGAAAAATAAACTCTTTAATATTAATAAGTGTTACACAACTACTTTCTATTATGAAAATATTAACTATCAGGCAACTATATAAATAGTAATTAATATATACAGGGTGAATCTGAAAAAGTGGGCAAAACTTTACGGGGTGGTAGAACGCAGCTATACGAGCAATATTCGTCATAGAAAGTATGGGTGGAACGCAAACGGCGAGCCGCTAGGTGACGTTGGAAATGGTATAAAAGGGTCGGTCCTCGCACCCAACGGCATTTCTACCGTGGATTGCCGAGAGGATGGCTGGTTATACTAACCACGAAATAGCGGATATGCACTTTGTGTACGGTGCAGCGGACTGGAATGCAAGTGAGGCACAGAGACGTTACCGCGACCGGTTTCCGATGAGATGCACTCCAGATCGGAAAACCTTCGAGCGTTTGCATCGGCGGCTGTGTGAAACGGGATCCTTCGCCGCGGCCAAGCAAGACGCAGGGCGTGAAAGGAGTGTCAGGACGCCGCAACTTGCAGAGGACATTCTGCGTAGGGTGGAAGAGCGACTGGGAGGTAGCACGAGAGCGGTTTCCTGTGCAGTACACATGTCCCAAATGTCGGTTTGCCGTGTGCTACAGGAGGAAGGAATGCACCCCTATCGTACACAGAAGGTACAAGCGTTGTCACCGGCGGACTATCAGCCACGTGTCGATTTCGCACGTTGGTACCTCCAGCAGAATGCAGCGCAGCCGGATTTTGGTGCACATGTTCTGTTTACGGACGAGTGCACTTTCACCCGTGAGGGCATTTTGAATACCCACAATTCACACACGTAGGCATCTATGAACCCGCATGCCACACGTCCTCATTCGTTCCAGCAGTGGTTCTCCGTAAATGTTTGGGCAGGGATCCTCCATGACCATTTGGTTGGCCCATACCTCCTGCCACACCGTCTGGATGGCAAATCATATAACACATTCCTACGCGAGGTGTTGCCGGAGCTGTTGCGTCCGATTCCAACCCCCAGCAGGTCGAGAATGTGGTTCCAGCACGACGGTGCGCCTGCACACTTCAGCTTAGATGTGCGGAACACTTTACATGCAACGTTCCCAGGGCGATGGATTGGTCGAGGTGGTCCCATAGCTTGATCACCAAGATCGCCGGATCTCTCGTGTTTGGACTTTTTCCTGTGTGGCCATATGAAAAGCCTAATCTACGAGTGCCCCATTGAAACCGATATGGATCTAGTCGCCAGGATCGCCGTTGTTGCCGGCGATATTCGGGAAATGCCTGGTGTCTTCGCAAATGTGCGTCGGTTCCTATCCTGCTGGTGTGAAGCCTGCATTACAGCTGGTGGCAGCTCTTTTGAGCAATTTCTTTGAGCATGTACCTCAATTACATTTCTTTTAATAAAATGTTTTCTGAAGTATCTCCTCTCTTTCTTGTGTTCATTCTTTAAATGTGACAGTGGAAAACTACCTTTTAACTTCTCACCGCTTGCGTTCCGACCATACATTCTATGACGAATATTGCTCGTGTAGCTGCGTTCTACCACCCCGTAAAGTTTTGCCCACTTTTTCAGATTCACCCTGTATATATATTCTAGCTTAATCATTATAAAAATACGAGATATAATTTTAAAGGTGAATACAAAATATCACATTTTAAAAACAATTATGAGAAAATTGTAGAAATTCTCACTGAGTTTGCTTCATGGTGAAAAAAAATTGATAAAAAAACACTCTTCATGTATACTTGGAAAACACTGTGAATATTGCCTTTAATATCTTATGAGGAAAATAGTTTTGTTCCTGGGCAACAAGATTATCGCTTTTCTCGTAATACTTTTGGGTAAAAATGATACATTGTTTCTGTCATATGTTAAAATTTATATGGAGTACGGTTTTCTAGTGCAAGTTGAGAAATTGCATGAACAAAATCATATATCTATAATGCAATTCAAGGTTGAGTAGCCAATGTAGAGACCGCAAACAACAGAATCAAAGTGGAATAGTATAAAATAATTTATTACACTGCACTTCTCTTCTTCAACTCTCTCTCTCTCTTGCTCTACCTCAATCGGGGGCTCGACTACAATGTTTTCTTCTTCAATATCTCCCTTTTCTTTCTAAGTTTTCTTTTTTAATTCTGTATGAACTTGTAGCAACTATGCCTGAATTTGCAGAAGGTTGAGAATCCGTTCAGCCAATACGTCTGAATAGCTCAATCAATCTTAGCTGTTTACCCTGTTTTCTAATATCTTTCAAATGCAAAACGTAAGGAAGGGTTGCAATCTCAACGGCTTGTTTAAGTTTCAAACTTCGATTTAAAATAGGATCACATTCAAGAAACCCGTTGAATATGCTATGAAAATCAAATATGATCTAAGACTCCTCGGCTGTAGCCGCGAATAAGCGAATTTCGACTTGTGAATAAATGGTTATTAATATTTTAACTTGAATAAATGAATTCGTACATACTCAGTTCGCGATTTTACTTTACGCAGTAAATCCCTGATTATCCGTTTAAGAAAGGTCAATAACTGTGCAGATAACCAAAAAACACGAATATGCAAAACAACGTAATTTTTAAACGATTATTTTTTATTTCTATCATTTTTTTATACTTTTATGTTAAAAAGTTCATTATTCAAAAAGACAATTAAGCGAAAAACAATTAAAATTATTATTCTAAACTGAGATTTGTTAATATCGATTTGAAACGGCCACAACCCCCGCCCCCCCCCAAAAAAAAAGAGTTAGTTAAAAAGTTTCTACTCAGTAAAACATTTTTTGAATGCATTTTAAGTTGTTTCTGAAACCAAATAAAACGTTGCATGTTTCCTGATTCTGTTATGGCCTTTCTTACTTAGTAGATATGACATGACTTGTATTGTCCAACTGGTCTGGTTATTGAATGCTTTTTAAAGTTCTAATGCACAACAATTATTGTGAAAGAATTTAGGAACCAATCAAACAACTTAAAATTGCTCGTGTTTCGTTCTAATTTTACTCCAAGCAAGTTCGAAGAGCAAAGCTAGAGATATCGAATTAATTAAAAATTTTTATCGAATTAATAAATATGATTTAAAACACCAGAAACTGAGGAGTATATATGCTTGCATGATATTTTTTGCATTTGTTCAGAAAATATAATAATTCTTGTTTCTCATTAAATATGCCTTTTTTGTGTGTGTAATAGAGGGTATGTTTATTTGTAAGAAGGGATTCATTTTAAACAATTGAGAACTTTCATCATTTAAACAACTAAGAACTGCATAATATTTTTATCAGCCGATAAATCTCAGACAGCAGATATTCAAATCACCAACAAAAGTGATTGCTTCAATTAGACAAGTTATTATTTATATTGCATTTCACCAGATACCTGCGTCAGCTTTGATGGTCTTAATTAAATGTAATCGCTGTCTCTCATTTATTCCTTCTGTTGCGTTCCAGTTCCCCCACGATGGAAAACGGAGCCCAATGGTGTTAGTGTGATAAAAGGACGTGACGTCATCATCGATTGCGAGGCTGAAGGATTCCCGCCACCCCGACTGACCTGGAGGAGAGCCGAAGGTACGTAATCACTGTTGTCTACATGGACTTCCAATTAATTAACTCAAGAGTTCCTTCGGTGACCTCATTAAAAACGTATAAAAGCGAAACTGCAAAAGAGAAAATAACGAAAAAAAATGTAATCATCATTCTTTTGTGTCACGTGTTCTTGTCATTAAGAAGGATGTAGGAAACACCTTTAGAGTATCGATTTTTCGATTTTTTTTTCTCTCCTATCATCTTCTCTTTCTCCGGTTTATCTTAATTAAGGTGGCCAGCAACAAATCGGGCAAAAACATCTCAAAATTGCGTCGGTGAATGTTAGAAGTATAGAATTAATATTTCTTTTTTTTTCACTGGCTATTTGTCTTTTTTTTTTTTGCAAAATTCCCTCTTTTCTCTCTTTACTAGCCGAAGTCACGTAACTTTGGCGATTAGATATGTTGGGCATTATTAAAATTGATTAAGCAATAACGTTGGTTTTGACAATGTAGGTAGTAGAGGGAAAAAAAGAAATGGTACAGAAGATGATAAAAAATAAAAGGCAAATAAAAAGAAAACCTCTTGATGTGAGGAGAAATAAAAAAAAAAATGAGTGACTTAATTGGAAACGCTTTTTGCAGGTAACGTGCCTGAAACTTACAAGCCCATCAGCAGTAGCTCCCACCTACACGTTTTTGAGAATGGCTCGCTAACAATCTTGGACGTCGGTGAAGGGGACGCTGGATATTATCTGTGTCAAGCTTCGAACGGCATCGGGCCAGGCCTCAGCAAGGTCATCAAACTGTCAGTTCACGGTAAGTGCACTGTCACCAAAAGTCGGATGAAATTCTGAGCCTTATATTTGTCCAAAAGTAAGTTAAACTCAATAAAATGTAACTTTATTTCCTGATGTCTATATCGTTTTTTCTTCTTCTAATGGATGTTCACTGAGGAAATCTTTCTAAGCGTTTAAAGCGGCAAATATAATTTTCAAAATTTTGTAGACTTTTATTTCGATTATCATCGTTTAAAAATAGCTGTAAGGTAAAAAAAAGATTTTGAAGAAAATAAGTTTTAATATTATAAGTTTAGATTATAACCCAATAATAAGTAATTTAGGTTGATATAGTTTCTGAAATAGTTGCTTTAAATGCCTTATTTCAATAGCGATAATAAAGAATGAAATGTCATGATTTCATGAAATTCTTTTAAAGAGCATGAACAGCATTTCGCTTTCACGAGATCTTTATCGATTATTGGCAAATAAATCTGAACCGTTTAAGGCTTGTTTTCTTATCTCCACCTTTATCAATGGGTAGATTCATAGAAGTTTTTAATTTTTGAATAAAACTGTCACTTTCAATTGATAAATTATTCTACAAACAATAAAATTTTAATTTATATTTCGATATAATATTCAACATACGCAGGTATCTACAGATATATAACAATAATCTGTTGCTTCCTTATTAAGTCTGATAGGTTAATAAAAACTGCTTTATTTAAGTCTAATAAACCGTTTAAAACATTTTATTATCAGTATATTCCAATTATATTGATTGCGAAGACATTTTTTGCTATTTTATTAAATATTTCAAACCAACAGATATTTCGGAAAATGTATTTTCTTTGTTAGCAACAGTAAAAAGTATCATTGATTTTTATTAATAGTTACATTTTTTCTCATTATGGTATAGGATACTGCCTACATTTAACTTCCTGCAGTTTCATTAACCAATGTCAGTTGTTTTTTCCATCATTATTACAATTATAGAAAAAATTTATAATACTTTTTTTGTACATTTTTATAATTTCCTTAAGGTTTTTATTTTTCCTTTTACATTTTTCATTAGCAGTAACTAAACTTTTGCAGCTTTTCATAGTTTTTATTTTATTAATACTAATTATAAGGCCATGTGTAATAGAATTATCTCTCAGATTTTAATTATTAATTTTAAAATCAGGAATCACAGTATTAAATTTACTCTTTTATACCGATTTTTAACCATATCAGTGTTTTTTTATAAATAAAATGTTTCTTTCTTTGCAAATAATAATAATACTTAATTTTCAATTTTTATGTTTTTGAAATTAATTTTTCTATGTTTAATTCGAAATTTGTTTTTAATTCTCTTACATTTTGGGGTATTCTATAGATTTTTATGGATGGCTTTTTGTTGAAAAGTTTCTAATTGATTTTTTAAATAAAAAATATAATCTACGCACTGTGCATTTAAAAACATAGTGTAATGCGTTTAAAATAAGGTAAAGAATTGTTAAAATTGATGACCCTACTTGATCCGACCTCAAATAGGTTACCTCCAAACCAGAAGATATTTAAAATTTAGCATACTGAACAATAGCCATTATTCGTTTTGACCCGTGTTAACAATGGCCAAGATTCATCCAGTTTCCATGTCAGCAAGATTATCGATAATTTTTCCCTAATTTTGCTACCAGCAACGGACAGGATCAATCCAGACCCTGTCAAAAACAAATAAAAGATCCAGGATCTATTCAGACCGTGTCATCAACCACAGCCAATATCCGTCGAGACCAACGTGAAAGAAACAGTTGAAATATGCGATCATTAGCTTGTAAATTGTTTTTATGGAAATGAAGTATTCATTTAACTGCGTTGCTGGACCCGTAGAAACTATTGATTAATGAAGTAACTGTAAGTTAAACTTAGAGAACAAAATTCAGAGAACGTAAAAACAATTTATCATTCATCTGGAAGAGATCTGTGATAATTATTTTCCAATAGCATCATAGAACGTCTTTTGACAGCAATGAAGATCCACGTTTCTGCCAGACTTCTTTAACGTTTTGTCTCGTGCACACAAAAGAACAACGGAAAACCAACTACTGCTTTCTCTTTGTCGATTGTCTCACTGTATGTATTTTATTTTTTTATTTTAACAGATAAATGATAAATTTTTATTTATTATTCTGATTTTTCGAATCTTCCAAGAACATGAATTTCTGCCTTCAGATACTTCTAAAGTAGGAAATATCGCAAAATTTAAAACTAATATTGGAAACATTCTACATTAGAAATTTAATATTTATGTGGTACGAGTGGTTAGAGCGCTTGGCTACTGGTCTAAGGGACCCGGGTTCGAGTCCCGGATAAGGCATGGATGTTTGTGTTGTTTTTCTGCTGTGGTCCTGACATCCTCACAGACCTTCTGCTATGGCATATAAACTGACATGCTCTTGCCAGACCTTTGTGGCAAGCAGCTGCTTGAGGGGGTATTTTTTTTTTACAATAATAGATTTGAATAGATAACAGCGACGTTTGCAAGTGGAATGATAAAAGCTGAACTTTTTACTTTAAGAGGTAAATGAAAATATTTTTGTTTGGATAAAATAAATAAATAAACATCCACACAAGCAGCTGCTTGCCACAGAGGTCTGATAGTTTAATACGCCGTAATAAAAGTTCTCTGAGGATGGCGGGACCACAGCAGAAAAACAACAAACACATCCATGCCTTACTCCTGGGTTTGAACCCAGGTCCCTTAGGGGCGGGGGTGGCTCAGTCGGTAGCGCGCCAGGCTCGTAATCTGTAGTTCCCAGGTTCGAGTCTCAGCTGGGTCAGCGTTGAGATTTAATTCCGCAAAATTCCCCGCCCTGCCCACGGTCAGTAGGGGACACCGATGGGCTTGGAAAGGCCGCCGTCCGTCGGAAGGGACGATAAGCCGTGGCCCCGTGTGCGGGAGAGCCATACCCTGTGCACGTTAAAGAACACGCTGGATTGCCTTGACGGGAGGCTATCATCTGTCTCCCAACAGCTGTTCCAGTGGGTCCGCTCCCCCAACCTTCTCTGAGTCTTCGGGATCCATGTGACCTGGCCACTTAGCGCATGGTGTGCAAAAAAGTGCCGCTTAGAGGTAAAACAACCCAACCCAGTAGATCAGTAGCCACGCGTGCTAACCACTCGGCCTAACAAAATATTACTAATTCGTAGATAAATAGATAGAATAAAATATGGTGGGAAGATTAGAAGCCCTTAAACTTTGGGCTTCTTGCTATCCCAGGCAAAGAATAGAAAAAAAAATAAGTCGCAATGTAAGAAAAAAAAATAAATATAAATTAAATTTTCCTGAATTTTTTAAAAGCATTATCTTGAGAAGAGTAAAACTTTCTGTGATCCAGTGCGCTTGGATCCCAATTTGCCTTACTTCCTGCAAAAATAGACTTCGAAAACAGGAATAAAAATATCAAAGAAGATATGAAAAATAGCAGAGTCACGTTCTTTCTCTTCTGTTCCAAAACTAAAATTAACAGTGAGGGGTATGCTTGTCACTTAAGAAAGTTTATGTAAAGCACATTTTTCTTCAAAAATCAATACTGAACATTGTAGGTAATTTTGTTTCTTTCCATTTTTTTTTTCAAAAGCGAAATCCATAGCAAAGGGTGATTTTACATTTCATTTATTGTAGAACTTTCCTCTAGTATTCTGAAAAGCACTATTAGAAATTTGAATCTAGTGCTTTAACTGCAGCTTCTAATTAGGACAGATTTCATTCTGATTTTGTCATCAGTAACTTCTTCATCTTTTCTTTAAGAATTTTTCTTTAAAATTTATAGATAGGACAATGTAGAGGTCGTAAAAATGTTTTTTGGAGTTTTACAGATGACACAAAGTGGGAAAGGTCCTCTCTTTTATGTACTTCTTTTATAACCAAATCTCTACTGCATAAATATTTATATGTTTTAATCTTAATATTGTTTGTGATTTTTTTATAAGCATTATATAGCAGTTTTACCTGCTTTGTTTCCATGGTTTCCTATATGGCTAGGAATTTATTGGAATACAATATGGTTTTTATTTTCTGCAGTGTGTTAATGGCATTATCATAAAATATTTGAAATTAAAGAACAGTTGGAGGTAGAAAGGGATCAGTTAAAAGAGCTTGGAGGGAAGATTTGCTGTGTGGATGAATCAGAATTCTTTCTGAACGAAAATTAAATGTCCACTCAAATGCCTGAGGATAGCCATAGTTTGTCATTCAGAATAAATGTTGGATTGGACAACGAACATCCTTCTGTAATATTGAAATTAGGGATGTAAGAAAGCACAGGATACTTTTTCAGTTTTATCAGTTTAAGAACCACCAGTAAAGATTTTGGAGAAACTCAGTATAATTATTTTCAATATACTGCATGCTAAGAGCCCACAGATCTTCAGTTGCGTATTTATGTTCCGAAATCAAAGTCAGGGATGGCCTAGAGAAATTCCAAATGGGAAATTCGGGCATGCTATCTCCTGTAGTAGCATTTCTGTTAATCAGATTTAACAGGTAAATATCACTTTTAATAGTTTTAGAAATATTTGATCTTTTGTAGTTTTTAAAATGCTTTCTAAGATTAGATATTCTTTTGATTTGATTTTCATTATTTCTATACTTTTGAAAAGAATGAAATTCTTCTGAACCCTGAGTGGAAGTGTGGCAGCTTCAGCTAGGGAGGGAGGGTAGGAAATCCAAGTAGCATTCACTGGATACATCATAAAATTTTATTGTGGCAAGTTTCAAGCTTTTTGCACAAGTAATCTGAAGCATTAAAGTTGAAGATGGCTCTTATAGTCAAGAATCAAACGTAAATGAACTATGTAGAATTTAAGAAGATTTCTAGATTTCGCTCTCCATGTTGCGACTGTTAAATATTTCAGCACATTTAATCTGCTATTAACCTTTTTTTGCAAACGAGAATAATTTGAGGTTTCCATATTCAATGATGGTCTAGAAAATCCCCAAGGAATTTGTGTTATTAACTATTTCTATAGGCTCATTATTAATATGTAGACTTATGGGGAAGTTCGTGATCTGGAAATAAATTGATTAATAAGTTAATAAATTATGTGTCCTGAGAAAATGGATTCATTTTCTCAGTACATTCATCCACAAACTTGTGAACTTGATCGACTTTCATTTGGAGGATGTCAGGATCTCTGCCATTAACTCAAACAGCCATGTCATCAGCAAAATAGGACGGGGGTGGCTCAGTCGGTAGCGCGCCAGCCTCGCAATCTGTACCTCCCAGGTTCGACTCCCAGCTGGGTCAGCTTTGAGATTTATCTCCGCAAAACTCCCCGCCCTACCCACTGTCAATAGGGGACACCGATGGGCTTCGAAAGGGCGGAGTACGTCGGATGGGACGTTAAACCGTGATTCGTTGTGCCGGAGAGCCATATCCTGCGCACGTTAAAGAACACATGATGGCCTTGACGGGAGGCTACCATCTGTCTCGCAACAGTTGTTCCAGTGGGTCCCCTCCCCCAATCTTCTCTTCTTCGTTTTATTCTTACAAGGAAACACTTAAGAAACATTTCCCAATTTTACTTGAATTTTTGATCTTTTGCAAAATTTGTAGTATAATTAAATATCTTGCCCATTATTCCTAATTTTATAGTTTATATAATAATCCAAGATCCCTAACAGTGTCAAATTGCATGTTTAATATCGAAGAAACTCAGAGACACTTTTTGTTTTATGCAAATAGCATTTTGAGATTCAGAAATACGTTGAAGTAAATAATCTTGAGATGACATTCCCTCCGAAAGTCAGTTTGGAAAGGAGAGAACAGTTCAGAGGATTCGAGTATCCTCTTAAGTCTGTAAAGTACCTTTCTTTCAAAACATTTTCCAAGACAAGATGTCAATGAAACAGGTCTCTAGGAGTTAAGTAAATTAGGTGGTTTCATAGGTTTTACAATAGGAATGATCTGTACTATTTCAGATACCCGGGATTGCTCCTCTGTTACAGCATTCATAATATAGTCTCAATAAAAGTGTGAGTTCTTCGTGTGGAAGGGATTTAATAATATTATTGGTAATGTTATCTGGTCCACTAAAAAAAAAAATTAAAAGTAATTACTTTTAATTTTTAATTTTATTGAAAGCATTTAGTTCCCACTGGTCTATACAATTGATTGAGGAGTCTAAAAGTCTTTGAAGAAGTTTTGCTACTGTTTTTTCTCAATATTTTTATTTCTCAATTCAATAGAAAGCATACCGATAAGCATCCAATAACACATGTCACTGTTGGAAAAGCGTTTAACCGTTTTAGAGAAACAGGAAGCTTAGTGGTCATCCAACAATTATAACTGATGAGGAAACCTTTGCACTGTTATGCGAACACCTGCTGAGAAGCCCATAAAAGTCAATACGCATATTGTCAGATTAAACAGGTGTTACAAAGACCTCGACCCAATGAATTATTAGAAATCATCATTTCCAACCCTATAAAGTGCACTTGGTCCAGGCACTGCATGGCGATGACACAGACAGGCATGTGGAATTTTGTGAGTGGTTCTTACAAGAGCGGGAATTTATGGTGTTTTACAGTGATGAAGCCTCATTTCATCTAAATGGTAGTGTAAACTGGCACAATGCACGTTACTGGTCTAAAGACAACCCAGTCTGGATGGAGGAAGGCCATTTCCTAACAGATCCACGAATTACGGTATGGGCGGAGATATTTAGTGACAGATTAATTGGGCCATATATGTTTTTGATGATAACATAACAGGGGAAAACTTACCTCCGTATGTTACAAACTTATCTTGTCCCTCAATTGGATGACATCCCTTTCTTGGAACTACGTAAAATGTGGTTTCAGCAAGACGGTGACCAGCCACATTTTGCTATTGATGTGAGAAAGTTTTTAAATGAAACGTTTCGAAACAGGGGGAACGGAAGGCGAGGTCCAGTCAAATGGGCTCCTAGGTCTCCAGGCCTAACACAACTTGATTTTTTCCTGTGGACATTTGAAGTCAGTAGTTTATCGGAATCGGCCAAGAACAATCGTTGTACTAAAGGAGGAAATCATCCCTGCTTGTAACAACATCGGTTCTGATACTTTGAAAAATATTCAACGTTTTCTCTTCAGCATATCCACAAGTATCGAGAAATGCAAGGCCGTCAATTGGCATTTGCTATAATATACATTTTAAATAACGTTTTGCCTATGGATCCAGACTTTTGGGACACCCTGTATATTAAAACTACTAAGCATTTGTAAAATTCGAATTTTAATATTTCATTAGTACCAATCAAATTAAAAAGTATTTTCTAATTTTCATTTTCATTGTTTCCAATGGAAACTTCATGACGTTCACATTATAACCACCAAATTTCATATCTCTATAATTTAATGCATTTTGTAATATTCGTGAGAAATTTTGGAATTTTCAAACGTTTTCACGGTTAGAGGGAGAAATTATAGTGTTCGAAAGATTACGAAAGTACGAATCATATTTTATGATTTCCTATCTAACCCTAAAAAGATTTTTTCCATTTTTCTCTAAATCTGCTAAAACAAAAAAAATGTGTTTTCCCTCCCACCCTGGGTTTAAGAGGTCATTTATTGTTGCCAATGGAAACCTCATGGCGTTCATATTCCACCACCAAAATTAAAAAATTCTAGCTTAAATACGTCAATTGCAATATTTGTTTGAAATTTTGGAATTTGCAAATTTTTCCACCGTTAGAGGGCGCAATTACAGTTTTCGTAACGTTTAAAAAGCGTGAATCTTAATATTTTATCAATTCCCATCTAACACAAAAAGAATTTTCGTTTATCACCAAAAACAAACGATTATATGCTAAAAGTAAAAAGGTGTGTTTTCCCTCCCCTTCTGGGTCTAAGAGGTCAACTCATTGTTGGCAATGGGAACTTCGTGGCCTTCCATTCCAACACCAAATTTTCAAATTTCTTTCGTAAATACATCGTTTGCAATATTCGTTTAATTTTCGAGTTTTCAAATTTTTGCACCGCTAGAGCGAGTAATTATAGTTTAGAGGGATTCAGAAAGTGCATATCATAATATTTCATCAGTACCTATCCAACGCAAAAAAAAAATAATTTATCTCTAAACAAAAAAGTTCGATATCTACAGGCAAACAGACAGACTCTACTCCTTCCTTAGAAATCACCATATGGAAAGGATTACGAATTAAAATACAGAACAGATATGATAACGAAAAGTGTTGAACGTCCATTTAGGTATATTAAGACGACTGAAAAATGCACACATTTGAAATATTACAGCAGCGATTCTAACCCCCTACCCTCTTGACTAGAGGCAAAATCTCCGGTACACATATCATGGCCTGTTAAATAACTGTTGTTCACGTAGTACTGGCAGAAAACGCTAAATTCATAGGAGAAAGAAGTTATTTTAAATGTTTATTCCAAACTGAGAAAAATAGAATCGTTAACAGTTCAAGAAACAATAAGAAAGATATCTATTTGGTAACACATTAATTGTAATGTAGACATTCATTTTGCATTGCTGCAAATACTATCGACACCGAGAAGTAACTACTGCCCACGGAAGGTGTTCTATATCAGGGATGGAGTTCTTCGATAAGAAGAGCCACATAAAATATTTTTCATACATTTTTTAATGTTCAAGAGCCACATAAAATATTTTTCATACATTTTTTAATGTTCAAGAGCCACATAAAATATTTTTCATACATTTTTTAATGTTCAAGAGCCACAGAAAATATTATTTTAAAATTGTATTTATAAAAAATAAAAATTACAACTATATAATAGTCCTACTCATCAAAGCAGAATATGTTTAATCTCTGCCCGTTGAAGACTTTGATTGAGTCTTCATTTTTTGCAGTTAATATTTAAAATCTAGCTGGTAGGATGTCAAAGCTATTCTAAGAAGCTCAGTGAGGTGGCTATTAGTGAGGATAGCACCATGGTTTGACTTGGCAAATTTCATTACAGGACAGAGTGATTTCACAGCAGTAAGTTATCCCAAAAACAGAGTAGTCGGAAGCCAGTTTTCTGAAGATTGAGATACTTTGCTTCTGGGATTTGTTTCCAAAAGTCAGTTAGAGATGAGATTTTATGTACTACTTTCAAATCCACATCTTCGTGCAGCTCAATAAGCTCTGTTTCTATGGAAGCAACATCCGAGGCAAAAGGTGAAACAACAGGACATCCATTGTTGATGATATCAATCAAAAAAGGATTCACAAGAAATTAAAAACATGGCTTTCGCTTTTTTAGTTTCTTAAACCTGTTCTTAAAATTATTATAAAGCGTTTCTAAGTTTCCTTTGTATTGTTTCAATTTACTGTCTTTAATTTCAACATAAGGAAAAGCAGTTATTCTTAATTTAAGGTTAGGAAAGTAGTCAAATTTTTTGTTGTCAGATCTCCTGAAAAAGCTTTATTTTATTCTGAAAACTGAAAACTGATTGGGCAAGTTGTGTAATAACTTTGTTTCTTCCTTGAAGAGCCTTATTTAAATATTGGAGGTGTTGCATTACATCTGTGAAGAACATCAGATTCTGTACCCATTCGTGATCTTCTAGTTGTGGGTAGTCCTTTTTCTTTTCTTTCATGAAAGCAATGATTGCTTCAAAAACAGGAACAAACTTATTCAAAAAAATCAGTAGTTGATAGCCATCTTACAAACAGTAGAATGAAACGTCATTTGGCTTTTCTTCAAGCTCCTACTCCTCAATAAAATTTCTAAATTCAGAGTCTGTTTTTGCACTTGTCCGAATGACATTCACAATTTCTAAAACGCAATTTATGATACTGTTGAACTTAGTGTTTGCTTACTAAATGCTAAAGGTGAATGATACAATGAATAAGAAGACATTCAAGATAGTTGAGAACATGTGTCAATTGCCCAACTATGTAAATATTTGACCTACCATAGCTGGTACTCCGTCTGTTGCAATGCTAACAAGTTTATGTAGTGGTAGTTGAGCATTTAATAAAGCTTTGTTAAGCTTTATTAAATGCTCAACTACCACTGCATAAACTTGTTAGCTCGATGAAGGAAAACCACGAAACACACGAAAAGGAAACCATGAAAGGTATTTACATAAAAGAACACTTTTTTGTAAATACCTTTCGTGGTTTCCTTTAAGCTTATCAGGTCTAAGAATTCTTCTTTTACATTTCCATCGTTTATCATTTTGTAATATAGCGAACAAATCTAGCTAGTTGAGGGATATCTTGAATGTCCAATGCTAAGCTGAAAGCAACGTAGCTTTTCAGATAACTCTGCAGTAAACATACGATTTTAGAACTAATTTCAGAAATACGTCTTTCATTCAATAGTGTGGCGAGAATTTGTTCTGTTGCCTGTTTAAGTTTTGAGTTCTGTGGAGCGAGAATTGCAATCACATCAATAATATATTTTTTTACAAATTCTGCATGACCGTAAGAGAGTTTACTTCGAGCAATATTCCAAGCTATAACAAAACTAGCTTCAGTAGCCAAATCACTTTGCTTACACAGGGAAAATAGGCTAGTTTGTTGAGTGACTAAATTATATTTCAATAACTTTTTCTTATTTTTTCGCAGTTCTGATTCAGGAGGAAATTGATGTGCAAATATTTTATGGTTAGATTCATGGTGACGTTTTAAATTACTGGCTTTAAAGTGACTGATGGCTGTATGACAGATAAGGCACAGAAACCTTTCACCCTTAACAGTTAAAAGCAAAATCGTCCTCCCATTCTTGGTTAAACACTCTCTTTTCTTCTTCGTATTTCCGTTTTATACTCTTCTGTTGCTCAGTCAGTATAAACAAGGGTTTTATAATTTAACTAAAAACAATCTTAACTAATTATTAATTGCAAAAGTACTTATATACATTCCATTGTACTAGTTATGTTGGGCTACCGCTGCAAGCGCCTTATGTGTACTGCATGAAGAGTGATGACGCAGAGTTCAGTTGCATCATCCGTACTTGTTTAAAACAAGTTTTGTTTGTTTTCGTTTTCTTCGTAATCTCTTGAAAACGGCGATTTCCATGGTATACTTCTGAATTTAATGCCTCTCGGGTCTACGGGAAACCTGCCATTTCCTCTCCCGGATCTCAAAGGATTAATAAAAAATTTTAGGAAAATTGGCAATGAAACCCAATATTATCTCTGGAGCCGCACAGAGTAGCTTCGGGAGACACAGTTTGCCCACCTTTGTTCCATATAATCCCAGCGAGAATAGGCCCGTAAATTTTTGAACATTAAAAGTTATCAAGTATATGATTTATTTTGCAAATATTGTATAGCAATTAGAGGCAAATCCATCAATTTTTTTTATACTGAACCACGAAAGTTGAGTAAATGCTTTAAGTGGTACGACATAATTCATAATATGCCTCATTTTTTTTGGTCTACATTTACCGTGCTTTGAAAGATTTTGGGTTTTGAATTTCGAAAGAGAAGTCAAATATAGCAGTTGTACGCCTGATATAATAAGCATAAAGCATAAATATTTGAGGTTCATAATTCTGTTTCTTCATTATGTGTAAAACTATTTTCCTTTACACGATTTTGATGTTTTCAATTTCGGAATAGTGTAAAGTACACGATAAAGCATAATTTCTTTTCCACTGGTAAATAGGGTCAGACTGGGACGGAATTTATAAAATTTAATCATATATGGCCCACATTTCGGCGAGTGGCGATTTTTATATCACTAAACAAACTTTTGATCAATTGCTACAACCTACTGTGAAATTTATTGTAGCTTCTATGGTTTTGTTTACTTCTGAGCGGCACTTTTTTGCACACAATGGACTAAATGATCTGGTGATAAAGATCCCAAGGACTCAGAGAAGGTTTGTGGGAGGGGACCTATTGGGCAGCTGTTATAAGAAGGATGGTAGCTCCCATCAAGGCCATCCAGCGTGTTCTTTAACCTATACAGGGTATGGCTCTCCCTCACGTCTTTACGTCTTTATACGATGGACGGCAGCCTTTCCAAGCCAATCAGTTATCTCTGTCACATCCTTTCCATTCTGACCGAGGACATGGTGGGAAATATTTCGGAGGTTAATTTAAATTCTGGCCCAGCTGAGACTCGAACCTGGGAACTGCAGATTACCAACTGAGTCAATGCTTCTGCCTCTATGGCTATTTGAACCTTGCCGTTACCTTCACATTTAAAAGACTTTCCGTACAAGCTCCATAATAAGCTGCGGAATGATATATTTTCAAGCGTCACATCATGTTTTTTATTGGCTTTCGTGGTAACGAGTATTATGCGACAATTGGACAAGAAATTCTTCGAGGGGGAACTGCCGCTCCATTCTTTACGTGAAATGGAGTTTAGGTACAACTTTGATTTCATGATGATATATGTCACCAAAGCAAAATGTTTTTTCTGATGAGATAGCTCTGTTTGCTGTGAAACTCGATTTGAAAACTGCTGTATGATCTTTTTTTTAATTCTTACTGCTTTTTTTCTGCATGTCTATATGTGTTAAGTATTTTATATTCAAAATTATATGTTAAAAAGTTTATCTGTTCTCTTGTTAGTTTCAACTATCTTAGTGGTATGGTATCTCCGCAAAATTCCCCGCCCTGCCCACGGTCAGTAGGGGACACCGATGGGCTTGGAAAGGCCGCCGTCCGTCGGATGGGACGTTAAGCCGTGGCCCCGTGTGCGGGAGAGACATACCCTGTGCACGTTAAAGAACACGCTGGATGGCCTTGACGGGAGGCTACCATCTGTCTCCCAACAGCTGTTCCAGTGGGTCCCCTCCCCAACCTTCTCTGAGCCTTCGGGGTCCATGTGACCTGGCCATTTAGCCCATGGTGTGCAAAAAAGTGCCGCTCAGAGGTAAAACAACCCAACCCAACCTTAGTGGTATGGAACTAACTATTGTTTCAGCAGGCAAATTTCGTGTGTTGTATTAGCTGTAACCTAGGCGTGGCAGTGGCGACTTCGGTTTTAGAAGACCCTGTCTTGGTATGAGGTTTATAATAGGCCTTAGAAACTACGAGTAGTTTCTAGCATCTGTCTTTGTCCTGTAAAACGTTTTTTTTTCCATATAAATTTTAGCGAATATATATGGAAAATCAACAATCAATCAGAAAAAAATAATCAAGTCCTATAAGGGAAAAGCTACCTGTGACTGATGCCGGAAAACACCAACTGAAGTACGGTGACTGATTTGCATAATACTATTGCAATTCCGTTTCAGTTTATTTCTTAATACACGCCCGGATCTGGACAAAAAAGGAGGGAGATAAGGGAGGGGGGGGGGGCAAACAGCACAATCCTGGCGGAAAGACGGGGTGAGTGGGGGACAAGAGACTGGATTTCTATTACAATGTAATATTTTCTCCTTCCACTTTAGAAGTATTTACAAAATTTCCTGAAAAATGAGTGAAATATGCATAAATTTAATCATTTTTGACCTACATTACTCTTACTAGCATTCTGTAAGAGGGGGGGGAGCGGAGAACAGGCCCCCTAGTTCCGATCCTGCTTATTTCTGCATGGTAATATTTTTACGTGGTTTTTAACATCAAATATATCAAAAAGTGGTGCTGAATGAAGTTATGAAATTTGACGTTTAAATGTTTTGTAGGATTCACAGAAATATAGTGTGTTATGTTAAAAAGTGATAGAGTTCTATTTTAGGTATACAAATTTAGCGTAGTGATTAATGATTATAATCAGTATTTGCATTTTCCGAATATACATTAATTTATATTTACACCACTAGAGGGCACTAAAGTTGGAAAATTACAAACTGTTTCCGCTTGAAAACAACCATTACAAATTAGCCAGAGGCTATATAAAAATATCACTTTAACTGTTCTCGAATACATATATATGGTTTAATATTTGTTTTTATTAATCTTCAATCCATACATTTGCTTAAGAGCTTTTTTTCTTTCTATAATGATTCACTTATTATCTTGGGCATAGTAAACCTAACTCAAAAGGTATAAAACGAATTAGAAATTCTTAGTTTAATGCGGAACTTCGTCCTGCAGCAAAACTTCTGTGCTTTAAAGGTTTCAAATTTTTGATATAGCAAGAAACACTAGAATTGAAATATTAATCATTATATCATTGAATAAAAGTGGTGCCCCTAAAATTATTCTCTTTACCTTTAGTGGCTGCCCATTTCACCACTAAATTCCATGCAGAAATTACGAAGAAAAGTCAGGATGCCAAATTAACCTGTCAAGCATTTGGCGAAAGACCACTGACAATTGTTTGGACCAAGGATAGGCAAAGACTGGATACGAAACTAAATGATAGGTAAGATATTTACTTTTACTTCATTATTTAATTATTCTTTAATACATTATTCTTCATAAAAGATTCTAGAATATTTTTTTTAGTATTTTGGAAGATTCTTCGAAACTTTTTAGAGTACTGGTTTTAGCATTCTATAGTTTTTTTATATATATTTTTTTAGAAATGTACTTTGATAATTAGTCTCAAATAGAGCGGAATTAAGATTTGAGGAAGTTTTATTGGTACTTATACGTATATTTATAAAAAAAAATAAAAGTTACCTGGACAAATAATATTTTTTGGGAAAGATATATTATTTTTATCTCTTTTCATATTCTCAAACATCGGATTTGCTCTCCTGCCATGTTTTTTTGTTAGTCGGAAAACAAAAGAACTAATCTTATAAACATATTCCATTAAATTTCATTTTTCAGTGTTTTAGGTTACAGAAGCGCAAATAGGAGCACGTGAAAGTTACACTGCAGTGCACATAAAACTGTTGAATCGCTTTTGAAAACTGCAGGGTTAAATTTTCAAATATATAAAGCCTGAATTTATTAAAAAAATACGCTTTGGTAAAATTATAGCATTCTTAATGGAAGTTATTTAGAAACATTTCAGTAAACATGCAATTGTTTTCTGTAAGCAACCGAAGCTTGAACTTACCAACATACATCGAAGAACAGGAATACATTGATATCCAAGAATAAAGCGAGGTCGATAGCTGAAAGAAACGATCATTAGGAATATATTACAGTTCATGAAGTTTCGACGGGCACGGCTGTTTATTTCAGCTGCACATTTCGACCATAATGCAAAATATCCAAAGTTTTTTCTTAAAAAGTTTTTAAAAGCATACCAAATAAACTTAAGATTATACTCATTCAAGAGGTTTTTTAAATTTTACTATTTTAGTTATAGAATGACATGTAATATTGCTCATATAACAAAATTGAGATAATTAATTCTTAATTGTTACTTTCAAATGTTAAAATAACATTTAATCTGGAGAAAGTGATTGGGATTTGATGATGAGAACCACATCTTTTCTCCTAGTTCCAAGTGAGAGAATCATTTTTCTCCTTATTATAATGTTGTGCCTAAATTTTGCGTAAAAATTATTTTTTTCCGTGAAAAACTATATTATTAACAGTATTATAAAATATTTGCATCGCTGACGATAACTACCTTCCATTATACATTTTAGCATTGTATAGAAACTCATGAATACAGAGTGCTGCAAGACCGTATTCATACCTGAGACTGAAGTAAAATTCTGAAGCAAAATAAAAGTTTTCGCCAAACAAAAAACAAGGTTGCAGTGCTCAACCATTTCCTTATTCCCTGACTAACTGGGGGGGGGGGGGGGGGGCTCAGTTGGTAACGTGCCAGGCTCGTAATCTGAAGTTCCCAGGTTCGAGTCCCAGCTGGGTAAGCGTTGAGATTTATCTCCGCAAAAACTCCCTACCCACGATCAGTAGGGGGCACCTATGGGCTTGGAAATGTCGCCGTTCGTAGTATGGGACGTTAAGCCGTGGTACCTTATGCGGGAGAGATAAACCCTGTTAAAGCAGATCATGCAGTAGTTCCGGCAAGATCTACTCCAGGAATATCCGATAACTACGCCCTTCTAGTCGTGTTCGAAGAAGCTATGGCCCAAGCAAATAGTCTCCAACAATGCCCGCCCAAACATTTATGGTGAACCCGTATTGCCCAGCACAGGGTTGTCATGCGTAGTAGTAGTAGCTTCATTGGTGGACCAATGCTGGAAATTCCGGCTGTGCGACACATTTTTGCAAAAACGAACGTGCAAATTTCAGACGCGGGTGGTCATCTCCTTCTTCCAATGACTGGACCCGTTGCATGTGAAAATTGTGTAACAACTCCTCTTGTAATACTCGCGTTAAGAACAGGCTGGATGGCCTTGACGTGAGACTACCACATGTCTCTTAACAGCTGTCGTGTGGGTTCCCTCCCTCCAACCTTCTCGGGGCCTTGTGACCTGGCCATTCAGCCTATTGTATGCAAAAAAGTCCCGCTAGATGTGAAACAACTCCGACTGATTCCAGCGGAGTTTTTTTCTCTTTCCCAAGTTGAAATTGAGATTAAAAAATCACCAGTTCGTACCTTCGATTCCTCAGGATATCGAGAGACGCTTTACTAGTATTTAGATTCTATTTCTCCTGATCTTGAGTGATCTCTTCCGTGTTTGTGACCATTATTGTCCACGAGAAATTAAAAAGAAAAAAAAAGGATATTTGAGCAGGAGTTGATTAGAAACGTAAGGCTTTAACCTTAGATTTAGCATCAACTGTGATCATAAGAACAACAGTAAGTGTATACAAATGGCATCCATCCATCGACTCAAAATAGTTAAGTCTCCACCGTAATCTGGTCTTTTATTTATTAGACTGTATGTTACCTGTGTTGCTCTTTTGTTTTTGTTTATTAGACTGTATGTTACCTGTGTTGTTGGGGGAGGGGACCCAAAGGAACAGCTGTTAGGAGACAGATGGTAGCCTCCCGTCAAGGCCATCCTATGTATTCTTCAACGTGCACAGGGCATGGCTCTCCCGCATACGGGGCCACGGCTTAACGTCCCATCCGAAGAACATCCGACGCCTTATCCAAGCCCATCGGTGTCCCCTACTGACCGTGGGCAGGGCGGGGAGTTTTGCGGAGATAAATCTCAACGCTGACCCAGCTGGGACTCGAACCTGGGAGCTACAGATTCAGAATTCCTGGGAACTACAGATTCTACAGTCGCTCAAAAAATATCCGAATACTATGGTTGATTACAGAATTAAAAAAAATATATCTGGCAGTGATTTTTTTAGAAATGTGTGATCTGGCAACTTTCGTGTAAGAACGCATATTGCTTCTAGCGCATATGGAAATCTCGTTTTTCAAAGAGAATGAAACTTTTCGTTTACCTACTTTCTTCACTCTTTAAAAGTTTTAATTCGAGCTAATGGATGGTGGAGAAAATACAAATATCAGTAATTTATTAGCAATTAGACAACATGAAAAGTATTTGTCTTTTATTTCTTAAATTTAGTTGCTTTTCCCACACTCCTCTGAGAAAAGGGGGCAGATTGTTGCTGTCAGTGGCATCTAGCACTGATATTTCAAATTTCTACCATAGAAAGATCATTTGCAACATCCATTAAAAGTTTAGCCGTTTCCATATTTAGTGAACTCTAACATTATACAAGAAAAGGTGGCAAGAGTAAGCGCATCAAGCAGCACGCCAGGCTCTTAACATGATATTCACAGACTGGTCTCCCCAATGTGCCTGCATTGAGTTTTTCTGTTCTTAGACATATTGTATATGGTATACTGTATACCTAGACGATTATTTATATTGCAAGCAGGCCCGGATCTAAATAAGAAATCGAGAGGAGGAGACAAGAAATGCATTCGAGCGTGAAAATGTAAGCGTGGGGGGGGGGGGGCAAAAGATTAGATTTTCAATGCAGTATAGCATTTCCCCCTCCTTTTTTACAGGTTTTTATAACAATTCTGAAAATGCACTTGAAATATAAATAAGCTTAATACCTTTTTTGCCTCTATTACTCTTACTAGCATTGTGACAGGCGAGAGGGCATGGCTTCCTTGCCCCCCCTCCCCTATTAGATCCAGTCCTGACTATATGTATATACATATTCCGTATATATATATATACTTAGAATTGCCTGAATTGAGCTAATAAAATATAGGGTAGTTTTGCACTTTTATGCACGTATTTTTCTTTCTTGATTGCACTTATTCAGAACTTTCTGAATTTTTGGCAACTGGGTGTTTTACATTAATTCTACTCAATAATTTTTCAGTTCAGTTCAGTTTATTATAATAATAAGGTTACAAACAGCATATATTTTTAATACTCTTATTAACCCAAGAGCATCTAAGCTCATGTAGGTTAACTTACAAATTATTTAAATACATAATTTTAGCAACATTGACACTCAACTTTACAAAAAGAAAAAAAATAAACAAAAACAATACAAGATTTATACAAACGATTACTTTTTTTTACTTTAACACCGAAAACAGGCTGTCAGCATTAGTAATACTCATTAGATAATTAGCAGTGAGAGATTTGAGATGCATAAAATTAGTTTCATTCCGAAATATAATCGGTAAAGAATTAAACATTTTGGGGCCAAATAATCAAAATCTTTGTGCATAATTTCTTTTTTTTTCAAGTGGTAACAGAAATCTTTTCCCATCATCTCGCGTAGAATATTTTGTATAATGTAGCAATTTGAAGCTTATAAACGAATATTAAAATGTTTTATACCTATGGATTTTAATATTAGCTATAAATTTACTTCTTTCATTTTCATTTTGCACTAAATAATCTTCAACTGTTTCAATACCGTCATTTTTTATATAAACTTATTGAAATGATTACAATATCCTTTGGAGTTTAAAGCCAATGTCCGTTCGCATATCTACTGGCTACATGCACACTAATAAATATTAACATAATTTTTTTGCAGATTAAAACTGAATATCCTTGGGCATCTATTTCTCCCCATTCTCAAATGATTAAGGAAAAAGAAAAAGTTTGCTGAATTGTATCTGCTGTACCGAGAGCCATTATATTCATCAGATGAACGTTACCTTAACCAACTAACGGAAATCACGCCTGTCAAAACTAGCCGTTTAGAGGTATCTTGGGAACCGAATGCCGCTGACTTTAATGGTCTCATTTTGTTTTTAACTGGTGCTTGGTTCATTATCACCGTGCAGGTGAAGTCATCAGGGTGCATTATCTTAATGGGTTGTCGGTATCTAATGTTTACTTTAAAGGCTTAACTTCCTATAATGAGTCAATACTGCCCTCACGTAATCTCCTAAGTTGCTTCAGATTTCTAAAACACTAACCATTGCTGGTTCCTCAAAGGATTCTTCTTAAGTGCACTGAATCAACGAGGCTTATCTTCTCTCTCATCTCAGCACTACAAGGTTAATTTAATGCATTGATTATTAACTTTATGCTCGAAAAGAAGAGTCTTTGAGGAATAATTATGTCAGAGAGGATTCTAATTATTTCTATAGTATTAGACAGATAATAGATATAAACAGCTTGATCAATATTCATTTAGGCGAGGCTATTTTGTTAATATTTATTTGTTGAATATCAAAACTAAAGCCCAAATAGAAGCAAATATGTCGTGAAATTAAAATTGCTTTGCGAAATGAAAGAATTTATTTTTCTCTAAAGCAAAACAGGACCGAATTTTCTCCTTGGAGATTTTTGAGGTTTAAAAAAATATGGCTTTCTAATATAATCCTTTAATAAAAGGACCACAGATTGATTTTTCAGTCTCTATTTTTTGTTCGAATATAAGTTCTGAAAGAAAAAAAATGATGAACAAAAGAAAAGTAAATATTTTTAAAAACAGTTCTCGATATACTGTATAGTTGGAAAACTGTATATAGTTGGAAAACACTACAGAATTAAATTAAATATATATATAGTTTTTATTTGAAATATCCATTGATTTGTTTCTTGTGACAACATCTTGACCAATTTAGGAAAAACATATCTAATGAATTCACACCATGGTGTAAAAGCTGAGCAAATCTTGCTCTTCGGCTGGTTGCTCAGTGATCAGAACACTTGATATCTTAATAGGATATCGTGAGTTCGTGTCCCACCCGGTTCGAGACAATTTTCCCTTTGTCTTCAAAACTGATCTAAAGTTTTCAGGTTCGAGTCCCACCTTGGCCAGAGTTGAAATTTATCACCGCAAAACTCCCCGGCTTTCCCTCGGTCAGTAGCGGAGAACTATGTTTTTGGATAAGGCCGTCGACCATCGGATGAGATATAAACCCGAAGGTGGTGTAAGGGATAGTATACCATGTGCACATTGAAGAATACGCTGGATGACTTGACGGAAGGCTACCATCTGTTTTCTAACAACTGTCCAGTTGGTCTCCTTACTCCAAACATATCTAAACCCTCGGGTCCTTGTGACCAAAAGGTAAGTAAACTTAATGATTTGATAATAACACTTATTTATAAGTATAAGTAGGTTTCACCAGATTGGCTGCATAAGAATATGGTTGATTTTATATTAACAGCAAATGGTCTAGTTCTGTTAGAAACACCAAACCATATAGCGGATCTGAATTTTTTAAAATTTTTTTTAAATATTGACTTTTATTCATAAAAGTAAAGAATACAGTACATTTGCTATTTGACCCAAAAATCTAAAAAGTTTATCTGCAAGAAAGTGAATAAAATAATTAAACATAGGTCATTCAGCCACGAAAATGGTATACACCCAATATTATTCAGGAAACACAACGTATAATATTTATCTAATTTGATTTTCTCAAATGTTTTTTCAATTCAGTATTGAGTGATAAATCTATGTTTGAAATGGATCGTAATTATTTCGAAAGGTAGTCATTTTCTGATACCCTTGATTTTGAAGTCTTGTATTTTTATTCCGTTGAAATTTTATTTGGATGTTTTTTGAAAAAAGTTTTTTATTATTGAGTTATATTTATATAAATTACTGTAAGATAAAAAGGTTTAAATATTTTAATCTCTCTGTTGATGATTTATAACGTTTTTTGAAAATGTAAAGAAATAATATTTTTAGCTATTATAGATTGCAATTTTTCTATTTCGTTCATTTTAGTTAAATTTATTGTCCCACGCACAATTATTCCATAATTTAAAATCAATCCGCATATTGCTTTATAAAATAATTAACAGTTTTCCATATTTAAAAGTATTTTACTTTTTGAATTTTAATCACCGATATTCTCAAGTTTTCACATACGTGGGACTCCACCTAAAGTATATATCAAAAACAATTCCTAGGTATTTTATCTGATTTACTTGTTCAATTTGTGGACAACTAAATACTGATTCACAATTAGAAACAACCTTTTTTCTGCAGTTTATCTCATGGGTTTTGATAAAGAGATTTCGATGAATATTAAATCCTAGTGAGTGTATAATCATCCATTTTTTTTTTCTCATTTAGATAAATTTTATTATGATCTAACCATCTAATTACATTATTGTAATCTGTTTGAATTTCTTAAATGCTTTCATTTAAATATTTGTTATTGTATATTAAAACAATGTCGTCAGCATGTAGATAGCACTATTTAATTTTACACTGAATAAATCATTTAAAAATACAGAGGCGTAGTTAGGCTTTTGGCGCCCTTGGCAAATTTGTAATTGTCCGCCCTTGTTCAGTTATTGATAAAAAATACACATGTTATTTATATTATATATATTAATTGAAAAAAAAATTGCAGTTAATTGTGCAAGTAATTATTTTTTAAAGTAATTTAATTTTTCCTACTTTTTCGTTGTCAAAATCGTTAATAATCTCATCAAAATTAATTTTCTGAGTCAGTTCTCGCTCGATTGATAGGAATCAAAGTGATGATGTAAGCTTCTGTCCTAATGTTGATCTTGAACAATCCCGGGGTTTATAAACATAATAATTCAATACAATGTACAAATTATGAACTCACGAACAAAGAAAAAGATACCTATGTAACAGAATTTTGTTTTGTGACGGCATGATTTGTAAAAGTAATATGAACAGTTGGAAATTGCGCCCCAAAGCTGTTTTATGGCATGCGCCGTGCAGGGGGGCTAATTGTCCGCCGATAAAAGGAAAGAATATTTTTGCAGGAAATGGCGAAAATTTATAATATGCTGTCTTGACGATACGACGGTATAAACAATACGTATTAAATTTAACGAACTACGGACGACTAATCATTCAATTTTATTTTGCACATAATTTGGGTTGGGTTGTTTTACCTCTAAGCGGCACTTTTTTGCACACCATGGGCTAAATGGCCAGGTCACATGGACCCCGAAGGCTCAGAGAAGGTTGTGGGAGGGGACCCACTGGATTGGGTTGGGTTGTTTTACCTCTGAGCGGCACTTTTTGCACACAATGGGCTAAATGGCCAGGTCACATGGACCCCGAAGGCTCAGAGAAGGGTGGGGGAGGGGACCCACTGGAACAGCTGTTGGGAGACAGATGGTAGCCTCCCGTCAAGACCATCCAGCTTGTTCTTTAACGTGCACAGGGTATGGCTCTCCCGCACACGAGGCCACCGCTTAACGTCCCATCCGACGGACGGCGGTCTTTCAAGCCCATCGGTGTCCCCTATTGATCGTGAGCAGGGCGGGGAATTTTTGCGGAGATAAATCTCAACGCTGACCCAGCTGGGACTCGAACCTGGGAACTACAGATTACGAGCCTGACGCGCTACCGACTGAGCCACCCCCGCCCCTGGACCCACTGGAACAGCTGTTGGGAGACAGATGGTAGCCCCCGTCAAGGCCATCCAGCGTGTTCTTTAACGTGCACAGGGTATGGCTCTCCCGCACACGGGGCCACGGCTTAACGTCCCATCCGATGGACGGCGGCCTTTCCAAGCCCATCGGTGTCCCTTACTGACCGTGGGCAGGGCGGGGAATTTTGCGGAGATAAATCTGAACGCTCACCCAGCTGGGACTCGAACCTGGGAACTACAGATTAAGAGCCTGGCGCGCTACCGACTGAGACACCCCACCCATTTTGCACATAAACGTCAGATATAGTGGAACGGTTCGTGCCGCCTCAGCACCGCCCTGTGATTCCGGCGCCCTTGGCAACCTGCCCCGATGCCAACACGTTCTTACGCCTCTGTATACATATCTGCAATAATAAAAGACCTAAAATTGAACCTTGGTTAATTCCATATGATATTTAACATCCTTCATCTCTTTCAACTGGAGCACTTTGTAAAAGGGTCTTAAACCGCTATGTTTAGTCTTTAAATGCTAAAGATCTTAAAAGAAATAATTAAATCTAAACACTAAAAGCACATTTTCATTTAGAATACAATGTGGAATATATTATACAGGACTGAATTTATTTGTTGCTGGATGTTGCTGTTGTAAGATAGAGAAAATAATGGAGATGAACAAAGCACTTGTGATATTCACTCGGGATCGCAATTGAGAAAATTTTGCATCATTGCCAGATTTTCAGAATACTAATTTAGAAAATGGTTACTTCCCCAAGTAATGAGAATAATTATTTCACATATTTTGTGCTGTACTTAGATTCTCAAGTTATAATAGTGGAAAAATATTTTTGACCACCTCTCTGTTTTTACATTTTCCCCTATTCACATCGATGTTTTGCCAAGGAATTATTAATAATGTATAACGTTTATCATTCAGTCTAAACTAACTTTCCATGCTTATTTCAAAACAACTTTAGTTTTTTGTTATCTGAAATAATTTTTGAGATAAAATTATTAGGATACAGTCAACAAGAATTTGCAATATGGTAAAAGTTTCGTATCAATTGACAAAAACTTAAATTCGTAAAACAATTTGTTTTATCCTTACTTTAAGAGTTTAGTTCAATAAAAGAAGTTGTTACACATCTTAACTGGAAAATTAACCTTTTGAAATCAATATTTACAGGCCGTCCCATTGTTTTAATGACAGCCGTAGAACTTTTTGATATGAAATACACTAATTTGAGCAATAGTTCTCTAACGATATGTTTGAAAGTAAATAGCAAAACCTCAATATACTTACGCCTATGTGAAGGCCTCTTCTTGGAAATATCATAATTCATTTTGTTCCATAGATGATAAGTAGGATTACTGTCCGGAGACTATCCAGAGTATTCATCCTTTTAGTGGCTAAAGTTTGCATATCAATTAATAGAACCTTAACTTCGTGAAATGTTTTAGTTTTTCCTTCTTTTAATCGTTATACAGCGTTGTTCCACAACTTAATGGGAGAAATCAAACTTTTTAAAATAAATATTTAGAGGACATATATTCTTACTTTTTTTTAATATACTTATTACTTCTGAAGAACATTCCCAAGGTGACAAGTAATGATAACATCCTGCAAACTGTAAGTATGATCCCCCAAAAATGCCTGCTTTCAGCACAATTTCGTTTTTGATATCAAGATATAGTTGTTAGCTTTCACTTTTCCTTTCATAATATGTATCCTTCCATACGTAAACTTCCGACAACACGACTGCGTGGACATGTAACCCCATACCACAGCTTTGGTTGGCTGTTTCACAGTAACGTTAAGACATTGAGGGTTGAATTCCTTATGGGGCCGTCTTATTATTTAAACACTATTTTGATTTGCAGTTAGGCAAAAGTAACTTTCATTACTAAAATTACTCTTTTCGGTATTCCGTGGACCACGGTGTTCAACATCTCGCAAGTGTCCAACAAGTTTCTTTGCCATTTTAATAATATTTTCTGGTAGAAATCTGTCAGTATAAATTTAGGACGAGCTTTGCAATCCAGTAATCTGATATTTTGGAGTCTTCCACTTTCAGTTCTTGAGTACACTTATGTTAGCGTAAATTCTTTCAAAAAATGCGGCGAACCGAAATTTTATTTTTGAAAGTGTGACCCTATACTATACCCTGTTAGCAGGTATTATTTTTTCTACGTCGCTCAGTTATTTATGCATCAGCAACAGATATAGTTTCGAAATATTTTTTCAACAGTCTCAAAACAGTAGAAAGTCTGCATTTAACACATATTTGATGCAAAGAATAACCTTCTTTCTTTAGATGTGTTATTTTATATCTCTGATTAAAAGACTAAAAGGAAGACCTTCGAATAACTTCGTGAAATATTGAATGTGATAAGCAACTGTCCCATGTCCACAAATTCAGTTTTATAGGGCATTGAAGGATATACCACATTGATAATCCCAAGTTTATGGTTACTCATCTGTGATTGATTGTAACGAGAGACTGTTCAGTCCTAAAAATATATAGTATCAGCATACTAAAATCCTTTGTAATAAATAATAGAGTCATATAAAGTTGATAATTTGGTGGTTAAAAATTAGATGAAAATAAGAAATGCAAAAATACTAGTGTGTTCAGAAATTTTTTCGACTACTCTATGTGCCACATGTGACCGTACTCATCGTATATATATCTATATCCAGTCCTATCACCGTAACTGTGGTACTTTTTGCGGTTAACAGGATTTCATTTGTTCTTATCCTGAATAAGTTTTTATAGTGAACAGAATACCGCAAAGACGTTTTATGTCTTAATACAGATCATTAAAGAAATCTTTAGGGAAATATTTTTACTGCTTATCTTTCTGTAACCAAGCTTAATTAGTTTCAGATTACCAGGGAGTTTGTAAACAACACGCTACTTGAGAAATGCCGATGTATAAAAGAAGTTATGTTCAGTTGTTAAAGTAATGCACTATACTATTGTCATATTATTTTTTATATACGATGACAAAGACCAGGTTGATTCTTATGACATTTCATGATTAACATAATCTTATCCGGTTTGTTTTCCATGTTGCGTATCTCTATATGAGTTTGGTGAAACGTTTCATGTACGGAATCAACAAAATGGAATTAATTGTTGTCTTCCTCTAGGGAGAAGAGAAATATGCAGAAGTAATATTTCTGTTTGCAAAAAGACGAAGAAAGGAATTATTGGTTGATATATTATCTTAGAAAACCTTTAATTTTTTTTAGAAGAAAATATCAAAAAATTATCCATATACACTGGTTTCCATGTATTAAGGAAAAGTGAGAAAAATCGCGATAATTAGCTAAACAAATTGTATGACCCTCACCAAAATTGTTCATATAACCAGTAAAGTAATGCCGAGTGAGTATAACGTATGCAAATTTGTCTAGGTTGCGTTAATTGCGCAATCGGACAGCAGCATAAAATCGGATGTTTTGGATGGATCGTTATTTTGTGTCGTAAATGTGGGCAATGAAATTCAAAATAGTCATTTTGTAGGAATGATCTCGAGACATCATTTGCCAAATGAACTGCGGTGGAAAGGTATTGGATAGCTCGAAGCAGGCTAAAGTCAGTCAGACGTGGCACGATGGCTGAATGTGAGTCCTTCTGTGCTCCACAGACTGAAGAATCAATTTCTTTGCGCGGATTCCGCATCTCGGTGGTTTAGCCTAGGAAGGGCTAGTGTTACGACCGCTGTACAAAACCGATATCTGCGATCAGCAGCAGGAAGGAGTAGGACGTCTACTCTCTCTCAGCTACGATACTTTCTTGCAGCAATCACTGAGAGGGTTGAATCAGCTTCTACTGTGCGTAGAAGGCTTCATGAGGGAGGTCTGTACACTAGAAGGCCTGTAAGTTTTATACCCCTCACGTTACGTCACAGAAGAGAGTGGTTGAATTGGACACGCACGATGTTAATTGGACAGAAGAGCAATGATGGTTCGTACTCTACACAGATGAGTCCAGATATTGTTTGCAGAGTGATTCCGGACATTGTTTGATATGGAGAGAACGAGGTACCCGCTATCATCCCAGTAACATCCATCAAAGAGACAGTTACAGCGAGGTAGCCTGAGTGTTTGGGGTGGCATATCCTTAGACGGAAGCACAGGCCTCTATGTGCTGCCGAGTGAGAGCCTCAATGTTCAAAGGTATAGAGACGACAACCTGGATCCTTATGTACGTCCTTACGATGGTGCAATAGGTGAAATATTCACCTTACACTATGATAACGCTTGTCCACACAGAGCGACTAGTGAAACAATACCGTCAACAGGAGACCATTATCCGCATGGAGTGGCCAGCTCGATCTCCAGACCTAAATCCGATTTAGTATGTGTGGGATGTTCTAGGGAGACGTGTTGCTGCCCTCAACCCGCCACCTGAAAGAAAGGAGGAGATTATTACCGCTTTAAAGAACAATGGTCGTTACACCCTACTGAGCTGATTCACAACATCATAAAGTGCATGGAACATCGTTGTCGTGCCTGCATTGCTGTAAGGGGTGACCATACTACTTATTAAAGAACTTTGCCCATTGCATTCTAACATCTCATTTTTGGATAAGTTCCTGTAAGTGTTATTTTTTGACGAAAAATGTTTGCAGTGTAAAATATGTTATGCCATTCTGAAAATAATATTGTAATTCATTTTTCATCAAATTTTATTAAATCATTCATATAATTTTTTTATTTATCATAATTTTTCTGAGTTTTCCTTAATTTATGGATATCAGTGTAGTTCATTTTTATGACATGCAGAATATGAAGCTGTAGGTGGTTACGAATCTTATATTTCCAATAATTTAATATTTTTCGTAATTACAACACAGATGAAATCGTACCGCTATCATAACATTGCTATTAAGAAGCATTGGTTTCCCAGTTGCCGGCTCATCGGATTTCATCTCATTTCTGTGACATTTCATCTGTTTAATATGTATTATACGTTATCCTATATGGTTGTGAGGTACAATTAACCTTCTGCTCCGCACTCTACAAAGTTGCTGCAAAATTTCATGCATTTCTAAATCAAGTGGAGTAACCACAACGTAGCCCCCTACAGACAAAAAATGAGTACACCAATCCCCTCCTTCCATTTAATTCTTACAATAAAAAAAATTAAAAATTTCATTTTTCAATTCAAAATTTAAATGTTTAATAAGTATCAGTATTTTCATTTTTGTTGTTGTTGAAGGGTCAATCTGAGTTCAATAAAACTTAATTTTCAGCTCACTGGAGAGTAGCTACTTAAAATTTCTCTGTTCTAACTCTTGTTTCGGCAATCACATTAATAATATTCTTGAGATTTTTTCCCAGACCTTGAGCTTCCTTGTGTTCAACTGATAGAAACCTTAAACCGCTCAGACTTACTTAACCCATCGTGCATCTTAGACAGTGTTTTACGAGTTTTATTTTTGAGAATGATCTTTCAGTTACAGGTATGGTAAGAACAAGTATCACACCTCTACACACATCTGGGAAACTGGCAGAAAGTTCAACATTTAATGATAATCAACGGATTTGCGAATGGTTTTGCTGTGATAAATTTTGCAATAATACGTTTAGGACAATAACAAAAGCAGAGCCGAATCTAGGGGTAAAGGGTGGCAAGCACCCCTTTTCCCTTTGAGAATAGCACTAAGGGCAATGGAGGTCAAAAATCAATAATATTTTGTTATCTCGTGAATTTTTTCAAGAATCATTTTTAAAAGCCTCTAGAATGAAGGGGAAAATATTATAGTACAAAGGAAAGTCATCTGTTGGACACCCCTTTTTCCTTTTTTCGGCTCGATTGCATCTCTCCCTCCCCTCACCATTATTATTTCTAGATCCGGACCGAAATGTATAAGAAATGTATAAAAATGTTTCAGTATTCCCAGACCCTCCTGTGACATGTGTTCCCCAGGACGTGCCAAGTCATTCAGGGCGGTAGTTACGCCACATTGTATTTAGAATACACCTTCAAACAAATAAGATATTTGTTTGAGGTTGTATTCTAAATTCACTCCGAAGTTACTTAAAGCAATTAAAATTTGTTCATTGCCTTTTCAGATACAGACAAGTTGAGACCGTCTTTAAGAATGGAACTCTCTCTGAAATGATCTTGCAGTCTGTAGACAGAGGAGATTCTGCTCTCTTCACGTGCCTTGCATCGAATGCTTACGGAAAGGATGAGACCAACATACAGCTCATCATTCAAGGTAAGAGCTGCATTTTAAATGAGATAGGAATGCGAGTTAGCAGAATGAATAATGATGTAATTTTCTCTCTGCTAGGCTTCATACAAACGATCATTTGTTTATATGCAGAGTTCTTGTCACATGTGTTCTATGGTTCTTAATGAAAATCAAGGCAAACAATGTGACAGTTTTTGAATTATGAGTAACGTTAAAAGCAATATATTTAATTTCCATTTACGCTAGAGTTTAGTCTTTAAAAGTCTTTAGATATTACTAGAGTTATATTTCACTGATGTTCAAAAGCAAATGATAATGTTGCGTCTAGAAAATTATATAAGGGAATGACAAAAATGACAAAAATTGATATTTTTCAATGTAAAAAAAATTGCAAGGCCTAATTAACTGATTCGATCATGAATATGCATATTAAATTTATTATAGAAAAGGTATGGCTGCTCTCGTTACTCATATAATTTCCTACTGCATATCATTAACATGATTTCCCCATGTTACAATATTTATGGATGATTGTATACAATGGAGAGCTATAGGTTAAATGGTCTTGGGGAGCAGTCGGTTTTGTACCACAAAGTCTCATCAACAGCCTCTCCAATAGTTTGATTACCAATTACATGAGTTATATAACTGTCAGGGGTGAGCATATGCTTTATTAACATACCCATCCCTCTACTTCCAGCACTCCTATTACGGAAACTCATGCTCTCATATACAGTACATGTACATTACATGATTTTATTAAATCCATTTGCTGTTACCTAGTCATGTCACGGTATTTTCCCATACCGCATTTACTGCGTTGGCTGAAAATCATTTTCAGTTACGTATATTTTGTCCATTATCCTGTATATTTTAAGCTATTGAAGTGTTCAAACAAATTTAAAATATTTTAGAGAAATATGCATTGAGTCATTGGAAGGACGAGGGAATGTTTAAAGAGTTTTTGAATAAATATCTGGTTGGCAGAACGTATTCGCTAAATTTTGTTGGTCCGTGAGGTGACAAAGTTTGGCATGTTTTGCTCTTAGGCATTTTTGCATTTGGTATTTCATCCTAAAACAAATGAATAGTTTTTTTTTTTTTGTTTTCAGGAAGGTGCAACCTATTTTTCTCGAAGCAGGCTTACACCGTCAGTCAAATGAATATAAATGGGATATTAATTATACAGAACTGACATTCAATTTAAAGTAGCTGAGGATTATTTCTACGAGAAATTGTAAGAATGCTTCTGAGTTCAATCAGGATGTTGAATTTTGTTCATGGTTCAAACTAAATATACCTATAAAGAAGTTACACTACTCTTTAACATTTTTACAGTTTTAATAAGTATAATATATTTGCATTCGGCACAGATTTTTTCTACTATTTGTAAAAAACAGCCTGCAATCGAAGAAAGCAGAATTTTCCTCTCTTAACCTGTTGGAGCTATCAACAGTTTTGGAATTTTCCTTTTATACATATATTTGGCGTTTCAGAACGATTTTACCTTATTTATTTGGTTTTTATTTCGGTCCTGAGATAAAGCAGAAAGGTAATTTTTGTTGCTTAATGTTTTAACGTTATGAACAACGTTTCCTTGAATAAAGTCAGCTGCGATTTAAGACTTCATGTATAATTTCGGTACAGTTGCATGTATAATCTTATAATAGCAATAATCCCTGATTGGCGAACGGACAAATGAATGGGCGGAAACGCTTTTCTTGCACCTTTAGAGTGTGAAGTCATCTATGACAGAAATTTTCGGTTATCTGTGGTTCCTCGGGTACTTGAGAGATCAGTTCGAAATTTGGTATGTTGGTACCGCTTACCTCTAAAAATGTCCAAGATTTCTGGGACCGCTACGGTCACCTTCCTTATTAATTAAGTAGTGCGTTATCGACAACAATTGTGAATTGAGTAATACATTAATAGTGGAAAGCTATGAATAAAATGAAAGTTGTCAATGAGAAAAATTGCCAATGGACATAGATCTCGCGCGAAACGTTTGACGGGGTTTAATTATACATAAAATATTTCATGATTACAATGAACTCATAAATGAGTATTCCTTAACTGATCATTTTCTTTTAACCTTAGAGAAGCCTGACATTCCACAAGAGTTACGGGTAACAAGATTTACCAGTCGGACCGTGCAGCTGGCTTGGTCCCCGCCTTACAGTGGCAATAGTCGCCTACTTAAGTATCTGCTGCATTACGAAGAAGTCAACGACAAACCACTACACTCAGGTAACTGATAAAATAAATTTATAAATGATGTTTATGTTTGTCGAATAAAATTTATAAGAAAAAGCAAAAAGCACTAAATCATAAAAGAAATTCTGAGCATTCTATTTCTTCAGTTTATTAATTTAGATATATCATGTAATTAGATTATTTCTGCATAAGTGATCATTTTCTTAGCCAACAAAATATTAAAATGACATATTAGCATTTAAATCAATATAGATTATATGGGACCTTGGACTCAATATGCAATATATCGATAAATATAAAAACGTAAAGAACGAAATTCGAGAGGAAATACGTCTTGTCACAATTAACGCTATATTTGTAATTGTCAATTAATAAAATTTTGTTAACTTAATTTTTCTTCGTAGTAAAAAAAATATTTTATATCGATTGACTATGGTACGTTTATACTTGTTTAGTACTTTACATATTCCGTCTTTTATTGCTAATGACAAAGAATAACGGGGAACTAAATCGGAAGAAGTTATAAAAATTAATTCTATAGTGAAAAATGTTTTTGGAATTCAGTTCGTTCCTTTGTTCTAGATGGGGACATTACAGAGAAATCGAGGGGTAAAAAGGAAATAAATATTTTAATGCTGTAATAAAAAACCAAATATCAATGAGCGCAGCAGAATTTATTAATTAATAGCCTAAAGGAAAAAAACCTAAATAGCAAAAATTTCGCAAATTTAGGTGAATCAGATAAAACGACAATGGCCTGATTTGGATCCAAATCACGGCCTCTTTGAATTACATTTCAGATGCTCTTCTATTCAGAAGAAATCTGGCACGATTAATCCTTTGTCTTTATACTGCCTAAGGCATCCCAGATGTATTCAATACAAGAATGTTTATACTGCCTATGAGGCATCCCAGATGTATCCAATACAAGAATGTTTATACTGCTTATGAGGCATTCCAGATGTATTCAATGCAAGAATGTTTTATACTGCATATGAAACACCCCAGATGTATTCAATACGAGACTTTCCTCTATTTCATGGGTTGTTATACCTCTGAGTGGCACTTTGAGCACACAACGGGCAAAATGGCTAGTTCAAAAACCCCGAGGTCTCAGTGAAAGTTGGGGGGAAGGGACCTGCTGGACAGCTGTTCAGAGACAGATTGTAGCCTCCCTTCAAGGCCATCCAGCATGTTCTTTAACGTGTATAGAGTATGGCTCTCTCTCACACGGGACCACAGTTTAACATGCCATCAAACGGACGGCGGCTTTCTAAGTCCATAGGTGCTTACTACTGACAGAGGGAAGGGCGGAGATAAATCGAAAATAAACCTGAACACTGGCCCAGATGGAATTCAAACCTGGGAACTGTAAATTACGAGTCTGGCCCGCCCCATATGTACATGGAGTTCAATGGGTATATGCGAAGTACTTAAGTTGACTACAGAATGATTTCCTTAAAGTCGAGTTAAACAGAGAATTGATTGCACTAGATATGCTAACCGATTAAAAGTGCCTCTAAAGAAAATAGTCACTAGTTTGGCTAGTGTCGGTTCATTCAAGTCAATTTGTAAGGATTCATTTCAAAGTTTGATATTTTTACTACCTTAGCAGTTACATGTGTGTAGTTATGCTGAAGAAAAAAAAGCTCTTAGATTTCGTTACATTTTGTAATTTCTTTAGATTTCTCCGAACAATCATGATTCTGCTGTTTCAATAGGCCATGGATCTACTGCAGGATATCTACAAGGTCAATGCTTAATCTACGGGCAAGCTACGTTTTATTAGCAAGAAAAAATTCCGGTGAAAAACACAGGTGAAAATGACTACTATCATTACTCTAACACAGTGAAAAAACATTTGTGCGGAACAATGAAAAATAAAAAAAACGTCTTAAGAAGTACTCTCCTAGTTGATAGAATTTTCGAAAATGAATTACGATAGAGCTCCTTTGCCAGAATAAGTGAATAAACTGTTATTCTGCAGCTCTTATAAATAATTCGAAATAGTCGAAACATTGTGAAATTTCATTTGAAATTAAAGATCATTTTTGTATGTAAAGTTTAATATAGTTTCAGCTGAAAAAAAAGCATTTGGAATTAATGTTATTCGAATTAGTTGGTTTCTAGTGCATTGCATCAAGAATGTATAGAACTCCGAAAGATATTACTAACTTGTAATATTTCACGAGAAAAAAAGATAAAACATGAGCGACATCAATATTTGCTTTGTAAGAACTGTCTCTTGGATGCAAAATTCGTAAGGAAAACTTTTGATTATCCATGCGGGATTATCTGTTCACAGAAAAAATGGTAGAATTTTACTATTGTATAGTGAGATTTATTTTCCAGATAGTCTTGCAATTCGAAGAAGTGCAAAACAAAGCCTTTGTTTATTTTTTAATTTAACATTAAATGTTTCTGGGTGTTTAGTTATATACTTCTTCCCCAAAGCCAAATTGAGAATACGAAAAACTTAGAATAAGATTATACAATAATAGCATTAATATATACATATAGGCATACAAAATGTGGAAAATTCTTACCTACATGGCACAGAAAAAGTACGAAATAGTGGAGAATTTTCATTGGCTGAATTAAATCTCTCAGATGTTGTGAGAATTTTTATTCGCTGAATTAAATCTCTCAGACGTTGTGAGAATTTTCATTGGCTGAATTAAATCTCTCAGACATATGAGAATTTTCATTGGCTATTTAAATCTCTCAAACCTTGTGAAAATTCAAAAACGAGTTGTTGGGTTGGGTTGTTTTACCTCTGAGCGGCACTTTTTTGCACACCATGGGCTAAATGGCCAGGTCACATGGACCCCAAAGGCTCAGAGAAGGTTGGGGGAGGGGACCCACTGGAACAGCTGTTGGGAGACAGATGGTAACCTCCCGTCAAGGCCATCCAGCGTTTTCTTTAACGTGCATAGGGTATGGCTCTCCCGCACACGGGGCCACGGCTTAACGTCCCATCCGACGGACGGCGGCCTTTCCAAGCCCATCGGTGTCCCCTACTGACCGTGGGCAGGGCGGGGAATTTTGCGGAGATAAATCTCAACGCTGACCCAGCTGGGACTCGAACCTGGGAACTGCAGATTACGAGCCTGGCGCGCTACCGACTGAGCCACTCCCGCCCCCTTCAAAAACGAGACCTATACTCTATGGAAGTGATTCTCAACCTTTAATGCTTCACGTACCCTCTGAAAATGTGTATGTAACTGGCTTACCTCTTGTTTAGATAGATAAGAAATATAACAATGGGAATAAAACTTTGTTACTAGATCTAGCGACTTTTGAGGTTTCACGGCGTACCGCAAAAAAATTCACTGCGTACTCCAAGTTGAGAACCCCTACCTTAGAGAATCGAGGCTATACCATAGTAGGCGTTCTCAACGTGGGTACGAGTACCCCTTGAGTGTATGCGGTAAAATTTTTGGGGTATGCCGCGAGAGCTCAAAAGTCACTAGATCTAGTAACAAAGTGGCTAAGTTGATAGCACTGCTACTGATTACACAACACTGCCACTGGTATTTCATCTTTAGCTGCTTTAAAAAATAGATAAAGGAACAGACTGAATGTTGAAGATGACTTGCGACTGTACCTTAGCAAGATAATCCCAACCATTGATGAACTGGGCAAGCGTAAACAAGCGCAACAATTTCACTGATTACCCAGTAAAATATTTATAATCTTATAAGATTTGTTAAATTGTTTATATCATTTTTGATATATGCAATTATATGCAATTTATTTTTTGTTTATTTTTTATTTATTTTTTGTATCAAAAATAATTGCATATATCGCATATAATTGCATATATCAAAAATTGCATTTTTGATATATGCAATTATATGCGATATATGCAATTTATGAATACAAAATTTAATGTGTGTATATATATGTATGTGTTTTATTTTATTCCCATTGTTACACTATAACTATAGTTTAATCTATCTAAACAAGGGGTACGCCAGTTACATACACATTTCCAGAGGGTAAGAGAAGCATAAAAGTTTGAAAACCACTGCTGTGAGGAATTCAATTAAAAGTTGATGGATATCGAATTTAGAAAAATATTATCCTGATTTCAAATTAAAATTCAGTTAAAATGCATATTTTAAACATAGCGATAAAAGCAAAGTAGTCTAACGGCGTATTTATTAAATTAATTACTCACCTAAAATATTCAAACGATAATTTCCAATTTTTATTCGCTATGTGCTCATGTGGGAACACTAACGGCAAAATTATTTGTAATTAACATAAATTCCTGAAATTTAAGCCGTTTTCCAACATTTCTTCTCATATGAAATATGATAATATATTATATAATATAAATGTTCACTAAAGAATAATTTTTTTTATTTCAGTTTAAATACACTTCTTTTTTTCTAAAGATGTTTATTTGGGACTAAGCAGAAATAACTCCATGCTTCAAACATAGTTTGGTTAAGCAAATATATTAGGAAAATCCTTTCAATTTGTTTAAATTCTGCAACAAAATAGTCAAGGGATAAAGAGTTAATACTTTCAGCCCCATGTGCCCATTTGATAACATTAACTGTAAAATTGCTTTGAACTCCTTCAGAAAAAACGAGCTAACGTTTTCTCTTTGTCGTCTATCTGTCCTTCTGTATACATCGAACTTTCTTATAAAGATAAATTAAAAATTATATTTGTGTTGGATAAGTATTGATGAAATATTACGATCCGCACTTTCGAAATCTTCCTACAGCTGTAATTGCGCCATCTAAAGCTGGAAAAAGTTGAAAATTGCAAAGATTTTATTAAATATTCCAAGCAATACATTTATTCTATAAATCTGAAATTTCGATGGTGGAATGTGAAGGTCATGAAGTTTGCATTGACGACGATGATTTCTACCTTCTCAGAGGCGGTGGAAAAACACAATTTTTTAGAGATAAATTGAATGTTCTTCTTGGGTTGGATAGGTACATAAACTCTCATCATCCACCCTTTTAGAAATTCCCAGAAGCTTTAATTATTATTTCTGACGGTGTAAAGTTATAAATGTATATTTCAATCGATCTACTTAGGTTAGAAATCTAATAATTCAGTGTTAGAGTCGGGCGATCAAAGTTTTACATTGGCAATAGCAATTTATCCCTTCACCCCAGGGTGGGTGAAAAAAACGCAGTTTTGGTTTTCAGAAATTAATTAAAAATTACTTTTCAGTTGTATAGGTACAGTCGCTCAAAAAATATCCGAACACTATGGTTGATTACAGAATTCAGAAAAAATATCTGGCTACGATTTTTTTAGAAATTAGTGATCTGACTACCTTCGTACACGAAGGTAGCCAGATCACTAATTTGAATTATTTTGAGCGATTGTACTAACGAAATATGACGATTCATAGTTTTCAAATCCTCTAAATGGCCTTAATTTACTATCGTTAAAGAGCGATATATGTAGAAAATATAAAACTTTCAGTAATATTACAAACGATATATTTATGTTAGAAATCTAAATTTCTGGTGATAAAGTTACTCAAAATCAGAATAATTACCACATGGGTTTAGACCAATGTTTCCCAACCTTTTTTGTGCCATGCCCCACTTAAGCCTTTCTAAAATTCTTATGTCCCCCCTCCACTATGTAAAATTTAATTGTTCGTTGAAGTAACTTAAATAATAGGTTTCAGGAAGAAGTCACTAGGGAATTGTAGAGGAAACAGTAAGTAAATTTTCAAAACATAATGGAGAACTAAAATTCAAGTACGAAAAAAATTTAATTAAAGATTTTTCTATAATATTTTAATTAGTAGTAATTATTTATTATTATATATTATATATTATTATATTTAGTGAGATTCTTGCGCTTGATGCAAAGAGATTTTATGTCAGGTTCCAATTTAGTTAACTTCAGTCTCAAGTCTCCCCGTTGTGTTATGTCCAGCTGATTTCTTCTTTTTAGCAGAAAATCACTTATGGCACTAAATCCACATTCAGCTAAATATGAAGATGAAAACGGTAATAATAGTTTTCTTGCATATTTGGTGTCTGTTTCCTCACAAAGCCATGCCATCGCTCCTTTTATATTAAATAAAGTTTTAACTGACTCATCATTTTGCATTTTTGCGAGTTCTTCTTGATACTGCATATTTGAAATATGAGACAAATCGACTACATTGGTTGCATCATCCAAGTTGGAAAATCAATTTGTTTCAAATCAGAAAAAAATTCTTTTAAATCAGCCGATGGAATTTTCAGATGATCGACAATAACAAGTATAGCGGTATCAGTCACTTTGCATTTTTGGAGCCAATGAAGCTTTTCAAAATTTTTCTTGCAAATATATTTCTGACATAATTCAATAAAGGTAATGAAACCAAATATTTTTGCTTTTGCATCGACAAGAGTTTTATTTGTTCCTTGAAGTTGATTATTTAATATATTTAATTTTTCAAAAATATCGGCTAAATAACTCACAAATGCTTTACCATCGATCGTTAACAGATACTTCATATCAGGTTTGTCACTTAAAAAATCACTAGGAGTATCAAATTGCTCCATAAGTCTTTTCAAGCAGTTCCCTTTCGAGAGCTATCTTATTTCAGTGTGAAATAAAAGTCTCACATGATCTGCATTTTGATCTTCACAAAATAGCTTGAAGAGACGCTCACATTTGGCATTAGCTTTAATAGTATTGATACACTTTATAACTGAATTTAGTACCTAATTTAGAACTGGCGAAATATTTTTAGCTACCAAGTTTTCCCTATGAATAACACAATGCACAAGAAGCATTTCTGGATTCTCATCTTTCATCAATTTTAAGCAGCCATTTTTCTTGCCCATCATATTAGGAGCACCATCTGCAGCACAAGATGTTATATTTTTCATTGGTATACTATTGACATCTAAGTAATTTTTTAGCTTATTATATATATCTTTGGAGGTAGTTGTGCTTTCTAATGATTTACAGAACAACATTTCTTCAGTAAAATCCCCTTTATCAATATATCGTACGTAAGTTATCAATACGGCCTCACTGTCTCTCAAAGTTGATTCATCCATTTGCACTGAGAAATTTTTGTTTTCAGATTTTCGACAAGTTGTATTTCATAATCTTCACTCATTTCGTCTATTCTTCTGCTAACAGTATTGTTACTGAGTGGCATAGCTTTCACGTCGTTGTCATCTTGTTCCAGAACCGTTTTAAGAAATGCTGATATTGATGGTTTGATTAGATTCTCCCCTAGAGTATGATTTTTTCCAGATTTAGCGATGAGTAAGGAAATTTGATAGCTAGCCTCAAGAGTACGATTGACAGTTGCAGTATGAGCAGTAAAAAGAGACTTTAATGTTGCTCTTTTTTCAAAAATTTTTTTAAGGTTTGAAAGTAATTCAAATATGATTTAATATGAGCATTATGTTTTGCCTTCAAATGCGCCTCAAGACGACCTCGTTTCATTGATTCGTTGGTGAAGCATTATTGGCATAAAAGACAAAAAGGTGACCGTTCATCGCATTCAAAAATCATCGTTCACAAAAAGTTCATCGTTCACCAAAAAGGGACCGTTCATCGACAAAAAGGTGACCGAACAGTGGGTATGAAACAATATTTTAAATATTCCTCCGAATACTGACGATTTTTTTTCATGCTTGGACCACTCATTTTACTATGGGCTGAAAGAAAGAAATATAACATCAATTAAAAACTAAAAATAAAGTATGTGTTAAAATTAATTTAATGTGAAGTGGAGTAAACGTAGACTAAAAAATGCACATTTACCCCAAAAAAATTTCAAATACCTATAACTCAACGAAAACTAGAGATATCATAAACTTTTTTCCCATTTTATTCGCTTAAGATGTAGCTTTATAAAACAAATAGAAAAAATCCAATTTTTAGTTTTTGAGGTGTTTTTTGATTTTTAAACCAAAAGGAGTTTTTTGAAAAAAGGTGGCTTTTTTTTTTTTTCAAAAAATTCTTCAAATTTTTTTGTTCAATATGCAAAATTATGAGACAGGTCCCGGAGTGGGATCTTTTTTCATTCTATTTTTTTTCGAATACCATAACACTTCATAATAGTTTATAATAATTTAGATATTTAGTAGTAACAATAATAGAACATGTAATCTTAAAAATGTGGTGTTTTTGATAATTAGTAACCGCGTATTACCTCTATAAAATTTGGTTTAAAAGCGTACATTATCTGTAAAAAATTAAAATAACGAAAAATAATAGAATGAAAGAGGATTCCACTTCCGAACCTGTCTCATAATTTTGCATATTGAACAAAGAATTTTTTGAAGAAAAAAAGTCCTCTTTTTTCAAAAAGCTCTTTTTTGGTTTAAAAATCAAAAAACACCTCAAAAACTAAAAATTGGATTTTTTCTATTTTTTTATAAAACTACATCTAATAACGAATAAAACGAAAAAAAAGGTTTATGATATCTCTAGTTTTCGTCGAGTTATAGATATTTGAAAATTTTTAACTAAAATTTTCAAATGCTCATAACTTTTCGGGGTGTTAAAATAAAAATTTGAAAGAATTCACGAAAGCTACTCTGGATGGGTACTAAATAATACCAAAAATCAGGAGAATTAAAAATTTTCGGGTAGCGACTTACGTGATTTCGTGTGGAATGCCCCTTATACAACGTATATTTTTTTAAAATTAACGGGACTTTTACAACAGTTTTAACGGACGCTTATTTCAAATTAACACCAACGATTCTCTTTTAAACTTTTTGCACTCGACACGCGACTCTCTGTTAACCCAAATCGCCTATCTACTTTCTCAATTAAATTACTAAAAGTTAGGATTCGATTTGTTAAGTAGTAACTTATAACTAGGATTAAAATGAGATGAATGCGAAAATACACACGCTTTATTTATTTATAAATACTCATAAGTAGAAGTATTTCCAGACGATCAACGAGTGTTAGAACAAGAGATCCCACATCCAGCGAAGAGAGCAGTCGTTATCCAGCGAGTCAAGTCGATATCAGGGCCAGGTCTAGAGGTGTTTTTTCATCAAGCGTGCTTCAAGTTTTCATTCCAAGTCAAGTGTTTGTCTTCGGTGGGCACCCTTTTATATCGTTTTGATGGGGTGTCTTTGACTCTAGCGATGCCCATCTCATCCCTCCTTGGTTAACGTTTTGAGGGATGCTTTCCTCAAGCGAATTGAAGAAATTGGGCGAAAATATTATATTTGTTTTGTTCTCCAAAAGCCACGAGGGACTTTAAACCTTGGCTCATTACGGTGAACTTTTAATACTAAGATGGGCCAGCTCACAAAGACAAAAAGACATGTGCTATGTTCGTCCTAATACCCTCTGTAATTTGTATTGATTCTTGGCAAGGGCAATGGGCGCCCTCATTGTTCTCTTGAAGAAGGATAATTACGACTAACAACGTAATCTTCGGGTTTTCTTTTGTCCGGGCTCGCTAAACCTACGGCCGCCATACGGTTAAACTCTGAAAGAGTCCATTTTCGAATTGCCCCCCTTGACAATCAAATTGCCCCCCTGTGGGGCGTGGGCCCCACTTTGGGAAACACGGGTTTAGACTAAATAATAATTGTTGAAATTCCACCGGTTGCTGTTTAGGTTTATAAATTTAGTACTTATTTTAAAAAATTTCAATGTTTTAAAATAATAATAATAAATAAATTATTTTATTTCACATATACTGAATGATTTTCTTTTTAAACCTAAGAAAATCCGTTTTTTCAGTTTAAAGTATAAATGAGATATGCTTTTTGCGTTATGTAGGACTAATAATATTGTTATGTATTCAAAGAGATGAAAGTTTAGGATGAGTTCATAAATATCACATGGGTATAACTAAAGTATGAATGATGTAATTTATTACAATGACACAATATTATTACAAATTAATCAATTTTATCTAAACATAAGTACTTATATTTCTCTTAGGATAAAGACAAACCACTTTGTATTGAATCTCATTTGCGACATTAAATAACCTTAATAAAACTTTATACCTTATACATGTGAAACGTTTAACATTGACTCCCCTGATAGAGGACCCAATAACAAACTTTACCGTTAAATTCCTCTTCTCCACCAGAACCATGTTTCATCTTAAATCAAATAAGAGCAGTCCTTTTACATAGCATTACACAAAAAAAAATAAAATAAAAAATACCCCCTCAAGCAGCTGCTTGCCACAGTGGTCTGACAGGAGCCTGTCAGTTTATATGCCATAGTAGAAGGTCTGAGAGGATGGCAGGACCTCAGCAGAAAAACGACACATACATCCATGCCTTACCCGGGGCTTGAACCCAGGTCCCTTAGATCAGTAGCCAAGCGCGCTAACCACTCGGCCATGGGACGGCTTACAAAACACTAATTTTTATACACTATCTCCTTCTTCCTTTTACTACTACACTATCTCTTTGCTTTCTTCCACAATTCTTACTATTTCAAAGCATTCTCATTCTAAACAGTGAATTACGTAAATCGTCATGCTAAGCATACATACACCTGTGTTCATGATACACCTATAACCTGTCGCAAGTCACCTTGTCGCAAGCCATTGTCGCACGTTCATCTGTTGTAACAATATAGTATTCTTTACATTTTGCAATCACCCCTTACTGCGAATTGCTCTTGGTAAAGATCCAAAAGTCGGAAAATGAAAACTTCATTTTCTCTGAAAACGAACAAGTATATTCTCCAGGAAAAATATAAAAGGATACATGATACATATATAAAGGGATACCAACGATACATAATATTATTATGGATTAAACGGATGAAAACTGAGCGTGAGTTCAAAAATAATATTTAACAATTATAATTCTAAAATAATATAATTTATTACAAAAGTATGAATGAAAACATTTATATAAACTAAATTTAACCAACACAAATCTTCATAAGTATAGAAATAAACCTTCAGAAGATCATAGTTCCTTATCACTATTCCTACAAAGTGTTGTTTCCTCTATAATTCTTACTATCTCTACTCAAAGCATAAAATAAGGCTTTTTACAACACACGATAAGTGTCACAATCATATTTGTGAACACACCTGCAATCGATCAAGAATAACCTTACCAATTCCTAAACAAACTAAATAAGTATACACCAAATGACTTCCTTCTAAGGTTTGTTATCAAGTACTCCGAAATTGCGTCTAAGTATACTGGTTTCTCAAAAACAATTCATTTCAGACGTTGATCACCACGCACAAAACGATAAATTCTTTTTCTTACTCGTTCACTAATATACTTATTTAACCTCCCACGCACACACCAAATAAAAACCTTTATTCTTTATACTTTATACTTAGTGCACAGACTAAAACAAACTACGTTTTCCTCCACACAAATTCTTCCTAATTACAACTCTGTTATTCTTTATTTCTAAGTTAAGTTCGTTCGAAGTAGTTAGTGACATAATTCTCGCGCTGAAGCACATGCGAGCATCAAAATGGTACATCAAATCACAAGTTCACTGTAGCACATTCATCTGTCGTAACAATATTATAATTCGCCAGGAGATATAAAACTTAGTTGTTAATAACATTTAGGTAGTTCTCTTTCATTATTTGGTTTCTGTTGTTCTTTCACTTCTATTATTCTACCCTCATTTCAATCGATAATGGCTTATTTGGTGCAACAACTGAAAGTTTTTGCTTCCTAAACTTGTGTTATTTTATCTCTGAAAGGCTCTTTTTTTGCACACACTGTACCAAGTGGCCAGATCACAAGGACCCCGAGGGCTCAGAGATGTTGAGGGAGGCGACCCAATGGACAGCTATAAGGAGACCGATGGTAGTCTCCTGTCAAGGGCATTCAGTGTGTTCTTTAATGTGCACAGGGTATTACTGTGCACCTGTACTGTAGCCCCGGTATACCGTACACTACGGGCATGTGTGCGAGACAGCCACCATGGTCCGTGGCTGTCTCGCACAAGGAGCCATGGTTTGACATCCCATCTGACGGACTGCTGCCTTTCCAAGTCCATCCGTATTACCTGCTAATCGAGGACAGGGTGGGGTTTTTACAAACCTAAATCTCAACACTAGCCGAGGTGGGACCCGAACCTGGGAATTGTATATTACAAGCCTGGCAGGCTGCTGACTGAGTCACCTCCATCACACCCTTCTTAAGCATTGAAGTCGACTTTAACAAATTAATGTTAAACACTAAGCCAGAATTCGTGGAATACAGCTGTCTTTAAATATATAGAAGTCAGTTATCTTTCAATAATGCATGCTAGATGGTACTCTGAAGCGGTGTTCTAAAAATATTAAAAGAAATAAATTCCCCTCACGCAACAGCATGTCATAAAGGTCAGACAGGCGCTTGTCAAGTGTTACACGCCATCAACGAAGTCTCTGAGGCGAGACCACACCAGAATACAACACAAGAAAGGAAACATCCATGACTTATCTGGGTCACTTCGTTCAGTCCCCAAGCACGATAACCACTGGGCCATCGGACTATTCCTAAGTCACTAGATATTAGAAATCAACAAGAGAAATGAAATCAATACTCACAAAACTGCTTCAGCAGACTCAAACTGTTTGTTTCTCTTGAACATTGATAATTAGAACAGTTTATCTTATTATGAATGTGATTAAATCATTTCATTTTGAATTGATGTATTTCACATGTTTAATTGACGTTGTAGTGCAATATAATAATGAAGTGTTTTAGAAAATTTATCGCTAATTACTAATTTCTTTCAGTGTTTAATTATATTTTTGCCCAGATCAACATGGTAGGTGATGATGATGATGATGATGATGCCATTGTAAAGTCACATATCAATTCTTATTCGTAGAACGAGTAATCGTCAAAATAAGAGGCTTTCTTCTCTTTTAAAGCGGAATGAAAAATAAAATGTTTCAAACTTGTTTTCCTCAGAGACAGTTTGCATGCATATTTTGAAATTAAATTAGTCATCAGATTTAGAATTGCTCTCATACAAGCGTTTTGCTATTTTCTTGTGCAGGGAAATGCTTTTTTCCATATTCATAGAATTTCATTCAACATATTTAGGTAGAATTGTCCGAGATGTAATTTTAAGGGAAGCCTACTTTTTAATTTTTTGAAGATTGTGATCATTTTAAAAAATTAACTTTGAAGCACAAAATTTCATACCTACTCTGAAAGGTTACCAGGTTTATGTTATTAAAATGTGCTTCATATGGTATATCGCATGTTTCTAAAATTATGTGGAGCATACTGCGAAGGAAGATTTTTGTGAAATTTAGTTGAGTGCAAAGTGATATTAATGATTTTAATTTCCATATATATAATTCAAGAAATATGTAGTTATTTCATTCATTTCGTACCATACAATAAACTTAAATAAATAAAAAGCTTTTATGAGCTCCACTGTGCATGAAGTAAGAAATGTTGGTGTAATACAAAGAGATCTGGATTCAAAGCCCAATAAGAAACAAATACTTTTTTTTTGGTGGATGTTACTTTTATGCTAGTCTCGACTCCTATACAGATATTCTCTAATACGCATTTCACTAACAGACTCCTGTCAGTCTCAACGACAAGCAGGTTACCACAAGAGACTTACTGAAAAATCATCTTGGATCGATTATATGTTTTTTATATGAAATCGTTGCTGCATTTTGCAACATACGTTTAGAAATCTAGTTAACTGAAATATGATCAATGCAGTGAATTCCGCATCAAGTATTTCTGGGAAAAATGAGCAGGTCAGCAAAATAAGGGACAATCCACTATGAATCTGACAACTCAGCCTGTAAGTAGAAGAAATTAAGGAACTTATGGGAGATCTAAATTTTTCTATTGAGGAGTTAGGTATTATTTCTTGTTACAAAAATTTATCATCAACCTTTCAATCACGCCTTTATTATAGTTCGAGTCGAAATGTCTCCTATTCATATTTTGAAGGATTTGTATGTTAATAAATTAGATAGCGTTGTTGAAAACTACACCTATTTTTACTAAATGCCAATATTTATGTCAAAAATGGACTTTTTTTACCTTCAAGAATTGTAAATTTTTAATTTTAGTAATTATATTACAATTGAAGACTGATTTTTGACACACATCATAATTTTTTAATACCATCATATATCAAGAATTAGCAAATGGCCACTATTTGACCTCCCGATAAAAACAATACAGTAATAGCCGTCCCATGGCCGAGTGGTTAGCACGCTTGGCTACTGATCTAAGGGACCTGGGTTCGAGTCCCGGGTAAGGCATGGCTGTTTGTGTAGTTTTTCTGCTGAGGGCCTGCCATCCTCTCAGACCTTCTACTATGGCATATAAACTGACAGGCTCCTGTCAGACCTCTGTGGCAAGCAGCTGCTTGAGGGGATATTTATTTTTTTATTTAACCAATAATATAATAATAACATACATTTTCCAGTTGATCAAAGAAAATACTTTTGGGATTTTCAGCTGATATCACAGCTCCCAGATGATTGGTAGGGGAACAATGTAACCTTGATTTAAGGAAGAAGTTCCATGGGTAGGCGATAACTATTAAAGAATAAATATATAAAGAAATACGATTTAAACGAAAAGTGAGCACCACAACCTGTTGGATTAGAACTGGAATTCATTTGTTCTATATTTGAAAAACTTAATTGTTCTACGATAATGTCATCATCAATGACGGGCTGGCCAAGGTGTTAGCTTGCCCGATGGCAAGTGGGCCATGTGGGCCCCTGATGAAGTGGGCCCCATTAAACATTAGACAATATGTTAAAAATAATAGTCTTATAGTTGTGAGTGGATATGTCTCCTGGCAACCAACATTTTTAGACCCAGTCCACCACTGGTCATCGTCATTATTAATGCGAATGCTAAGATAGTAACAATCGTACATTTAATACGTTTAACGTTGCAGAAAATAACTTTAGTTTTATCTTCTTTTGAATATTACTATTTCTACCACTTTATCCATTCACCTTTTCTCAAGCTGCCTTCTCTTCCTTGGGAATCTACTTTTCCATATACATGTGTGTTTTCAGCCATGTGTTCTCATATGTTTTTTCCACGTATCCAAGTACATAAGTCGTCTAATTTCAATAATATCAATTACTAAAAATCAATCAGCACCTCTTGATTTCTACCCCTTCACCTCCGACCCCTATTTGACCTTGAACACAATGCCGGATCTGAAAATTCCTTTTATTTATATTTCTGGGTTCTGTCTGTAACAATTCACCAAATCTTATCTCTTCAGCACCGATATAACAAATTTGACTTTTGACCTCGAAGGTCCATCGCATAGAAAATTTGTCATAATTTCTGAGATCTCCGACTCAAAATACTCCTAAGTACCATTTTTTACTTCTCTAACACTGATAGATCTATATTTGACTTTTGATCTCAAAGGACCTAGCACATCACAAAGTTCATAACCTTTCTAATATCTACGATTAAAATACCCAAGAAACCATTTTTTATGTCTCTACTACTTTACTAGTAGATCAAAATTTGAACGTTTACCTTGAAAGACCTCCTGGATCCAAATTTTCGTAACATTTCTGAAATCTACAATCCGAAACAACCCCCAGACTCCAAATTTCAGGTTTCAGCACTCGTTAATCAAGTAATGACCTCTACGTGACCTCTGTGACCGGTCACTCGGAGTACGTGACCTCCGACATATCTTAAAGGCATGTCGGAGGTAAAATTTCGAATTTTTCACGAATTCTACGACTTGGATTAACTTTAGTTGCAAATTTAAATAGCTCTACAACTTCTGCATCATAGTTAGAATTATTGTGATCTCCTGTCAATCAGCCGTTAGTCAATCACTTACAGTTGTCTGTATATGCATTAGATATTTTCTTCCGCTTCCATTTCTTTTATAGTTTCTCGATTAGGAATTATTTCTTTCCACTGTGCTTTTGTCAGTATAGTTTTTACATACATCTATAAAAACTCATTTCATTCCTAAAAAAAGTTAACCCTTTTCCAGTGGTCATATATCCGTTGCTCTCACTTTTGAAATTTTCTCAAATGAAGTAATTTAGCTAATAAAAATCTCCTCTATTTGATGATACGAACCTTCCTACCTGCAGTACAACTATCTGTGTCTCTTGACGGTGTATGGAGGAGATCTTGATGGGCGGCCGGTAGCTCAGCAGTCAGAGCATCTGACACGTTATCAGGGGGTCGTAGGCTCGTATCCCACCTAAGTCAACACAAATTTTCCTCTGAATTTGATATCTCCGTAAAGTTAAGATTGATTGCGCACCTTTTGTTGAAACTAACGTCGAGAAGTTCATTAAGCAGCAGAAAGTGAAAAATAATATGTTTAAATGCCAAAGGGTTCAGTTCAAATCCATAGATTTAGCGTATATCTTCTAAACTAAAATTTTTGCTTTGCCGTTTAAAACATTAAAAACAAATTTAGTAATATTGTATCTCATTCAGGATTCCATCATTTATTTTATATCCTTCAGAGAACAGAAGAGGAGCAACAAAGCGAGCGAGCATCCTTCCGTCCGAAACCACATGGGCCGTAAGTGGGCTGGCCCCTATGACCCGGTATGCCTTCCGAATCTCAGCAATGAACGCCTTGGGTGAGAGTGATCCCAGCTCTGCCGTGACTGTCGAAACTGAGGAGGAAGGTATTAAGGAATTTAAACTCTCTCTTTACTCTTAGAATTAAATGGATTCAGCTTACAGATCTTATCGTTTAAAAAAAGATTTATAATTATACACAAAGTCACATTTTTCAATTATACACAAAGTCACATAATAAAATTATTTATTTTTGTAATCAGAAAACTTATATATGGTCGCTAGTTTCAGAAAGTTGCTTATAATAACATAGATGAAAAAAAATCAATGTCGTGAAAATTTTCCTATGACGAAAAATATATTTTTCGAGTATGCATCAATATTCGCAAACACGCCAGAATTTTGCTGAGAATACTATCTATGAACATTTAAAGAGTTATGGCAGTGATTGCTGCTCTTCCCTCCGCTAGAATATCTTTATCGATAGCTGATTTAGATACAAAATGGAATCGATAATATTATAAATATGCATGCATTTTTATCTTAGAGTACGTGTGTATTTAATAACATTTTTGTGCAAATAAATGTCTTTGGATATTCAACCTTTTATCATTATACTAAGGAAGAAAAATGCAAATATATCGCCGAAAAATATAATTTCAACTTCAAGAAAAGGACCAAAATCTTTATATGAACTATTATTTTCAAAATGATGCCTTATCATCATAGGTGAACTAGAATTTAGATGCGTTAAAGTGCATCATAATTTTGATATCATGCGAATTTAATTATTTTATTGTGCCCTATTATGTTCAAGAACTGCATTGTGCATATCTGAACATGTCTAGAAACATGCCGCTTTGATTCTGCATACCGTTTGAAATTGTGCGAACTAATTAAGATGATATTTTTTCTGCTACTTTGAAAGTTAAGTCTTACAATAATATGAAATTATATTTTGCAGTAAAATATGTGAAAAACATATAATACAAATAGTTTGCATATAATAAAATAATATATATATATATAATATTAACTTCTTTGTAATAAAATAATATTTATGTAAATCTAGATGAAAACTCAAAGTAATGCCACAAATATTTATTTACAGATCAATATTAATTCTACACCATTTTTGCTTGTACATTATAGGTAGATCATCTAGGAATATATTTAAATTTTTCTTTATGATCACTGTCACGACCAACTGACTTGAACGACATCAAAACAAGAGTCTGTATGCCTGCCTCACTGTGAGAGTAATTATGAAGATTTGAGTGTCCGTCTTTCGCAGATATCTGCTTGGCCCACTGACCAATTGTGTTGCAGTCAACAGCATCTACCGACATACACATTCTGCAGTCGCTTGTGTTGTTGTTTTATCTCTGAGCGGCACTTTTTGGAACACCATGGGCTGAATAGCCAGATCACAAGGACCCCGAAGGCTCACAGAAGGTTGGGGGAGAGGATTCACTGGAACAGCTGTTGGAAGACAAATAGTAGCCTCCAGTTAAGGCCATCCAACGTCTTCTTTAACGTGCACAGGGTACAGCTCTCCTACAACGGCTTGACGTCGTATCCGACGGACGGCATCCCTTTCAAGTCATTGATGTCCCCTACTAACCTCGGTCAAGGTGGTGAGTTTTACGGAGATAAATCTCAATGCTGACCCAGCTGGGACTCGAACAGGGAATTACAGATTACGAGACTGACGCGCTACCGACTAAGTCGCCCCCACCCCAAGTCGCATGTGAATATTCCCAATTGTCTCATTCTTACACAACAAGAATTCATTAACGTCGCATTCCTTCGACAAATGTTCATGGAGGACAGGGCTGTAGCGAAGGACTATGGTTGGGGGGGGGGGAGAAATCAAAAATTTTCCAACTCGAAATTCAAATTTTGCCAACTGAGCAAACTTACTTAGATTTCCGCTCCGCTCCGTGGGTGGGGGGAGGTTTGCGCCAATTTTCATAGCTCTCCAACAAACATTTTGTGCCATTTGACTTCCAATTTGCCAACTAACCGTAATTTACCATATCACTTCCAATTTTGTCAACTAACCATGATTTCACAGAAATATTTTACATCTCATCTGAATTGTAACAAGTCAGTGTGAATTTTCCCTTGATTTGGTCAACTGTATTGCTGAGTTACATAATTAATTAATAACACATTTCGTAAACATAATTTCACGAAACTAATCCCAATTATTACATTTATCCTAAATTTGTCAAATCACTTCAAACTTCCCAAGATTTTGCCAAGTTTTCTCGATTTAGTCAACTAACCTGAATTTCACAAACTCAGTCCAAATTATCACAATTTGCCCGTATTTTCAAATTGGATTCGCATTTTGTCAACTGTCCTACATTTCGTTAAGTTGCCTCAATTTGTCCAACACTCCTTAATTTCACAAAACGAAACTCAATTTTCCCAACTAGCCGTAATTTTACAGAAAAAATCGCAATTTTTACATCTTCCCTGAATTTGCCAAGTCACTTTGAATTTTATCAACTCACCTGTTTTCACAACTCTAACTCACCACAATTTTCACAACTCCCCTGTATTTTACCAAGTGGCTTCGAATTTTGCCAACTCACCTGTACTTTACCAAGTGGTTTCCAGTTATGCCAACTTCCCTAGATTTTGAAAAGTTTTCTCGATTTTGTCAACTCTTCTTAATTTCACAAAAACAATCCCAATTTTCCCAAATCGCCCATATTTTACCAAGGGATTCGAATTTTGACAACTGCCCTAGATTTTGCCAAGTTTCCTCGATTTTGCCATCTCACCACAATTTTACAGAAAAAAAAAATCCCAATTTTACATTACACCTGATTTTTGCAAGGTCACTCTGAATTTTGTCAACTCCCTCAAGATTTGCCAACTCTCCTAGATATTACGAAGTTGCCAAATTTTTCTTGACCTCCGCCAAATTTTTTGCCAAATTTTACAGAAAAAAGATTGCAATTTTTACATTTCACCTGAATTTTGTCAACCAGGATTTTGCCAACTCGCCATAATTTTACAGAAAAAAATTCTAATTTTTACATCTCACCTGAATTTTTCCAACTCCCCACATTTTGCCAAGTCACTCCGAATTTTGTCAGCTCCCCAAGATTTTGTCAAGTCATTCCGAATTTTGCCAACTCCCCAAGATTTTACCAAGTTGTCCCGATTTTGACAACTCCCCTTAATTTTCCAAAAAAAAATTACAATTTTTCACAACTCACCTAGATTTTACGAAGTCGCTTCGAATTTTACCAACTCCGAGTTACTTTGGGGGGAGCCTCCCCCCTTCCCCCATGGCTACGCCCCTGATGGGGGGATGCCATATTTCACTAATATAAATACTACAGCAGGTCCACTTTTGGGAATACGATGTATATATAAAAGAGATGGGGAGGATGCGTATATAGTGCAAAGGCACTGTACATGCATACTTCCCATCTCTTTGTTACATCCTACAGCATTGTAGCTACATTGTGTTACATTGTATCCTACAGCATTTTTATGTGTACAGTGCAAAGGCACTGTACACGTATCAATGCTGTAGAATAAATACTGAAATGTAAAAAAGTGGGATATTATTTTCTTAATGACCCTCGAACATTCTTCTACCAAAGTTGACGTTAATTATTCCAGTTTCCATAGCTTTTAAATATTTAAAGCATACAGTAAAAAAATTAAGAATTTTAAATAATTGATTGAGATCTTTAATTTGTTTTTATTTTACCGGTAAATGCTTATTTTGAAAGTTTTGGAGCTCCGAATTTGGCTTTACACTAGCATAACATGGGATTTTTCTAATGATCTGATAGAGTTGGGAATATTATTTATAATCAATAGCTTTAAATGAAAATACTTTTTATTTAAGACTTTAACTTTTTTGTGTTAATAATAGCTTATTACTGCCATAGCTCCAGGTGGGCCACCATTGACCGTGAAAATACTGCCTTTATCGTCGACAGCTGTAAAAGTTATCTGGGAAGTAAGTATTGAAATTAATTCATAAAATTTATTTACAATGTAAATTAGTACAAAACTGAAACTTTTTATAACATCTATTAAGAGAAATCAGGGTCGTAGGCAGTGCTGAGTATCCGGGAATATATGTCATTCATGAGAACTGATAAATATTATCTCTGTAAAAATTATTTTTCATAAGATTATTTTAAAATTTTCCTCGTTCATAAACGCCTGTAGTTAAATAGAAAGCTGACTACGCCCATGGAAATATTGCATTGATATTGAAGTGTATTTATTCCACGATTGGTAATTTAAGACACAAGTGTTAAATAACTATTTTCTTCTTGTTATGGATGGAAACGAAATTGAAATTTTCAGTTATTTATTATATAAATCTATACTCGAAACCATTGTAGAGAATTGATTTTAATTTTCAAATATATTAAGTTGTAATCTGAAGAACGGAAAGCTAAAGAGGTCAAGAATAATATCGAACACATGAAAAAAAAAAGGATATTTAGATATCTAAAAGAGAAAAAAAAACACTATCGGAAGAATGGTTTTTGAAAAATATATAAATTAGTGATATGCATAATATACAACTATGTCTGGAAAGTCCAGAAACTGACGAAAATGAGTACGACGTAACTTACATTCTGGTGCTAAGTATTTTCTTCGAAATAGTTTCCTCCTTCATCAATACATCGATTCCAACGTATCTAGAGGTCTTTGAAGCAGTCCTGGAAAGCACTTTCTGGAATGCATTGAGGAAGGCTAGTTTGTCCGTTTCCACTCTTCACCATAAAAAAGTTTGCGAAGAAGTAAGGGTTACTGATGGGCTTGGAAAGACCGCCGTCCGTCGGATAGGACGTTAAACCGTGGCTCCGTCCTATCCGACGTGTATGGGGGAGACATACCTTGTGCACGTTAAAAACACAATGGATGGCCTTGAAGGGAGGTTACCATCTGTCTCCCAACAGCTGTTCCAGTAGGTCCCCTCCCCCAACCTTCTCTGAGCCTTGGGGGTCCATGTGACCCGGCCATTTAGCCCATGGAGTGCAAAAAAAGTGCGGTTCAGAGGTAAAACAACCCAACCCAACCCTATTTTTGGGCGGTGGAGGTGGCTCGTAATCTGCAGTTCCCAGTCTCGAGCCCACCTGGGACAGCATTGAGATTTAACTCCGCAAAACTCCCCGTCCTACCCTCGGTCAGTAGGGGAAACTGTGGGTTTGAAAAGGCCGTCATCCAGAGGATGGGTTGTTTAACCGTGGCACTGCGTGCGTGAAAGCCATACCCTGTGCACGTTAAAAAACACACTGGATGGGCTTGACTAGAGTCTTCCATCTGTCAATCAACAACTGTCCAGTGGGTCTCCTTCCCCTCTTCTTCTCTGAGCCCTTGGGGTTCTTGTGACTTTGCCATTGTGTGCAAAATAGTGTCTCTCAGAGGTAAGACAACCCAAACTACTTTTTGGTGTGCCACGAACTTATGGGATTGAAACTAATTTTATACATTTCTAAGAAGTGTTATGGTCCCTTATGGATTTCTGAGAAAGTGTTATGGTCCTTTATGGAATTCTGAGAAAGTGTTATTGTCCTTTATGGATTGCTGAGAAAGTGTTATGATTCATTATTATATCTGAGAGGTGTTAATGGAATATTTATACCCTTCCCTTTTAAAACAAGGTTATATGGTTATTACACTACATCCCCCCCTGATGGAAATACTTTGTCCCTTCCCGAAACAAATTCCAGCCTCACCTGGAAAAATGTTTGTCGGCACCCATAGATATAAACGGTAAAGTATGAATTGAGACTGGCTAATCTGAAAATATTTGCACATAATGTGGAACTTGCTGTAAGGGGTAACCGTAAATTAATATTATAAATGGTATTGTGCATTTTTTTTTTGTTGTTGTTGTGTATATCCATCTTCTTGCTGCTGGCATAAATCTGTTTTGTAAATAAAGTAAGATTCAGACCGCAATGACTAATTTATTTGCATGAGTGTAAATAGAACAGTAAAAGACTGTTAAAAGTCTACCCCGTGTATCCCTAGCGTGTTCAAAAAGGTATCTATGTCGCAGGTAATAGCAAGTCACGAAATTATGCTGAATTAAATGGTCGATGAAACTGCATGTCATAATAACTTATGTATACATTGTACACAATCAGCAGTTTATTTGCAATTGAGCTATATTTATATTAAATATTCAAAATAGACTCTTCACTTGACCTTCGTAGTCAGCAGATCTTCCCATCGGGTTTCATTGCCTTGTCGCGTGCAGTTTAGCCAATACTGTCCGCCGGCTCGAAACATTCTTGCCAGCCTACGTCTTATCCTGAACGAAGCCTACCTTCGCTCATTGCAAGTCTAAAGCGCAAATGCAGAAAAAATGCTTTCAAACTCAGCTCTTTTTCTCGGTCGCGTGATGTGCTTTCTCTACGTGGCCAAATCACAAGTCGCCACACCAACCGAGCTTTACCTGGACCAGACGATATTCTTTTTATCTTGTTTATAGTGACTATTCGGCGATATAGGCTTTTACCAAAACTTCGATATGCTTTGTGGAAAAAGATGGAACTCTTCTCTCTTTGCCTTGGGCGCACGGCAATCTAATTCTTATCAGCATCGTAAGTCTGAAAGACAGGGTTATGTTAAGTTGTTTCACCTCTGAGGGCGGGGGTGGCTCAGTCGGTAGCGCTCTAGGCTCGTAATCTGTAGTTCCCAGGTTCGAGTTCCAGCTGGGTCAGCGTTGAGATTTATCTCCGCAAAATTTACCGCCATGTCCACGGTCAGTACTGGACACTGATAGGCTTGAAAAGGCCGTCGTTCGTCGGATGGGACGTTAAGCCGTGACCCGTGTGCGGGAGAGCCATACCCTGTGCACGTTAAAGAACACGCTGGATGGCCTTGACAGGAGGCTACCATCTGTCTTCCAACAGCTCTTCCAGTGGGTCCCCTCACCCAACCTTCTCTGAGCCTTCGGGGTCCATGTGATCTGATCATTTAGCCCTTGGTGTGCAAAAAAAGTGCCGCTCAGAGGTAAAACAACAACAAAAAAGTTTCACCTCTGAGGGCCATTGTTTTTGCCAACAATGGTCACAAAAAATGGCCAAGGGCTCAGAGAAGGTTGGATTAGGGAATCCACTGGACAGTTGTTAGGAGACAGAAGCCTCACGTCAAGGCCATCTAGCATGTTTTTCAACGCGCAAACGATATGATTCTCATGCACTATTTTGTGCAAAAAAGGAAAAATTGTGTTCGGAAGAGAAACAGTCTTGCACTACCAATGATGCCCATATAGCAGAACTTATACTTTTCACGAACGCTCAGAGGTTTTAAATAATGAGCTGTGCTTTTCAGACCAATATAAGAGTTGAATTATTAATATTAATTTATTAAAATGATAGGCTCAAGAAATGCAATCGACTCTTACTCCATTTGTCTTATCTTTCGATATCAATCAGTCTAAAAGTGAAAGGCAGCAGAGCAAAAACCGTCAAGTGAGATTTTTAATTAACAACTCCACCAAGTGAAATATTTTATTACTTGGTTTTATAACTGAGTTCAGCCTCCTGACAAAAATTCGGTTCATCTGTTATTTAAAGTAATTAATTTTAACGAACTATTGGGTAATGAACTAAATATATTTCATTTAAATTAAATAATTGGTCAGAATTCGCTTTTTTCCAAACGATGTGCAGCCATTTGTTTCTTTAAGGGAAAAAAGAAACACTTTACACAATGCAGTCTTAGTAACTAATCAAATATATTTTGATTGGATTAACATTGTCTTCTTGCTTGTCATCTGTAGTCTGCTGATAAGAATATTTTAATCAAAAACTGTCACGTCTTCCCTCCTTTGAAAGAAATCTAAACGAAGTGGAAGACAGATAAAAAAAAAAGCAAAAATGATAATATCCTCTTCCTCAGCAGTAGAAAGAATGATTAAAAATATTCAAATATGGTGTAAGCAGCTCAAAAATGTATTGCAAAAATCTTCGAATTTTGTTCAAAAAATACTGCTAAGTGGTTTAATGTGACTTTTTAATATTAAGCTGATATTACTTTACAATTTTTTTCAGTGATATAGAATTAACGATATGTAATGAAAGGAGAAATCGATTTGTCCCAGTTGAATTAGATAAAATAATTGCTTTTGCATCAACTGCAACGATAAAACATATTTTAAACACCCAAATTAGCAGAATGTAGGAAATCTGCTGCAAGCAAAGCATGATCCATGAACAGCTGCAATATACTTACGCAAATGCATTTGAAAAGTAATGAAAACAAACCCATTCGGCCTCTCGCAAGCTGTATTTAGTTCCATGTTAAATATATATATATACGTATCTAACTAACATAAGAAATCTCTTGCTCGTAAATGCTCGATGCGAAATTCTAATTCTAAACCGCTTTGTTAGTTGAAATGCTACTAAACACACAAAAGCCAAAATAAATCAAATGGACTCTCTTGGAATGAGATAAGGATGCCTTTGAAACACATTATTGTCGGTATTTTTTCTCAAAAAATGAAGTGACTTTGAATATATCACTCATAAATGCAAATACAAGGCTGTTAACATCAAAACAAATTATTCTCTTGGATATTTTACAATATTTTATCTAAATCCATTCTTCTTTTTTCTTTATTTGCTTTTGTGCACAAAACTCCCGAAACTGTCATATGAAGTTCAGATTATTTTAATTTTCAGTGTTATTTCTTGTCGTTTATAACAAACGTTCATAGCACTGATGTATAAGGAAGTATACTGACTGCACAAAACAAATGTTCTGTTTCTGAACACTTGACATTTTGTTTACATTCAATGAAGTTAGCCCAAACACGCAATTGTTAATAACAAACATATCTAAGTGTATCGCGTTTTTAGCCATAACAGTGGTGTATGCATTACTCAAGTCAGAAACAAAGGGGTTTTTTTTTGTAGAGACCTGAAAATTGCTAGCATTTATATTATAATATTATGAGCACTATAAGCAAAGAGGTTTTGTTTGCTTATGAACTTAACCGTAGGTTGTAATTCTACTTGATATGATACATATTTCAATCATATAAGGAATATAAGATGACACAAAAACGTGTAACAGTACACATGTCATGTACAGTGAAAAAATCAAAAAGAAAATACGTTAGTGCCCAAACCTAGTTTAAAGAGTTTTGCATTCGTTCACTTAAAAAAGAGCGTTCTTTTAGTATCATGATGGATGTTATTAAAGTTGGTCTGATTTAATATTTACAGTAACAAATTATAATACTTACATGGCCTAATCTTAATGATGAAAGGAGATATGTTCCCATTAATATCAGACACAGTCAGATCTATGGGCCAAGGGGCTACGCTCCCTACCACACTTTGACAATGCTAATAAAGGTAATGGAGGCAAAAATTATTAAACTTTTGGATATTTGACGGATTTTTCGAGAAATTTAAAACACCTCTAAAAAAGGGGAAAATTTTATACTGCAAGGATAATATAGTGTCTCCCTATATATTTTTATCTAGACCCAGGCTTGATACCAGATAAGATGAATGTACGAATATTTATGATGCAATGTGTAGAAAAACAATAACTTAAATCATTACATTTCTTGGGCATTAAAACTTTTCATCACGTTGCGAGTTACACTTTAAAAATGCAAAAGTGTTTGGAATTATTTAATAAAGCTTTTAAATATATGCGGAATATAAATTTTAAAATATTGAAGCCACATTATGAAGAGCAAATAAATATTATTAACTATTTATTTTAATCTGCCATTGTTTTGTAATTACTTTATATTTTACGTTATTTTATGTAATTTTACGTAATAATTAACTAATGACTAATGTATCATTCATATATTTTAGTTAATTAACACGATAACTCCGTATCTGTACTCCTGTTTTTTTTAATTTATTAATCAAAATTGTTAGTATAAGTATTTATATATCATATATATCAATGGATTGATTATTAAAACGTTATTAAGGTAATAGTTAAAAAATAAATAGTTCATTTTTCTAAAAAGTTTTCTTAAGAATATTAATATCTAGCCATGGAATAATTGTATAGCTGCTATTCACTTTCAAAGAAAAAGCAATTGTACTAAAGCAGGATAGCCAACCTTTATGAACTTAAGATCAGCACTTTAGTTTCAACTTTCAGGATGACTGACTTCTTATCATCCTCCCTCAAAAAAATTTTGGTCTTCCCCATAAGAAAATTATTATTATCATTTTGCTTAAAATTTATAATTTTTTAATAAAAGTAGTTTCAGAGGGAAAAGTAAAAAAAAATCAATTTTTATGTAGATATTTATAATTAATAGGCAAACTGAGATTTTAAATTACGATATTTTCAAATAATTAGGTTCATAATTAATAAGACCAAACTTAGTCGTTCAGTTGATTAGAATCTAAAAGTATCTAGTATATAGAAACACATACAAAACAAGGACACTTGTTGATTGTTAGAAACTGAATTTAATTTGAATAAATATTTCTTAAATATTGTTATTATATTTTTGAATGAATTTATAAAGGTATCGACTTAAAACTGTTTCATGATCGAAGAATCGATCGAGATCGACTGCTTGGCCACTCATTTACTAAAGGGCCTCTGTGAGTTTCAAAGCAAATAACTTGAATGCGATGTATATTAATCGTAGTAAATGATGCTCTGATAGCGGCATTGCACTACTAAACACTAATTTATGAGATGATAAAATCATACATTCACTGTTTTATGCTTAAAAAATTTAGTATGTTATATGCATTGAAATCATTTAAAACAGTGGCATCTTTCCTACCAAGTATCAGTTTGAAATTAGATAGTAATAAATATCTCAAATATACTAAAAATCACATTTAATATTCCGTAATAAATCTTTCAATCTTAATTCGATTGAAATATCATGAAATTACTCTTGTACATCGATATCAGATATTGTCTTTCAAGTGACACATTAACACAGATATTTGAACTCTGTACTGCAGATGATAAAGTTGATATCTTTCAATAGAGGAGTTCTTTAATAGGGTGGGCCGAAAAAATTCAAATTTTTTTTTCAAGTCGTAATACCGCGGAAAAGTTGCGAATTGGGGAGACTAAAAAGGAATAAAAATCGTTTTATATCTTCCGGTCGCGGTATGTGCTCTAAATTTTGCCGAAATTTGGAAAAATTCACATTTTTACGATAATTTTTAACATTTTTAAATTAGCCTCTTCCCTAATGTAATAGCTCAAATTCTTATGTATTAGAACCACAGAAAATAATGTTTAAATATTATTTAAATCCATCAACATCTTTCGGTCGCGCATTGCCTTCAAAATTAATGAAATTTTGAGAAAAATTTACAAATAAAGGTAGATCACAGTTCAAGGAAAAAAAACACTAACAACTTACATGTTCTTTATATTTGTTCTTTATTGAATGCAAGTTTAAACGTTTGAAAACAAATTATTTTAGACCATTAGTAATATTTATAAACAAATTTTTTTATTGAAAAAACTAAGTTTTTGTATGAAGAGTCGTAAGTCCAAGAAACTCATGTTGAACAATTTAACATCTCCGTTTTCAATCATTCTTAGCTGAAGGTACTTTGAAATCTGATTATCGGCGAAGTTAGGCATGGTTGACCTTGACAGCAGAGTCGTTCTGTTAAAACCATCCCTAGACTCAGCTCCGTAAACTTTTCCTGAGGCTTCTGTCACGAGTTTCACAAATCGTTCAACTGCCTGTGTGTGAACTGGGAATGTCTTGAATGTTATATCCCAATTAGGGACTGAGTCACTTTGAATATGCGATTTAATCTCATCGTCACTGATATCTTTTAATAATGGGGGAGAAGATAAATCACAGTCCATCCAGTTAATTATTTCCGACTAGTCTTGAGCCTTGAAATTGAGTTTTGGCGGCATGAATGTTCTGATAGTTGTTCTTTTTTGATCTAACTGTCTCGCCTTTAGAATTCGTCAAGTCCGAGCTCTCTTATGTGTTTTGTGTTATCTTGTGTCATGGCTAACATTAAATGTTCTGGATGAGCGAAAAAGCCATTTCGTTCGATCACAGGGTCGACAATATTACGTAAATCTTCAGGCAGGTACAATCGCTCAAAAAAGTATCCGAACACTATGGTTGATTACAGAATTCAGAAAAAATATCTGGCAACGATTTTTTAGATATTAGTGATCTGGCAACCTTCGTGTCACGTGGCTTCGTGTCACGTGGCACGAAGGTTGCCAGATCACTAATTTCTAAAAAAATCGTTGCCAGATATTTTTTCTGAATTCTGTAATCAACCATAGTGTTCGGATACTTTTTTGAGCGACTGTAGCTTGAAGAATAATGCAGGTACCTTGTATTGATTGGTACACAAGTTTTGGTCCCTCTGTAAAGTATTTACTTGTTTTAATACACATTGGCATGTATGACTTCAAAATAAATACAACTATTTCTTGAAGTTCAGGTGTGGGACTTTCTTCACTTAAGTACAATCTGAGAGTTCGATTTGCTGTTATCAACTACCTCGAGTGTGTCAAGGGATCAGGATCTCGTACAGCCAAATCCTCTTTACAGTTTCCTGACTTTATGCCATGGAAATATGGAGTAGATATTGCTGATCCTTACTTAGTATACTTCTGTCTATTGTGGGATAATTTTCTTAGGTACAGCCATAGTATATCACCGTTAAGTCAAAAAGTTACAAAAAAAATGTCATAACACAAAACCAACATTGAAATAAATGCAAATGCCAAAATAATAACTGGAAGAGCGAACGAAACACACATCACACACGAGGAATAAGTGCAGACTGACAGAACAATGGTGCGGCGCGATGGCGAGAGTGGTAGGTGGGGGCGTGGTCATTGACCCGAGCGAGTTACGACGAGCGCGAGAATTTGTTAGATTTGACAGTTGTTGCGCGAGCGGAAGACCTTAACCGATTTGAACCATACCTTTTTCTAAATCATTATCGGTTCGAGTAAGAGTCGACTACAGCTATTACATTTAAATATTGACAAGTTAAGTAAGATAAAAAATTATCGTAAAAATATAAATTTTGGCAAATTTTAGAGCACATGCGCGACCGGAAGATATAAACCGATTTTATTTCTTTTTTTACCCCTTTTTAGTCTCCCCAATTCGCAACTTTTCCGCGATATTACGACTTGAAAAAAAAATTTGAATTTTTTCGGCCCATCCTATTCTTTAATGGCTACTGGGATCTCATCGATAAAGTGCCTGACATAGTCATCATAGGTTATGGGTTCGTATACCAAAAGGCTAAAGACATTTTCCTCTACATTTGATGTTGATGTATAGCAGTAATTTCATGATCTTCCAACAGAATTAATATCAAAAAAATTATTAAGTTAATTTAATTTCATATTGCGTAATTGATTTTTATGGGGTAAAAATTAACTTCGACTGTTTACAATTATCTGCCGATGATCTTTGCTCATTTGAACGCTTGATAATATATCAAAAGGGTAAATGGACTTTTACAATACAATTTCTAATATGTATATTCTTTTATTTACGAAATGTTAAGGATTATATTACTGACTAGATGAACGGCATCCGGCCTGCCCGAGTGTCACTTTTAATTTGTATATTTTTATTTTCACTGCACTAAAGACAAATTTTATAAGACACTTTACCACAGATTTTCAACAGGAAGAAATTTTTCTGTTCTTGCTTGGATCCTTGTTGACGTCAGCAAGCTCTCTTAAAGCCCGTGGCTTAGTTTCTGCGTAAATTATCGAGATTTTTATTTCCGTTACCACAGATTTTGCTGCCTTATGTCTTCCATGATATTCGTTCACACGTCTAAATTTCCTGCACAGCGTCCCCCATGCCCCAGTGATTAGTTTAAAAATCAGGTTCCCGCTTGGCCAGTGGTTTCATTTCTACAGAAATTGTGACAGTCCGCGACTCACTTTTAATCTGCATATTCTGTTGTTTCCTGCACTAATAGTTAGTTTTGTAAGTACCCTCCCACACACACACACAGAAATTTTAACGCAGTTTGAACACGAAGAATTTCCCGGTGTTGCAAAGATCATTGCTGACTCGGCATGCGCTCTCAGAGACCGTGGCAAACAATCGAGATATTTATTTCGTGTTTTTGGCATTCTGTAATTCCAGACGTACTTCACCGAAAAGGTCCCAAATTTCGTAGGCGGGTTCCCTCCTGCCTGACCTCATGTTAGATTAGAAAATCTGATCTCTAGCTGCAATGGAACGCCTCAATAATGCATTTGAAAAAGGTTGGAATCTGGCAACGGCATCAGATTTAAATGTTATTTTAACTCTTTACGTTCACAGTTCGGATGCAATAAATAGCAACAAAAAATTTAATGGCGATTCTCGTTTCCCGTAGGAATAGCATGGCAAATATGTTTGATTTTAGCAAGCCCACAGTCTTGAAATCTGGATACCACAACCAGAAACATTCTCTGAAAATGTGAAGCGTGTGCATTAATTTCTCGTTGAGTTATCGCTGCTACAGACACAAACACAGAGAGACACCTTCTTTTATTACATAGATTGTATATGCCCATATAAAAACTTATATTACGACTAGAGTTAGTCTTACATTAATAATCTAGTATTAAGCGTAAATATGATTAACGACACATAGGAGTACTCATAAATATCTACTACACAGCCGGAGTAAATGTTGAAAATACTGAGACAGCTTTTTGAGATCAGAGTACCGATATGAAGATGCAAGATATGGAATTTTATCACAATTTGTTATTAAATATTGCATAATTCAAAACTTCTGTTAGTTTATTTTCTGAAGTTGTGTTATTATTGAATCACTATTTTTCAAGAAATCAAAAAAACATTATTACTATATGAGAATTTGTACTTTTCTATTCATTAAAATGCAGAAATATCTTAAAATATTTTGGTTACTACAAATTGGCTACTCAAACATTATTGGGTACTGGAACGTTATATTGGGAAAATATTCAATGAAGTTATAATAAGTGATATATTATTCACTAAAATACATATTCAAAACAAAAACGTCTATTTTATCCTGACTTGAAACTTTCACTAATTTAGCAACAATTTCCACAATTTTTTCGTATTACTCGAAAACACTCTCAGGTACCTGGATAAAGCACCTCCAACCAATGCAAAGTTATTAGGAATATCATATGACTTCTAGTTGTTTAAGCAACTGAAACTTCATCTGTACGATATATAACAACCTTTGCTATTCACGAATCAATTTTAATACTCTCTCCTATAATCAGAATGAACACTGTTCAATAAAATCGGACTCTATTCCAGAAACAAGAATAATCCAACATTGTTTACACCATTTACAATACAGTACTTAAAGCACATAACATTCTCCAAGAGATAGAAATACAATGTCAACAATAAATACATTTTTTTTGCAGAAAACGACTGTTTTAAATAACGTGTAGATGCATTCGATACCATTACACATTTTGACAATACAAACAATTCCTTGGGATATACCTGAAGTTAGTAGACGTCTCGATTTTCTAATTCATGTCCCACTTTCCCCGAAAAACTGACGGGACCCCAAAATGCCCCGTTTTTGTACAGTTTTTAAATACTTATAATTGTTAAAAAATAAATCTCGCATAAAAATAGGCTATCGTGTTGTAAAATATAAAAACACTGCCAGCTCAGCTAGAATGGAAAAAAGGAGGACTACGGAATCAAAGAGTTGTCATTGAATTCCTGACGAAAGAAGGCTGCAGAGTTTTCGACGTTCATGCCAGACTAACCAAGGTGTACTGTGAGCTGACAATCGACATCAGCAAATGTGGGAAAGAAGGCGAAATAGTTTACCGAAGGAGAAACACCATTTAGGACAAACCACGAAGTGGAAGACCATCAACTCCGACAACTGATGACGACACGGATCAGACACTGCTAACCCAATTTTTTTTCCGAACAGCATTCCAGTATTGGTTTCAGGGCGGTGCAAATGCATTGCTTGTGCCGGAGATTACTTTGAAGGATAATTTTGAGTAGCACAACAGATGTACGTTGATATTTAACTGAAAACTTATCATTTATAAAAAAGTGGTTATTATTTAACAGCTATAACTTTCGCTACACCCTTATGCAGTTTCATCGTTTTTTTTTAATTTTAATTAAAATTTCTTGCAATATTTTTGACACTCTAACCCAGTGTTTTTCAACCTTTTTTATCTCACGGCACACTTGAACGTATAGTTAAACTTCCGCGGCACACCTAAATTATGATGATAAAAAAAAAAGAGTAAAAAAGTATACTTTTTTGATTTATTTATTAACATTCGTATAATCAATTTAAAGAGGTTTTAATTTTGATATGCACACTTATTGTGCTTTGGACTTCTTTCGAAAATAATTTAATTACTGATCTTAAAAAATTTTCGCGGCACACCTAAGATCCTCTCACGGCACACCGGTTGAAAATCACTGCTCTAACCGCTAGTGCATGTAGCAATTTACACTGAAAATGAAAAATTTTAGATGCCTCTTTTTTGCCTTTCCATCAAGAATCCCATTCCGCAAAATAAAAAAATTAAAATGTTGGTAGCAATAGAAAGAATTGGAATCGTATCAATGGTAGCTTGCTTCCGTTCAGTTTACCACATCACCGGATCAGGAAATGCTCTGAAATATCTAACACTATGAAGATTGCGTTATATCATTTCATTTTTGCAAAACATAAGTGTTTTTTTTTATGTGTGTGAGTGTTCATTTTTGTAACTTTTTAAAACTCGACTAACTTTTCATTGCGTCAACCAATTCAATGTTCTATAGCTTTCTGAACGCGAAAAATGCATATATTTTTATTGTATGTTTCTATTATTTTATTTTTTAATTCTATCACACATGACGGAGAGGAGTCCTAGAAACTACTCCTAGTTTATACAGGCTTCCTCATAGAAGAGCTAACAGATGATATATATATTTCATATTTCTCATAAATAGAGAGAACAGTGCACAAATGAAACAACCAACCAGGTTATAAATTAATATTTCTTTATTAAATTTTGAAATTAAATAATATTGTCATATTTTATTATTTAAGATGTAGAACACTTGGAATCTGTGGAGAGGGGAAGGGGGGAGCTTCCCAAGCACGAATCTCTGCTGGGCCAGCGTTCAGATTTCTCTCCTCAAAACTCGCTGCTGTGCCTTCGGTCAGTAGCGGACATAGATGGGCTTGGAAAGGACGCCATCTGTCGGCTGTGACGTTAAAGCCATGGATCCGTGTGCTGGAGAGCAATAGCCTGTGCATATTAAAGAATACCTGTCTCCTAACAGCTTTACAGAGGGCCCTTTCCCCCCAAACTTCTCTGAGCCCTCGGGGCCCTTGTGACCTGGTCATTGAGACTATTGTGTACAAAAAAGTGCCGCTGAGAGGCAAAAACAACCCAACTTGGAACCCGGATCCAAGCAGTTGCAAAAAATATTATTAGAGATGCAGAAGACTTGAAACCCCGATACCTTCAGTTGCAGTGTCACTGCAAACCAACTCGATAACACTGCGCCAACGAGCACTATTTTTATTTAAAAAGACTTTCCTATTTAAAATGAACAATCAAAATATTTCCTTCAGTACTTGAGGGTGTAGAGTCTACACCCAAAACTACTCAATAAAATTGCCCTGCATTTTTCAGTGGAAGAATCTGGCACTTTTACCACAAAGCTGAACAATAGCTAAAATGCGCCGCTTTTCAGTTTTAAAATATGGGCACTATAGATATACTTGGAATGAGACTTAAAAATTTTTTATGAGTGTAGTTTTTCTCTTTTGAAAATATGCCAATTAAAACTTTTAATAGTCGAGCTTATTGCTATTTAGTGCTATTTAGTTTTAATTTTGGAAATCCTCTCTTCGAGTGTAAATTTCTTGTTATGATTATCATTATGCAAATAAATATTCTTTCACACATGACAAATGTGTCTTGAATATTGATTTTCACTTAAGTAAGATTTCGTTGTTCCATAAACCTTAATGTATTTTTTTTTTTAAATCGAAGAGCATAATACCGATAATAGATAAGTGCAGAAATGATTCTCAGGTAGCGAAATGATGATAAAAAACTCCTTATTTTCAAGATTTGAACCCAAGTTCCTTTACTTAGCTGACAATCACGCTAACCTCTTAGCTACTGAGTATACTGTGCAGGGTTATTGGGAAAAAAATTAAAACGTTTTGATAAAAACTACTATTTTTTTCTCCCTATGCGTTTACACGTATTGCATGGATATCCTTAAATATCTGATCCAAAATTAACTCATTTCTCCCCAGTGTTGCGTACACGCAACACTGGGAAGAAATGGGTTAATGTGGTTTGAAAAGCAAACTTCCGTTTGACTTACACGCTACACTTAAAAAAGTAGACAACGGGGAGAACTTGATGTCAGTTTATCATAAAATAATAATTAGCAGTAAGTAACCATATATCACGGGTAAACGTTTGAAAAACGTAATTATAACACAAAAGTAAAACAAGAAACCCCATCAAAAACAGAAAAAAAAGTAGAAAAAATATGTTTTGACTAATGAACAAATGGATACCTAAGTACGACTGCATACCTAAGTATGGAATTCGGATACGACAGAAGAGAAAAAAAAATAAATAATTTTCTTTAGCGTTATCTCTGCACAGCTGTGCGAACGTAAAATCAAAAAATAAACGGGAAGCATACAGCATATTTCGCAGGAATTCTAAAAACTTTAATTTTCCTCGGTGAATGAATGTTATAATTACGGGTTAAGGCAAACGTTCCGCGCGGGAGCACTGTAATGAACCTCCACAAATTCTCCACGAGGGCAGCGCCTGCGAGAGAGATTCATTATTCGTCATTCCGTTAATTATTAAGATAACGTCGGAGCCTCGAGCAATTCTCGTCACCGCTACGAGTAACGAAAATTACCGTCAACAGGAAAATTAAAAGTTATTAAACTAACGCATCTAACACAATTTCGTCGCACTTGCCGAGATAGAAAGCTGTAAAAGCAAATCGTAACTATTTGCATTTCGAACTGTGCACTGGGCATTGAGTGATATGTGGATGTGGGCCAAGCATCCCTAATTATATATCAATAAACAGTTCAAGACAGGTTAGAGATGTGTTGAGCTTCACGACCGGCTTATTATTCGAGTGTCGCACGGATAAATAAATCATCAAATGAGCTAATCATGACATGTTGCTCTAAAGAAATGCTATTTAGTGAATGTCAACAGTAAGCCTAGAGCTCTTGTCTTCAGTTTCTGATTTCAGGTGGAAGTAGAAACGCATTGCATTGATATAGAATTCAAATGAAATCGAGAAAAACACGCGATGCAATTTTCTCGCAATAACTTTATAATATTAATTGAATAAAAATAATTTATTCTCTTAGTTCTTGAATTCAGTGTTCAAAACCCCAATCTTCGTGACAAAGTCACAATTAAATTAAAATAGCGGATTTTCACAATTTAGATGTAACGCAAATTATATTTTCAGCATAAATACATGTACACTATATTGCAAAAAGTGTTCGGACACTTTCATGTTAATTGAACGAATAGTCACGTTCAAATCTACCTAACTTTGAAAATAAGCTTTTTACGAAAAAAAAGTCACTAGATATAAAATGGAGATCTCTGTCAGAGCTCTCTAAATCTCTATTTTGTATAATATTAATTTAATATTTAAAGAGTTATGAAAACTGAAACATTTAAGTGAAACTTTGGTTAGTTTTGAAACTTTACTTAAGAAAAGTTAAATCACAACTGTTATAACAAGTTGTTCACAATATAAATGCGATATTTGAATTTTGTGTAAGGAGTTTTGAAGTTTTCATCAATTTATTTTTTGGGGGGGAAATGTTTTGGAAGTTGTACTGCATGATAACATCTGTTGTTAAATATTATAGCTCCCATAACTCTTTAAATATTAGATTAATATTATAGAAAATAGAGATTTAGAAAGCTCTGACCGAGATCTTCAATTTATGTCTAGTGACTTTTTCCGTAAAAAGCTTATTTTCAAAGTTAGATAGATTTGAATGCGGCTATTCGTTTACCTAACATGAAAGTTTCCGGATGTTTTTGCAATATAGTGTATATACAGTATGTATGAGTTACTACTGCATGCAGGTGAATTTGAAAAACACATAGGATAAAAATTACATTTGTGTGAATTTCTCGATGATATATGGCAAACAAATAATATCAGCATTGATTTCGATTCGAATGTTTTTTTTTCTATTAACGCAGTATTTAGTATTAATATTTGCTCTTCATAGAAAATATAGAGTTTGAAAAATTATGACAATGAAAGACAGCTATAAACTCAGAAGAAATAAATATAATACTCCACTAGAGTAAATACTCTCTCATGCAAGGAATGACAAAGATATAATTACACTTTATAAACACTAGCAGTAAAAACATTGCTAATTTCCATACTGCCAATAAAAAATATTGTTAAAATTTTCCAGATTTTAAAACACAACTTCAATATTACTGTGATTGATTAACACTTTCAATCGACTTTATACATTCTGGCAAAGAATTGCAAAGTTTTCTTGACAAACTTTTCTGTATGTAAATTTTTGAGTAAACTGTCGTCGATACTTAAATGATCGTATTTACCTCGCAAATGTTTCATAAACTTGATGGCTCCGATTTTCTTGATTATTTTAAGAATTGTACATATAGCTTTCAAATTCATAAAAGTTTACGTTTCTCTCATGTTTTGAAACATTTTATGTATTAATGTATGATTTTAAATGCACTGTAATTGTTTCGATAAAAAATAAATACCTCCTCAAGCAACTGCTTCCCACAGAGGTCTGACAGGAGCCTGTAAGATTAATACGCCTTAATAGAGGGATCTAATGAGGATGGCGAGTCCTCACAGCAGCAGATTTCTAGCCAACTGCACGCGGTGTTACCCAGGTGGTCACCCTCCCAGGTACCTGACCGCACCCAAAAAGCTGCTTAACTTCGATGATCGGACGAGAACCGGTGTTTTCATCTTAGTACTGCCGTTGACTATTGTTTCAATACAGATAAATATTTCACTAATCTAGAAACAACAGAGAAATGTGGACGCTATAATCATTGCATATTTACTTTGCCTATAACTTAAACTCTAAATCAACTATGCAATTTTACTTTAATTCAAAATTCTTATTAATCTATTAATGATTGGGGAAAAAAAAAACACTGATGCTGTTTTAATATAAAATTTAAATCTTACACTTTTATAGTCACTTTTATAAACACAAATGTTTTTTAAAAACTTTTATAGTGTGCGGAAAAAATGTAATTTTTAGTCCCTCTCATGATGATCTCTTCCCAATAATTATATAAATAACAGCGTCATTGTTACAGTAATGTTGAGAAAATGAAAATGTCACTATAGAAGACAAATCTGTCATTAACTTCTTAAACTAGTTCAAATTTTGATTACTTGCATTTTTATAATAGAATCGATAAATCATCTTTCCTTACTAAAGCATTCTATGACTCCTCCCATTTCGAATCTATTTTTTTCTCATTCACATTTACAAAGATCAAATGCTGATCTTTGTAATCATCTCTTAATGCAATATGACTGCATTCCTTACTTTTATCGCATTATTCTTTGAAATGTGCTTCTCTCAATGTTTAAGGATGCTGTATGAGAATAGCTGATATGTGAATATTTTACGAGTACAGATTATCTCTTGGATTGTTTGCGAAAAAAATCAATAGGAGAGTAAACCTTAAAATTTCCTAAAATAAATACTTGTTTTATGGATGTCTGAATGGATTATAACAGTTAATCGACGTCTTTATTATTCATGATGGAGACGAAATAGACACGATTCTCTATCTGTTTAATTACATAATACCACAGTTAACGTGTCTTCTCTCGAAATTTGAATGTAGCTGCTTTTGAACGACACCGGATTTGAATTCACAGTTAAATTAGAATTTTGATCGGTCAAATGTTTCCAATATTCATTTCAGAAGCATTTACAGTAAAAATATGGTTGATTAAAACATTAAATTTCAAATTGCAAAAATGACAAACAAAAAAAAAAACCCTCAAGCAGCTACTTATCTTAAAGGTTCAACAGGAGCCTGTCAGTTTAATACAAAGTGGAGGAAAACTTTCAGAAAGCCGAGACCTAAGCAAAAAAGGTAACAAACAATCAAACTTATCCGTGGCTCGAACCCAGGTCCCTTTGATCAGTAACCACTCGGCCACCAGAACGGTTAGCTGGCTGGTTAAATATCGTATCAAAATAATTTCTCAAAACTCGCGAAAATTGTAATGGATGTAGGATGCAAAAGAATTAATAATATAAGAGCAGAACATAAAGATTTTATTAGGTGTTTATAATCAAAAATGAAACTAGGAAGTGCCACATAAGAAACTACTTTAAAACAATTCACTTGAATGAAATGAAAAGAAAATAACAGAAAGTAATAAAAATCGCAAACTATATAAATTTTACGATCACTTAACGTAAAGAAATAATTTATAATACATGAAAAGAAGCAACAGATAACGTGAGTTAAATATTTTACTTCAAACGTATGATGTAGGATGGAAAAAATCCGACAAGCCTCAAATTTAAAACATAATTTTATATTCAAATAGTTGTCAAATTTTTTCACTTTCTATTTCGCTTCATTTTCATTTATTTGCTATCACTTAGCTGTTTTAATCTCAATGATTTATTCTCTCTATCCAAAAAATATGATGTTAATTATAATCTAGGTGATATTTAAGCCCGTCATTAAGATTCCGTTTATCTCTGGAGATTAAGTTAAGAATATGGACTGTTCTTGTTATGTTCATATTTCCAAATTCAGGACTTAGTGAAAGGGCAGTAAAATAAGAATAAGTAAGCTCGTAAAACTAAATTTGTAGAAAGAATGACTGTCGTTTAAAAATGATGACTTCTTCTCAAATTAAAAATTATTACACAGTTATTTTTCTCTTCTGCGTTTTACAATCGGCGTCATCTTCTTCGTGTTTTACTTTGTTTTCGGACGATATACTTTCATTTTAAATGATGCTATTTTATGTTTTATGCACAATTTGCGAATGCTCTTTGTAACAAAGTATGCAGTATGCAACCATGAAATAAGCAAGCTCTGAAGAATTATGACCCAACAAAAAGAAAGCTATTCCTTTGGGAAGAGCAGTAAAATACAATTCCAGAGTCCAGTCACGATTGCCATGAGCTATTAAATCCGCCGAGCTTGTTGACAGCTTGCAAATATCGTTTTTGCTGCTGAGTGTTCCATTTTGCATTCAGAATAGCTTCAATTCACTTTGTGCACTTGTGTAATAGGGATTGGAAATAGGATTGTATGCAATTTCTAGGAGAAATATTTATCTTCATTAATGCTGGAATATGAAATGGAATGATTGTAGAGGCAGGGGGAAAGCTGGACAAAAGTTGGAAACTGTTTTTGAATATTTAAAATTACCTTATAATTTGCGCTATTAATAAATTAAACAGTTGGTTCTATCTTCTGAACTACATAACCCTCATAAGCTACCTACGCTATCAATAACATTGCAACCACGTGATAATCTGTAACATTGTTCATGAAATATTTGTGCATTATATCAGCTTGAGGTGTGCTGTGAAGAATACATTATATCGGCAAAGATAAAAATGACAGTTGGAATAAGAGGTCTGTGAAAAATAGTAGTTGATTCGTGTGTGTGTGTGTGTACGAATATAAGCTTGGATTTCGCTATTAATGTACTTGTTTTTATTTAACTATGACATGTAGCTGTAATCCATTTGAGCAGTAACAGACATTAACATATACACTAGTACGAGAGGCATTCAAAAAGTACTTGACATGAATCGGCAGAACAAAAAAACATTGTACTTACCTCTGCAAAAGACAGTTACAGACGTCTACGCCAATCCTGGAAAACTTGATGGTGCTAGTTGGAACTCCGCAATCCGTTCATTCAGACTCCGCAAGTCTGAATGAATGCATTTTATACGGTCTTGCACCCTTGAAAGAAAAGTGTCCAGGCTACCACTCCTTTGGATTGTAAAAAACATACATTGTGAACATCTTCATTGTGAAAGTCTTATAGGAAGATTTGGAGACGGGGTTCATCTTTTGCTCAACCCACACGTAGTTGTCGATCCTTCTGCGAGTTGTATAGTAATAAGATAACGTCTAATCATGTTTGACAATGTCTTTTAACTGTTTGGGGCCACTAGATTCAAATAGTTTCACACTAGGTCGAGTCAACTCTAACGTTTATTTTATATCCAGTCAGTTTGTAGGTTATCCATTTGTCACAGACCTTTCGGAAATTTAAATGTTAATAATCGTTTCCATATTGCCAATCAATACACCGACATCTAAACTTATTACCTGAATGGTGATATTGGGGGGTTTCCTTAATGAGTTTACTAAAAGCAGCAATGGTTCCCTCGTTCAGGGCCTCCTTCGATCTTTCTGCTCCAGGGAAGTCTTCGAAGCTCTGTCGTCCTTCTGTCATCCTACTGCGCATCCATTCCGTAGAGCTGCCATATGAACAGGCCCCATATACGTATCGTAAATCAGCATTATTTTTCGCGTTGTCCCCAAGCTATGTCTTGTGAAAATGTAAAATCTTTATCCGTCTTTAGTAGGCTCCATACCAACATCCCACAGATTTCGCGGACCGAACTTTACGCGCCGCCAGCGAAGAGACAAATGATGATTTTGCCTTTGTTTTTATAAAGTAATGACAAGCTTTCAAAGTTTAGTCGTAGCTCTTTAGCATCGGATGAACGATGCAAATCTACAGACATGTCAAGAACTTAGTGAATGGCTTCCGTAAATAAACCTAACTGAAACTTTGCGATCATATACTAATAACAATTAATTACTTAACGCCTAAATATTATTCAGTGATTGTTATAAAGAAATATACATAACGTTATATCGAAATCAAATATATGGTCTAGAATTATTCGCATTTATTACGCTTTCAAAATAACATTTTTTCAGGTCGGGTACTTTCTGTCAACGTCACACAAAAAATTTATGCACATATGTGAACCAATGGGTAGTAGCTTTTTTTTCTTCTATTATATCATTATTTCATAGAAGAAAGAAACAAATATGTAAAATCCAAATTCTTTGTTCTGAATTGAAACCGGATTCTTTTCACACCGTAGTTTAAAATGAATGAAGAGTAGAGTTTAAGCCCCTTACGGAAGTGTTAACCCTGTTCTGATCCAGTTTAATTTTTTCAAGGTGATTTTAAATTCACCATCAGTCATTTCTAATATTAGTCACACTGATTAATACGATTTTTAAGTTCTTTTACTTCATCCTAAGAGGCATAAAATATTACAATATGATGTGGGTATCGATATATTTGAAACATTAAAAGTGAAGTAATAACTGGTACCGTGTTCGTTTACGGCGTGTATGCCATTGAAACTTGGAACATTGTTAAGAGAGATCAGCAGGTCAGTTATGGGAAATGGAATACGGCAGTAAATGTATAGTGAGAAAAGTTAGATTTGATGTGCCTGTTTGTGTTTCTTTCACCCTTCTAAGCAATGGCTAATTTCTAAGATCTAGATGCTGGCCACTAAACACCAAAAGTAGGCTGTATAATATTTGTAGTTTGCTTCTCTCTACGGTTAGTTACGGTAGTGAAACGTGGACTCTGTAAGAAAGATAACAGGAAACTTGATTCCTTTGATTGTAGATGCTTATATAGAATCTGGGTCATTAGATGGTTTGACGTTTTGAGTAATGAGGAGCTTAGAAGAAGGAGTGGCTTAGAAGAAGGAGTCTCTCTTTGCACAATATGCTCCTTTGTGCAGCATATTGTGCAAAGAGAGATTGCGTTAGTTTGGCCATGTCGATCGAATGCATAGCTGTAGTTTGGCAAATAGAGTTCTGAACAGGTACCTAAAGGCCTCAGTAAAGAGGATTAACCTATGATGCGATGGGCAGACAATGTCAAACAGAACCTTTCTAGAATTGGCCTACAATGCACAAATGCAGCAACTGTAGCTCAGGACAAACGTGTTTGATGAACAAAATTTCGCTGTCTGGTTGGACCTCCGTAACCCATGGCTGCATGAGGATTTTGCATGTATGTGCGTATATATGTATATTATACCGACTGTCTATTGTATATTGAACGGGGTTTAGCCACAAGCTTTCCATTTGGGGGCTTTTTTGATATTGGTCATACCACTCTCATTTAACTCAGTTTAATTAACAAACCTACTAATCAGTTTCTTTCCATGTCAACTTGTAACGTGAGGACTCTTAACAGAGATTATTCTCTGGTAAGAATCTGCAGAAATTGCAGCTGTATGAACTAAACGTTTTGAGATTGCATCAAACCAAATGAACAGTTAAAAGTCATGTAATAAAAGTAATCTTATAATTCTTTTTTTCAAAACGTGATACGAAACACCTACAAGGTATAGCTATGCATTTGAGCAAGAATTCCAGTGATGCTATTTTAAGACATGCATCTATTAAAGGAAGATTTATTTCACCTAAATTTGAAACAAGGAATAAAGACTCCGATGTTATCTGCTGTTATGGCCCCTCTGACTACTTTAATGGGAAAGAGAAAGGTTTTACGAACGCCTTCAGGATTTTTAGTATTCTATCATGAAATGAGTTATTACTATTGTAATGAAATGTTTCAATTGTAAAGGTTGTAATGGTTTCAATTGTAATGGTTGTAATGGTTGGTTCCAACTATGATCTGTGGGAAAGAGTGGTGCACAGAATAGCTAGGTAGCACAGATAGAAGACTCAATAAAATAGTGGTTCTATATAGTAAGAGGTTGACAAAAGGAGTGGAGAGGCGCCATGTTTGTGCTCTTTGATATCATGAATGTGTTTAGAAGGATTGATTATTTGCTTCTCTACTTCTCATATGGGAAGGAAGTAGCCCTAATAGTTTTCTCCGGAGTAATATTTTGTTACTTTAAGAAAGTTTAATTGAAATATGTTCCTTATCCTCCACCGTCAGCGAGACCAAACATGGCGTCTGTGGAAGACGTTTGCCAACCTCCCCATATATTGGACTACTAAATACCCCTGCTTGAAGCGCCATCTTTAACAGCCGTCAGTAATATCAATTATCAATAACTTTCAAATGAGTGGTATTTTGCTTTGCAGTTTGTGCCTGACTATTACTTGTGCATGACGATTACCTTAATAAAATTATCTCTGCAGCTGAATCTTCAGTAAAATATTAAGTTTACAAACTTTTGACACTGATGCTTGAAAAAATGCTGTGAACAATATTAAAATCTTTTAACACTGAAGCTCTGAATGCTTATTATATAGTCAAAGCTTACCGTCCGTTATCAGTTATTGTCATTATGACAATGGCGTTCATTTATTACTTAGAATGGAAAGGAATAGGACCATTTTAAATAAGCTCTTCTTGAATCAGCCGGTTTGTTTTAGGTAAAATGAAGCACAGCAGACAAATGGCCAGGTCACAAGAACCCTCAAGGACTCAGAAAACGTCATTTGAGTGATAATATTATGCTACTTATTTATTTTAAGGAGTGCAAGGAGGGCTGAGTTAAATCTACTGATCTTAGAAGAGAGCATTACCGAAATTTAATAAACATGTAAGTATTAGTTGAATGCTAATAGAATCTTTTGCCCGATAGCTTGACTTAAAAGGTAGAGAGCTGCAAAGCGATAAGAGAGAATTGTACCAGAGAGTAAATATTTTGTGTAGAAAAAGTAACAGAATGTCGTATGTTGAAGAAGCAGGTTTCTATACCTATACGTGTGTGACTGGGATTCGAGTGCGGACAAATAGGCCTAGTTTTTGAATATTCCGTCTGCGTAAAACGCCTGTTGTGATTATGTCTATAACCTCGTGGTTTTAATGCTTAATTTCAACACAGTTAATAGATTACAGATAAAAAAATCAGCTGTATTACATAAAAAAATATGTTATTTTTCAGTACATCTAATATTTGGAAGCAAACATTTGTCATGGAATATTTCATCAATTATTTACTTTTTTTTATCAAAGGTACAATGTAACCTTACAGATCGGAAACCAGGAGAAAAATAATTTACGCCAATTTTCAAGAAAGCTCTCATTTAATAAGCTAATGATAAACCAAAAGTGTTGATATAAAGCTATTATCGTACTATTTTGCCAATTTATTAAAAATTATGTTTATTTTATCATATAGCTCATTGTAAATCCAATTTTGGAAAAGAACTTTCGAAACTAGGCCAAGGCATTTTATTTTTAAAAAAAGTATATAAATAAGTTTCAGTGGCGTCTATTTTAAATGAGTTGTGACAAAGGTTTGTAAGCATAGTTCGTCATTAGAGAAGAAATGTCTCAACAGAAAGTAAATGCAAAAATAATTCTTCGGTGATTTCAATACTTGATATTTGTCTTCAGTGAAGAAAATAACAACTCAGTTATTGGGAACATAAAGTGACGTAGCCGATTACATTTCGTAAATATTTTGATACAGAATTAATACTTCTTATTGGAAACTGAAAGTTTCCAAGTGGTTGATGTTTGGAATCCTGATTTGGAACTGATTCAGGTGTAAGATATTTATTAGCTTTTGTTTCGAATTTTAGCTGTTTCACGCGATTTTTACAAAACTCGTATTATCTGTGTTGCTTCGTTTAGCATCGTTCACTGTTCAAGGTTTGACTCTTGGTACAGGTCAATTTACTTCATTGAGATATATTAATATCCAGCCAATATTTCTTTCATTATCTTATATGGGAAACAATTAATTCATAACTTTAAATAAACCTTATTGTTGCAGCTTTTAAAGAGAATGTGACAATCCTTTAGGAATTTTAAAATTTGGATATTTGATGCATCTATATTCCTATATTTCATATTTTACTGAGAGTCACGTGGACGAAACTGCAGAGTGTTTGTTGCCAGTAAGCAAGTAAAATTTTTGATATATTTTTCAATCACGAATATTAATGAATTTGAACAAATTATCCAATAATCCACACGATATAATTTATTATTCTATTTTTTACCTGTTAAATTTCGTGTAATAGGGCAATTGTGCACATATATATTTTCAATTATAGTAATTCCTTTATCTGTTTCCTGGCAATATAATTTTTTCTTTGTATTATTGAATAAATATTGTATAATTTAAAACCTATTTTTTTCATCGCCAAGCCACCTGAATCCAGTCTTCAGTTTGGAAGAATCAAGGGTTACTACATCGGTTACAAGATAAAGGATTCAAAGGACCAATATATTTATAAGACATTAGAAGTTGGAGCAGAATTCAAAGGAGAAAGCCTTTTGACCAATCTCCGGCGACACACTAAGTACCACATTCGCGTTCAAGCCTTCAATTCAAAAGGAGCAGGACCACCTTCAGAAGATGTAGTGGCAGAAACTTTAAAAGAAGGTAAATATAATAATAAATATGTGAAGTAGTCAGGATAGTAATTAGCGATTATGGTACCTTGCAAGGATTAGATTCTGTTATTCCTCCATTTACAATCCGTTTCAAATAACAGATCAAACTTCCATTGAAAACTTTTTAACAAATACGTGTAATTCAAGCCTACGAAATAAAAATACCACCTCAAGCAGCTGCTTGCCACAGAGGTCTGACAGGAGCCTGTCAGTTTATATATGCCACAGTAGAAGATCTGAGAGGATGGCAGGACCTCAGCAGAAAAACGACACAAACATCCATGCCTTACCCGGGGCTCGAATCCAGATCCCATAGATCAGTAGCCAAGTGCGCTAACCACTCGGCCACGGGACTATGGCTACAATAAAATCCGATTTCCAATCTAAAATTTCTTCTTATACAAACTGACATTGACTGAAAAGTTGTTAATGTACAAAACGTAGAATTAATGAAAAACATATATTTAAGTAAAAAGTTTAAATAGCTCTACAATTTGCTACAAAAAGGTAAAAAGAAAGTAAAACTTGTCAATGATGCAATTACTTGTTCGTTTCGTATTAATTTCAAAGGAATTTATGGTACCTGGAATTGTTTTTCAGTTGGAAGAGAAACCAATGAAATCAATAAATTTGACACCACAGCACATCATTTAAAATTTGGTCAGTAAGTGATTTCATCGAAAGCATCCTTTAAAATTTGCTCAGTAAGTGATTTCATCATTGTCATGTTTAACTACTTTTTCTAACTTTTAGGAAACGTAGAGGATGATTTTTCTTAATTTAAATATACAGGGTATTTCAAAAGTAGGGTTACAACTTTGAGAGGATGTATTCATTTACTATTAAATTATGGATGCAAATTATATACATAGAAATGTAGCCGAACTCATGGGAAAAAATAAGCGTACATAATTTCAGTTAGCCTGTAACACACACACACACAACACCATCCAATATATCTATTTATTAATCTAGTAAAATACATAAAAATGTACAGTTATCAAAAAGACGTAGCCGGAGGATATTTAGCACTAGATTCATTGGTAAGCACAACTAATCTACTCTCTACGTCCGTGTTTCCTTTTGGGAAGATGTAGGAGGACAATGTATACACTTTCATTATTTTTATGGGAAAGAAAATATGACTATTACCTTCCTGTCATATGATAACTGCACAGCCTTCATTTCATACATAACTCATAATATGATGATGATAACTGTACAAGCTTTTATTTGATACATAACTCGTTACAATCGGACACTGGATTCGAAAGGTACAGCAGAACAACCTGTTTTGACAATTCACAAAAAGTGACCAAGTTATTTCAAGTCCTGAGAAAGTCAAGTGAAAAGCAATAGGAATATAGACATAAATGTTATACGTCTCACTAGAAGGAAAAGGTAAATAAAACTGATATAAATCCATTATTATTATTATTCACATCTCAAATACTCAGCTTATAGTGCAGGCACTAATATTAGTTATACCTACAATACAGTCAAATATTTACACTTTATATTCAAGACTCAAGTTGGATTTATTTTATATGTACTATCACTATGAAGAATGCAACTTTACAATAAAATGTTTGGGAAACAAAATACTATGAAAGGAAATTCAATAAATTTTATTGCACAATTTATTTGCTTAACATATCCTATGAACTGAACTGAACTCGATTTATTTCTAAAGGAAATCGTTCTTTATTTCTACAACTTCACAGCTTGTGTTGAACACAATAAACAAAACCACTAACTAAACTATGAATAACAACTTTCCTTAACACTATCATAACTTTCTTTTTCTAAAGTCAATGTTCTATACAATTTCTTTATGGAACGTTTCTCATATTTCTAGACTCACAGATTTGCATATTGTCATGGCGTTACATAATGATAGCAGAGGCGGGGGGGAGGGGAGAAGGAGGCCTCATGGGGCTAGATTATTCCTATTAAAATTCTATTTCCATTTAAACGCAAAAGAAATTTTTCAAATCTCCCACTCTTAGTGGTCTCTCTAACCTGGGGACAGAACGGGAAATGTCGTCAGTGTTCCTAATGCATAAGCAGAAATAAGTCAATAGAGAACACATTCCTGAGACGAAATAGCGAATCGCGGCTGATTTCCAGAGTGTTATGCGAGACGTTGTTGCGTATGTGCATAGATTCCATCTTCCGAACAGAGCAGAACATCGTTAAGGCGAATTTGAGATGGCGCTAAAACGAATCAAGATAGAAGATATAACAACGATAGGCGAAATGAAAATTGATGAGTCGACGGTATCTCGGTTACTCTTAAGACCAAAACTAAATCATTACTAGTGGGGTATCGAAGTATTGTAAAGCGTTTTTTTTTTTGTTTGTAATAATAATTTTTTTTATTAACAACACTCAAAAAATACATATACAAATCGTAGACATGGAATAGTCACAAAGTAGGCAATATTTCCTTAAATATCTAGAGAACAAATCGAAAGGGAAAAAGAAACTATAATATTTTACATGTTCAACACCAAGGGGCAAATTCATTGACCGTCCAGGTATTAGAAAAACTTACCACTGTAGTTTTGATTTTAAGAAAAAAATATATAATAATAAGCGTAATTGAAAAAAAAAATGAAAATAAATGTGACGTCAACACCAGAAAGAGTTAAGGAGAAAAGTTACACTAAAATATAAAATTATGAACTCAAGAGTTGTTCTATATTTTGAACACACAAAAAAACATTTCTTTAAATATTATTAAGTTATTCAGTTCAGTTCTATTAACCGATAAAATATTAAAATTTTTTAAAAACTTACTATATATATACCTTAAGAATAATAGTTAAATATTATATTGACTTAAGAAATTAAACTAAAAATAAAACATGGAAGTGATGAAATCACTTTCTGAATTTATAGTAACTTCAAAGGAAGATAGTAACATTGCATTTACTTTCAGTTGTCAACAGAAGATTTTCCCGTTTTAGTTTTGGCGCTTCATTTTCCTTTGAAGTTAATACACTGGTTTCCATAAATTAAGGAAAATCCCCATGTTAAGTCAAAGAGAAGCCAACGTGAAAACTCTATAACTTCTAAAATTAGTACTTTTGTTTCGAAAAATGTGATTCCAGATAATGATCTCTGTCAAATAAATCAATATCTCGATTTTCCACAACATTCGTTCAGTACTTAATGAGTTATGGAAGTTTTAATATTTAACAACAGCAATGCCAGTTTTAAGAAACTTATACAAAACTGAAGAATTGTGAAATAATATATTACATAAAGTTCTAAAATACACTTTTATTTTATTAAACACTTTGATACAATACTTATTATTAAATTTTAATTAACTTCTGAAGTCAATTTTTGTGGTTGGCATTGTTATCACTAAATATTCAAACTTTCATAACTCATCAAATACTGGACTAATATTGTTGAAAATCGAGATATTGCTTTATTTGATTGAGATCTTTAACTGCAATCTCATTTTTCAAAACAAAAACAAACTTATATTAGAAGTTATAGAGCTCTGACGTTAGCTTCCCATTGACTTAAAATAGGGATTTTCCTTAATTTGTGGAAACAAGTGTATAAATTAAATAAGGGATTTATTCATTGTCACGATTTACTCTTATTTTTTATTTTTAGAAAACATATAATAAGAGAGGTAAATTACGAAAAAATATATATTTTCCACTTTTCACTGGCAATTTTTCACTAGTGTGAGTCACTAAAAAGTCCATCTTTCCACCGTTAGAAAAGAGACATTCTTAACACTATATTAATCTACTCGTCATAAGCTTAAATTTGACATGTAATACGTTACGATCGGCTTCCGTTGAATTTATTTCCTTCTTTCCAGGGGAAAACTGAGTGGAACACAATCTGGGATAGCAGATGACACTCCCCATTTTATCAATCCTAAGCTTTCATTTGGCATATATTTCGTTACGATGGTAGACTCTTAAAATAACTACCCCATTTGGAAGGAAGAACGAATTGAGCTTATTTGAACTAGCTTATGACTCTCTCCAAGGTATCTTTCTTTGACATATAACTTTAATAGAACACCCTTTAAAATAGAATTTTTAATAGAATTACCCATTCATTTGAGTGAGAAGAATCAAGGGAGCTATTACATGTCCTACTTACAGGTCACTTGACCCGTAATTCTTTACGCTCGAATTTCGTATTCCGGAGATATAGACGAATTTACTATATGCGCCTTAAGAATGTAGATTAAAGTTCGTTTATACATTTCCTTTTTTAGGTGGAGACGTAAAGAAGTAAAAAGTGCTTTTTTTTGGTGGTACATGACAATCCCAGGTCGTAAACTTTCATTCCACCTATAATGATCTATGCTCCCGTTTCTTATCATTTCCAAAATATGCAATCTATATCTTATATAGAAAAGTAGTTTATATTTTGCCAGTTTTAGGGTTAAATTTTTTTTAGTTACTAGTATTTCTACCCGAAACGATAGGTCTTATTAAGCCATCTACTAAAAAGGAGACGGGTAAATTTTTTATAGTCTATACATATATACTCTTCATGTCACAAAATTTCATTTAGTAGGTTACATGTTATTATCAGCCGTCGGATTGAGAAAATGTGATAGAATTATTATTTTGACGAAGAAACGGACAGAGTCACAAATGCCAAACGAAATGCAATATAGGAAGAAAGGTAAGAATGAGCATATTTAAAGAAAATCATGTAAAGAGAATTCTCAGGAACTTGCTCTTCGGGAATTAAAAACCTTGGAACTGAAAGCATAGAGCAGTTAAATCTATCTGAATAACGTTACCAGGTATCATTATCTCTTTGGGGATTCAGAGTTTACATTTTTGTTTGATTTTCAGTCAGAAATCTTTATCCGAAACACATCAGTTTACGTATGTTAAAGAATTGAAAAATAATTTATGTGAAAATTATGCATTCATCGCAATGAAAGAGCATATACTATGAACAACACAACTGTTTTGCAAGTTTCCCCATTCACTAATACCACTAATGTATTCTTTATGTAGGTCTTGTTAATGTCCATGCAGAAGAATCTCAGATTCCTTGCACCCGGTTCGAGCCCGGATACATTCGGTTCGAGCCCGGTTGCATTCCGGTTCGAGCCCCGGATAAGGCATTGATGTTTGTGTTGTCTTTCTGTTGAGATCTCCGCTTTCCTCACAGACATTCTCTGAGACGTATTAAATTGACAAGTTCCTGTCAGACTTCTGTAGCAAGCAAGTAGCTGTTTGATGGAATGTTTATTTTATTTATGATGCGATTGCAACTAAGATTATTTTTATTATTGAATTCTCCGAGATGCTTTTCTGTAGTATTAAATAAACCTTTCCACTATTATCTTGAACGAAAAGATTCGACAACAACCTAAATCTATGTTCTAAAGAATCTACGCCTTCATTAATCTGCTTTCCCACATTATAAAAAATACCCTTTGATAGTTCTTGAAAGGAACCGAAGTAGTGCTCTCTGGATATAGAGCAGCAGATGAGACAGTTTCTGCAGTGATAAGCGTAAGCAGCTTATTTCTCATGGAAGAGATTGCAAAGAAAATCTGGATCAACGGCATACTAGGCTTAAGAGAAGGGAGCGTTAGAGAGCTCTTAACAAACGTTTAACGGAGCCGTTGGAAGCTGATAAGATTTTCTTTTTATTGCCTCGCTGACAATTCAAAGAGAGCTTCTAGTCTGCAAGATATTAAAGAGTAGATAATAAATATTTGTTGTTAAAACCGAATAATGTGAAGGGAAAAAAGAGTCAGGATAATCAGAGATGAGGATTCTGTCACCACAATTTTAGTTGAGAATTTCAGTGAGCTGTTTCTCCAACGTTGTCAAAAACATTTTCTGGTTTAAATGCTGATTTTAATTAGTGCTACATAAGGCAATATGAAAGATGAAATTTATAACCAAATACTGCTGGCTCGGATAACTTTTTATCAAATGGATGACTTGTAGTGCTGAATATTTTCTACGACAGATCTGCTCCTCTGAACAATTTTATCTCGTTTAAAAAAACTGAGATAATAGTTTCGCTTTGTCGCCTGTCTGTCCATCGATGGACATCGAACATTTTTTGTTTACAGAGGTAAATAAATTTTTTTTTTTGCGTTGGATAGGCATTGATGAAATATTACAATATACACTTTCCAAATTTCTCTGAAGCTATAATTATGCCCTCTAGAAGTGGATAAAGTTTAAAGTTCCAAAATTTAAAACGAATATTGCGAATGATGTATTTATCCAAGAAATTTGATATTTTGAATTTTGAAATTAATGAATTTTTTTTTGAAAATTTTAATGATTTTTTTGAAATTAATGAAATTTGAAATTAATTTTGAAAATTTTAAATTTAGAAAATTGAAATTTTGAAATTTGGCGGTGGAATGTGCACATTACGACGTTTACATTGTCAACAATGAGTTGACTCCCTTAGAAATCTGTTTTCGTTTTAGCAAATAACAGTTTGTTTTTAGAGATTAATGAAAACTTTTTTAAATTAGATAGGAAATGATAAAATATTATGATTCAAACGTTTTAATCTTCCGAAAACTAATTGTGCCCTTTAACGGTGGAAAATATTTCAAATTCTAAAATTTCAAACAAAAAATGCAAACGACGTATTAAAGCTAGAAAGTTTAAATTTTGGTGGTGGAATGTGAACGCCGTGATGTTTCCATTGGCAACAATGAATTGACCTCTTAGACCCAGGGGGGAGACATTTTTTCGTTTTAGAATATAATTGTTTATTTAGAGATAAATGAAAAATCTTTTTTTAGAGTTAGATAGCAATTGATAAAATACTATGATTCGCCCTTCGTAATCTTTCGAACACTATAATTGCGCCCTCTAACGGTGAAAAAGTTTGAAAATTCCAAAGCGAATATTGTAACGATGTATTAATGATAGAAATGTGAAATTTTGGTGGTGGAATGTGAACGTCATGAAGTTCCGATTGGAAACAATGGAAATGATAATTAGAAAACTCTTTTTTAGTTTGATTGGTATTGAAATATTATAATTCACATTTTTCGAATGCCTAGTTGTTTTAATATACACAGTCGTATCAGAATAATATGACTACTTACCATAGCATATGTATTGTAAGTGGTCATATTATCCTGATACGACTGTGTATATATCTTTACAGATCACTAAATATGAAATGTTAGAGCACAGATGCGATGTGATAAAATGTGATGGGAAGTTAGAAACCCTTCAACAATGGGCTTCCTGCTATCCCAAACAAAGAAAGGACGTGCAAATCACAATATAGAAGATAATTAGAGCAGAGAGTTTTACAAATAATATGCATAGAATCGAAATTTGAAAAATCACGGGTAGTTTTTGAGAGATATTCCACTAACAACAATAATGTTCCACTTTTAGAGAGATGTGTGGGAAATACTACGTTTACTACGAGACATGAGATACAAGAATTAAAAGTAAGTTGTAGATTTAAGAATTAAAAGACGAATACTTTTATGTTGCATATTTACTAATGAAACACTATTTGCATTTTCCCCATCATCCGCTAGCTCAAATTAACTTTTAAGGAATGAAACACTAGATAAAGGAAAAACGTCTTTCTCTTTGAAAACGAGATTCTCATATGCGCCAGAGGCGATATGCGTCCTTTTAGTTTACTATATGTCAAGTATCTGTGTTTTTCAAAAAGTGATTTCTGATCACAAAAACGACAATTTTTCAATCCATAATTTTGATTTAATGAAATTTGGTAATTTTGCTTAATTGCTAAACACTCTTATACACCAAATTTCAGTTTTTAGTGCAAGTGGAATACTTGCATTAAAAAAAGGGGCCACTCAAAAAGGGGAAAATGTAACACATTTTAATAAACTTCCTGTTATTTTAAACAACAACATCTCAACTTAGAAAGATGATATTGTGTCATGTATGTATGCAATCCTTTCAATTTATAATTAATTGGCTAAAAAAAAGGTAAAAATGTTAGTAACCACAAACTGCTTTATCAAAAATCAAAATACGTCATCGCATCATGAACGTATTGAATTATAGGCATTTAACAAGTTTTGAACACTGCATTATCTCAAAATCAAAACCATAAGAATACCTCTACACGTACTACCGAATTCATACAGTTTTTAAAACCACCGATATTACAAACTCACAGTATAAATTTCAGCAGCGTTTCTTTGCTGCTTACATATCATATTGTCTTCAGCAAAAGCGTCAACATACAGCCCATCTGAGATTTGCAACAAGGCAAAACAAAAGTCTGAATAAGAGTGCCTAAACATTTTGCCGTCGCTTGCATTGTATAAGAACTGGCTCTGAAATCGTTCAAGTGTAATTCCAGTACAATTGCATCATGAACCAGGACTTTATAAAGGATTACTGAGAAAAGAAAAATTTATTTATAAATAAATATTTTATGCCGCCTGCACATATATGCATTTCTGATCATGTGGTCCATTATAAAGGACTTGAACAGATCTGGCCTCTTTCATCTTTCGATGCCAACACTACTCTTCAACGAATAGAAACATTCCGTGCCTTCACCAGTGTCTGGTTTTGACATGGAAATGTCCTCCAGCAGCAGTACTTCTTTCATCACAAGAGCTCTTTTCGAATAAGAAAGCGTTCATGCCGGCCTATTCGATGGCTTATTTTATTCTCCATTTTTCTCAATAAATCCATATATCATTGATATTTCTTGTTATTGGCATACATCAATTTTAATCTGAATTCGTGATGCCATAATTGTTATGAATCTATTGTTGTAGACGTAGATAAAAATGCTACATTAACAATTAAACTATTTTAGCACTAACAATATTTAAATTAAACCATTACTTTACAACATACACTTATATGATTATAAATACTGAAACAGACTCTGAACGTGCAACAATGAAATCGTGGCCGTTTACTACGAGACATGAGATACAGCACATAGTGTGATATACGTTATAAATGGATTGGAACGCGATTTAAAAAAGGATGAGAATACAGTTAAAAGAACAGAAAATTTTGACTTGTGTAAAAAGACGATTTCGGTTTGTGTTGTTCACGGTGAAAAATTATCTATATTTGAGTGGAAAGAGTAAATTTATTTCGTAGTAAAATGAAAATGTATCTTTATTTATGGGATATGAATATTTATATTTATTTCACAAGTGATGTTTATCAAATGTTGCATTCGATTTAAAATTGGTATTTCAAGCCACAAATATTTTAATGTTATTGGTAGTTTATTGCCTTATTTTTTTAAATCAGTTGATTTACTATCGGTCTGTTTATTACGAATTCTCGTACGTTTGTCAAATATAAAAGTACAAATTAGAAATCTGTAACAATATTTAAAAATAGTATCTATTGACACAGCATTTTCTTGAAACACAAAACCGTAAGAACACATTTGATTTACAGCTAAACATCTTACCCAGATGTGATATTAATCGCTACGATTTCGCAGCATAAGTTCAAACGAAAAGCGTAAAAAGATATAATTTTTGTTTAACTTGACTGAGTTGCACAGGACAATCTTTCTCAATTAAACATCTATCTATATAATCCAGCAGTCCACATCTTTGAAACTTGAATTCTTATTACCGTATTTCTTCGATTCTAAGACGCACTTTTTTCCCATATAAACGTGTCTAAAAACGGGGTGCATCTTAGAATCGATGGCGTTTTAGAATCGCAGTTTTTTTTCTAATTTTCCCGCGCTTTGCACACGGTACCATACGTTTTGTTTTTACGCGGAAACCCCGCCTCCAAGTTTGACCGTTATCACATTCTCCAATTCCATTGGAGAAATAAAGTGGCCTGGGTGGGTTGGGTTGTTTTACCTCTGAGCGGCACTTTTTTGCACACCATGGGCTAAATGGCCAGGTCACATGGACCCCGAAGGCTCAGAGAAGGTTGGGGGAGGGGACCCACTGGAACAGCTGTTGGGAGACAGATGGTAGCCTCCCGTCAAGGCCATCCAGCGTGTTCTTTAACGTGCACAGGGTATGGCTCTCCCGCACACGGGGCCACGGCTTAACGTCCCATCCGACGGACGGCGGCCTTTCCAAGCCCAGCGGTGTCCCCTATTGACCGTGGGCAGGGCGGGGAAATTTTGCGGAGATAAATCTCAACGCTGACCCAGCTGGGACTCGAACCTGGGAACTACAAGATTACGAGCCTGGCGCGCTACCGACTGAGCCACCCCCGCCCCGTGGCCTGGTTGTTTTTCCACGCTTTTCAAATGTGAAGCCACCGTTATTTCATTGTAGTGGAGCTCACTCAGCGACAACCAGGAAGTTGGGGCCTGGCTGTTGCTGACAACCTTCCGCTGACACCTTCCGGAAAAAAAATTAATGCGCCGGCATCAAAATTGGCGGAATGTGTATCAACAGCTTGGAAGTTGATCCCAGAAAGAATAGTGCAGCACTTAGTTAAAAAATGTTACATCACCAACGCTCTCGATGGCACAGAAGACAATACATTATCCGATAATGAAGAAAAAGGCGACTCAGAAGAATCAGACTCTGATGTTAATTCAAAAGGAAGTGATGAATAACATACTTACTGATAAATAGTTACTATACTTGTTACTAAATTGAAATCTATTATAACAAATATATTTATTATAATAGATTTCAATTTAGTAACAAGTTTGTAGCCGTCCCGTGGCCGCGTGGTTAGCACGCTTGGCTACTGATCTAAGGGACCTGAGTTCGAGCCCCGGATTAAGCATGGATGTGTGTGTCGTTTTTCTGCTGAGGTCCTGCCATCCTCTCAGATCTCCTACTATGGCATATAAACTGACATGCTCCTGTCAGACCTCTGTGGCAAGCAGCTGCTTGAGGGGGTATTTATATATATATATATTTTAGCGTTTTTTTTTTTCTTAGAATCAAAGTTTTTTTTTCTGTTGGTGGTACTGAAATTAAGGTGCGTCTTACAATCGATGGAGTCTTAGAATCGAAGAAATACGGTATATATTTTTTCCAAGAGATGGTAGTCACGGTATTTAACGAAATTGTTGTGTTTAACATAATGAGGCCACATCTTTTTTAGCAGATGTATGGTATGTATATATGTATGTATGTAGACCCAGACGTAGAAAAAAAACTAAAGGCCGTGTGTAAGAGTGGTGTAGGGGGACAAGAATGAAATTCCATTGCAGTATAACATTTTTACCTTCGATTTAGGTATTTTTAAGAGAATTCTTGTAAAATTGCGTGAAATATGAATAGGTTTATAATTTTTATCCCCCATTACCCTTACTAGAATTCGCAAAGGGGTGCTCCCGAGATCCGGTCTCGTACATATGTATGTGTAACTGAGAAAAATACGAGTCTGCACATTTGAGGCTTTGGTAGTTTCTAGATTGGTTTGACTGACACTCGAATATTACATTTCTAACCAACACGATTTTTAACAGTTTTGCTGGTTTTTGACTAATAACACTGGGGGTTCTGTTTAATATGATTTCTTCATTACTCTTCTATCATTCTTTATACTATTGTATTTAACGTATAAAGAGACATATTATATGTTATCCTTATATATCCTATCTGATCTATCTTCGTTCACAATTTCAGCATGTCAAAAATTAATTTTCCCATTTGAATGTACGAATTAGTGTATTTAAATATCTATACAAGCAATATATTTGTAAACAGCAAAACCATTTTACTTGTCACATCCCGACGACGAGGTACACGTAAACTAATTCTTCGTGATTAGTTCAAAATTACAACTTGTCACATGTACAGTAGAAACTTTTGTAAACATACAAGAGTCTTCATCACTGAACAATAATTTTTCCAACAATCAATCTCTCATTTTCAATTTTCAATACTCGATAACCATCTATTATTCTTAACATGTATTAAAATAAACTTCATATATGAAATATACCTAAAAAAACCGAAAGCTTTTATCAAAGCACAATCATAATAAAGGAACAGAATTAAAAATATATAAATCAGGTTAGTATTCTGGAATGCCTGCTCTCCCTTCTTTACATTATGAGAAATCGCATCTGACTAATAAGATTTCACCTCACAGACTTTTTCTTCAAAGAACGCATCCATTGTGTTAGTCGGGGAATGCGTGCATCTCTTAATTTCCAAGCATCCTTCACTTTCAGTTCCATTTCAGACAGAAACGAAAGCTTTCTACAGATTTCATAAAATGGAAGAACATAATGCTAGCATACTTCTTTGTTTCTGAAATATTTTTTTCATCCCGGATCAATCCCAATCAATCATCAGTTTGTTTTTTACTTATTTTTTTATTCTGCTATATAGTTGTGTCGAATTTATTATTATCTTCTCTTCCGCCTATTCAATCAATCCAATTTTTTTTTAACATTTATGTTTGTTAAACGTCTAACTTCTGAACTTTCTTTTTTTTTGCACTTCGCTGTTCGCCTGTTCTTGTCTAACTTATGATTGATGTTGGAGAGTTAATTGCGTACAATTACAGTTTCTACGCAGTTGCTGGAATCAACGTCGATGTTTCGCTCTCCTCTTCTAATTCAGAGCTTGTTATTTGTAGTTCCCTGACAAGATGAGTTCCTTTGGTTACGATAACATTCGTTAAATCCAATAGTTTTAAGAGATTCGGGAAACTCTTGAAAAACTGGAAAGTTTTAATTAAATTTAGTAGATTTCTTTCTGTCAAGAAACAATACCCAACAAATTTTGTATACACATATTTCCTACATTCCAATTTAGAATTTTTTTTCATTATGTCGTAACATGACTTATATACCATTACCATACTTTTAATAAAACCGTTATTTAATACCTATTGATTAGATATACGCAAAATTCAACAATGATTGATATAGTTAGATAGAGGACAAATATATTAATATTTTCTAAAAATGCACTCTATAACTGTTTAACATAATTAAAAGCCCTTAAATGTTATGTGGCCAAATAGCCACATCTTTTTATTGTAGGATAGCAGGTCTTGAAGCAAATGCTTCATTCTGTGATAATGTTATACATTCACAGGTCGTTAACATTACACTTTTCATCCAAAGGTGATAATCTCGCTTTTGGTCCTTCCATCCTATAAAAAAAAGGTATGGATATTCACCCACGGAACTTTTGTGGACTTTCAATTATGTTAAACAGTTATAGAGTGCATTTTTAGAAATTGGTACTAATATATTTTGAATTAAATACGAATATATTAATATTGTTTTGTTAAAATATTTGAAAGTTTTATGACACTAAAATTCATTAAGGAAAATTTGAAAAAGTAATGCAGAAATTTAATATTTTTATATTAATTGCTATTCCTTTTATATCAAAATATTCTGTTTGCTATTTAGCTTACAAGAAGAATTTCCCGGTGTTGCTCAAGCTTTGATATAATGATTTAGAGTAGAGGATATGTTTCGAAAGGTGTGGGGCACGTTCACGTCTGCGGTGACGTCACCGGTGCCGTAATTTTGCTGTTACCTTTATTCGCAGGTACTCTACCGATCGTTCCTGAATTTGGTGTGATGATCCGACTTAGTTATTTTTGTATAGCGTTTAAAGATCGAACTCCCAGCTGCTATGGGTCGGGATTCAACCCGCGCAAGTGTCTGAAATCTAGGGAGAGCTATGAACCAGTCCCCTGTGATGATGCACAGAACCGGCCAGGACTATCACCTAATGTCCGACCCCCTCCTTATCTTTGTGCAGATGTTAGTACCTTTCAAGAGAGACACACTCTTGTGGAAAACAATGGGAAAGGAGGGCTGCCAGATCAGTGTATCCTACTGATATGGACTACCGTGGCAACTTTTTTTTTCTGCCCTGCTGAGGAGTGGTCAACCACACAGGGTCCTGGTACTGACCATATACACCAACTGGAATGGAATAATGATGATTATGGAACCTGAATTTGCACTGGTGGGCTACTGTTGAGGTAAAATTTCCACTGTATTTTCTGTGTTTCTTTTTCTTGTGGGTTGACAACCCCAAATGAAGAATAGATTCACAGGATACCTTTTATCAGCTGGTGGATAATCCTGATCAGAAGCCATCGTTGGTACCTGAAAGAATCACACTACTTTTTGTTCCAGGTAAAGTGTTTTGCATGATTGTGCTTAATAGAATTAAAAATTTCGTTGATGAACAATTATTGTATAATGAGCAGTATGGATTCATAAGCCGTGGGGAATGTGTATGTCAGCTTTTTTCACTTAGACAGATTCTTAAGAAATGTTTAGAATTTCAGAAATATATGGTTACTCTTTTTGTAGATTTCAAATAGGTTTTGGACTTTGCTGATCGTAATAATTTGTGGTTGATCATAAGATCGTATGGAGTATCTGACAAGTCAGTTAACATAATGAAAACTATTTATAATAACTGAGTCTCGTGTGAGAGTTGGTAAAGTTTGTAGCCATTGGTTTAGCATTGCTTCTAGTGTTTGACATAGGTGCATTTTGTCTCCTTTCCTCTTTAGTTTGTTTATTGACTACGTTATGCAAAATTCACTGCAAGGGAAAGATTTCGGCTTAAATAGTCTGAAGTTTTTAAAATTTCAGACTTAGATTACGCTGATGATTTCACCCTTTTTGGAAATGATGTTGATGATACGAATTCTTTCATTAGAGCTGTTGATGAGACTGATAGTAGAGTAGGTTTTGGGATAAACAGATATAAAACTAAAGTGATGGAAACTGGTCAGGCATGGTGTGCTTCGGTTGCTTTGAATGCTGCACTCTTGAATAAGTGTCTCAGAGCTAGGTAACGGATACTGGTTACGTGAGGCATGAGATTAGCAGACGAATAGGGATTGCTGCTGGGACTTTTAAGAATCTGTGGAGAGTGTGGAGAAATAGACGTATACACCTAAAGACTTAAATTAGACTGTATAATATTTTGGTTCTTTCTAGAGTTAGATATGATAGTGAAACCTGGACCCTTTGTAAACAAGATAAGAGGAAACTTGATACTACTGATTCTAGATGCTTACGCAGTATCTTGAGCATTAGGTGATTCAACTTTGTAGGTAATGATGACGTTAGGCAAAGGAGTCGGCAACCTCCTTTGATCAGCATATTGTGCACAGAGAGACTCCGTTGATTTGGTCATGTTACCGTATGCATAACTGTAGAGTAGTGAAGAGGGTTATGAACAGTGTGTCTAAAGGCCTCAGAAAGAGGGGGAGGTTTAAGGCGCATGGGCAGACAATGTCAAACAAGACCTTGTTATAATTGGTCTACAGTGGCGAGATGCATCAGATGCAACTGAGGAAAAATGTGTTTGAGAACTGAATTGCACATTGTTGTTGGACCGCTTTAGCCCATTGCTGCTTGATGATGATGATAGACATAAAAATTACAACACACATGATGGATGAAACCAAATCTTTATATCTGACTGAATCTTTATATCAGTACCGTAGGTCCTATGCAAATGATTCCAATTACTGCAGAAATACGTCACAATGGAACTGGAAATAGAGGTGGGGCTGTCGGTTCCGCCTCTATTTCCGGTTATTACAAGGTAACGAAGGAGAGCTTTTCGGCCGTTCGAACGGGGCCATATCGTGGGGATGCATGAGGCAAGTTGATCTGTCCTTCGTAGAACCGACCAACTCGGTTAATATCCGAATAAGATCCCTGTAACGTGCTATTTGGAGCAGTGGATGAGATCAGGTGCTGCTTCATGACGTCATGGTTCAGGTCCCTGCAAGCATACCACACCACGAGAAGATCTTCTTATCCCCGACATTAATACATAGGTTGCACTCTTTGATCATTCATATCGGTATAGTTCTGATATTTTCCTTTCCTCAATTAGTGCAAAGTAGTTTCTCAATAAACCATCTCATTTGTAAAGTAGAATACTGAATCGTCATAGTTTATCCGAAATGTTTCGTAAACTGTTATGAAACATTTTGGTTCCCCGTTACTATGGATTACGGATGAAATTGCATATGTAGTACCTTACATACTCCCTGACTGATTATCCCAGCAAGCTCAGTCGGTTGAGCAATAATCTCTTAATTTCATGGTCATGTTCGATAGAGTGGCACCCAATATGAGCCTGATAGTTACAGTGGCATCCAAATCTAAGGCTCATTCACGAAGAAAATTAAGTCATTCAGAGTAGTCTAATGTCCGACATAAATCAGATATTGGATTCAATGAGGTCGATGAAATTCTTCGGAATGTAACGATACACCACTGTGACAGAGAATTCACTTGTAGCTTATCTTTAGACTTCCAAGCGGGCTTGCACCTTAGTATAATCAGTAAATGTTTGAAAATTTTTTCAGATATCTTGTTCTATTACAGCCAGGGAAAGCATTATATCAGCAGAAGGCATTCTTTCCAAGCAAAGTTGATGTTCAGGAATTTGAAAGGATTTATCGCATTCTGACTATGTTAATTAATCAAAATTTACGACCTTTTGAAATCAAGTGTTAGTACCTTGTTCTGTGTATATATATATTTACTATTATTATATATATATTTTTCTATTAGCAACACAGAGGACGTATAAATGGTCCTAGAAACCACACCTAGTTTGTACAGGCCTTCTCACATGCAGACATACACGAAGCCACTGCTGACCACTATCTCAGTTGAGCTAACAGCATACAAACAACTATGCCACAACAGAACTCGAACCCGTACCTTGGCAGTGTCATTACAAACCAATGAGATATCACTGTATCATAAAGGAGGGAATACCAAAGTATAACATAGAGTAGCTGAAAAATTAGGCACATGACGAGAGGATAAAGTTTACCAACAGATGAAAGCACGATTGAATACATTACCAGTTAAATAGTGAGATTCGAAGAAATGATGAGCACTGGATTGAAATGGGAGATATAGAAAAATTAGAGGGAATATTCAAAATTATTAGTATTTAAGGGAAATAAAAGTTGAAAGGAATATATTATTTAGAATGCAAAAAATAAGGAAAATTAAGTACAATGAGGTATTGATATCTAACGTACGGCGTGGATTTTCTGTTGTCTTAATGGTTTCTGATAAGTCTAATCTCTTAAAAAAGAGCTAGTGATGCATAATTAATGGCCATTTGATGATATCAATAATGCTCATATGAACGTAGCGCTTCTTAGTGCGGTGGACACATTGCAGTATATGACAGCCAGCATTATAACAAAAGAAGTTGATGATTTGTACGAAGTTTAAATTATGCTACGAAAAATCAATTTTAAGGCATTCATATGGTGATTGCAGGCAAACTATTTCACAGCGCGAGAGATTCATTTAAATGTAGTTTTGTCGTACTTTATCGATGCCACCCAATACAGTCAGATTTGTTCTTTCCGTAAGTTTTTATCATAGTGGAAAAAAAGTCGCATTTCTTTGCATTTTTTACGATTTCTTAGAAATTAGTTGTAGAAAATATTATTTGTCCTTAAGTGTCCTTTTACAGTATGCTACATTAAAGTTTTGATATGTTTTTTAAAGACTATTTCACATCGTTTCTTAATTTATAATAAGAAATAAATCTCCACTCAAGTAGCTGCTTGCCACAGAGGTCTGACAAGAGCCTGTTAGCTTATATGCTACAGTAGGTCTGAGAGAATGGCAGGCCCTCAGCAGAAAAACATCACGGACATCCCTATCTTGCCCATAGTTCGAACCCAGGTCCCTTAGATCAGTAACCAAGCGCACCAACCACTCAGCCACGGGAGGACCAAACAAATACCCTCTCAAGCAGCTGCTTGCCACAGAGGTCTGATAGGAGCCTGTCAGTTTATATATGTTATAGTAGAAGGTCTGTGAGGATGGCAGGACCTCAGCAGAAAAACGACACAAATATCCATGCTATAACTGGGGCTTGAACCCAGGTCTCTTTGATCAGTAGCCAAACGTGCTAACCACTCGGCCATACAGTAGCAATATCAATTCTAATGGCTATAATAGTGGTTAGTGGTATAGAGTTCTGTTCTTTTAAAATAACAGTATATAGTAAACTTGCCGTCCCATGGCCGAGTGGTTAGCGCGCTGGGCTACTGATCTAAGGGACCTGGGTTCGAGCCCCGGGTAAGGCATGGCTGTTTGTGTCGTTTTTCTGCTGAGGTCCTGCCATCCTCTCAGACCTTCTGCTATGGCATATAAACTGACAGGCTCCTGTCAGACCTCTGTGGCAAGCAGCTGCTTGAGGGGGTATTTATTATTTTTTTTTATAGTAAACTGAGGTGATCAAAATTCTGAACTTAGAACTCGTACGGCCAGAAAAATGAAATCTGAAAATTCTAATAACGAACTAATTTCAATATACGAAGAATTACATTCTTAGAAAGTTCCTACTCTCTGTTTTAAACTAGGGCTGCTTTGGACTAATTAGGACTATTTTGCAAAATTCATCATTCAACAGGAATGATTTCCGAATGTCTGAAAGAATTGTTTTAAAAGCTAAACTTCAATATGCACATGATTAGTCCTTAATAATATTCGAATTTGTTTAGAACATATTAGAAATGGAGCACGTATAAAATGTGATGCTGCGAAACAAAGAAAAATGAGGCTAATTAGCTCTAAGTTAAATATTGTGCTCTACAAGGAAAGTCGATATTTTTCCAGTCTGTAATTGTTTTTTGCTCTATTGAAATAGTATAGAAAGCAGAGTTTACATTTATAAACAATTAACTAATTTTCTTACATTTCGTAAAACCACTACCCACTTGACCAGTTACCATCATTTTACTTCTGTCTCTATTTATCAGCAAGCCAAAATTAAAAAGACTTCCGTCCCGACAATCCCCCCGAAATACTATGCATTGCTATTACTAATTTCATCAAGAACTCTAATAAACGTCTCCAAGCAATTAAGACCCCTAAACCATCGCTTTGCATAATTTTCTTATAGAATAATTGACCACCAAACTAACACGAGAAAAGGTGACAAAATGCAAACTTATTCCATTTGTGATACCAAACTGATCGCTGCAAGCTTTACCAACTATCACATACGAATAACAGTATATGATTAAATGTTATAGAATCATTTTTATAAAAATAGATTATTGGGCATTCGAAAAGATCTAACGAACAACCATAATTTATATCAATCAGTAAATTCAAAAGATTTCTGTCCCGACAATCCCCCCCCCCCACGAAATGCTATGCATTGTTTTAACCTGTGTTACCTCATCCAATACCATGGAGGTCCGTTGTTCATATCTGTTCGATTACTTATGTATCGAGATAAGATAAGGTAAATATCTTGGTCTTTTTTGACTTGCCTGGGGACGGATGTCTTTAATACCGTTTTTCTCGATGTTAAATCAGCTAGCAGAGTTACAGGTATTGGTTGGTCTGTTCTTCGCCGACTTCTCACTATTTCATTGGTGGAGACAGATACTTTATAATCGTCGTGGGTGTTCTTGGTTTCTGCTACTGACACTGTGCGAGTTCTCTACCGACAAAGTAAGTGTTATGCACAGATGCCATTGCAAGTTTTAATTTTGAAGAATGGACCATGATAGAGACAAACTTGACATACTATATATACACAGTCGTATCAGAATAATATGACCACCTACCTAATAATCGGAATAACCACCCTTGGCACGAATGACAGCGGTGAGAGGGCGTGGCATGGACATTCGGACTCCAGCAGAGCATGGAGGTTCCAGTGATGATGCGGTTGTGGGTCCGCATGCCTAACCTATCGATCCAAATGGTCCCACAAGTGCTCTATGGGATTGAAGTCGGTCGATTTCGCCGGCAAAGGGAGAATGGAGACATCGCTGCCGTGTTACTGGAACCAGTCACGCACCAAGTTAGCGACATGGCAGGACGCATTGTCCTGTTGGTAGGCACCATCACCACCAGGATAAAATTCCAACATTAAGGGATGAATGTGGTCAGCGAGGATGGACAGGTAGCCATTGGCATTCAGGGACCCATCCAGTGGTACCAGTGGTCCCAGATCATACCAGGAAAACATCCCCCAGCCCCCATACATGCACACTGCCACCGTCGGCCTATACTTAACCGACAAGCATGTCCGGGTGTTGGTTCTCATGTGTCTGACGACATACCCACCACCGCCCGTCACTTCTGTGGAGTAGAAACCTCGATTCGTCGGAGAAGGTAACCGTTTTCCACTCTTCCACTGTCCAATGACGGTATTCCCTTACGAACTGCAGGCGTCGTTGCCGGTGTACCTTGGTTAACATGGGCGCCTTTAGGCAGCGTCGTTTCTGGAAACCCATGCGTAACAGGGTTCACTCTACTGTTATTGGAGACAGGTACCTGGGTGACCCAGTGTTCATTTAAGTGCCAATTGCTGCACTATTGCGCTCCGATTACCCTTTACCAGTCGATGGTTCTCCTCTGGGGTCGATGGCCTTTGGTGATCCACAGTTAGGACGTCTGGAAGTACTAGGTGTGCCAGCGGTCCATTCTTGGTACACCCTTGCTACAGCACCTCGTGAACAGCCCACGAAATCTGCTGTTCCCGAGATATTTCCACCCTTGGCGTGGTAACCGATGAACATTCCTTTTTGAATATCCATCAAATCAATACATTTGCTCATTGTGCTCCTGTTACGTACTATGACTCATCTGTCCTGGCCGGCTGCTTATATCTCTGTGTGGTCCACCTTGTCATGTGCACTCTGTGACGCGCCTGGGCGGGTAAACTGTGATTCCGTGGGTGGTCATATTATTCTGATACGACTATGTATATTACATTTAATTTCTAAAACACATATATTTTTTACATCAAACTACGCATTTCAACACTTTAGTAAGATAAGTGTAATTTCAACACTTTTTTAAGATAAGTGTCCGCGTTTGGCATTCGCAGTCTTATATGCTGACATGACGTGGATAGCTTGAGGCAATTGGTTTATTTGAGCCGGCTTACTGATACTTGTGGAATAGGGAGGGGAGGATGGGACTCATTTATACCGTGGCGATTTTTATTATTATTAAGTTCATCGATTATCACTTTCCATGAATAATGTGACACGAGTATTTCCACGTTGACACATGTACTGCGATGTTCATAAATGATCAGTTGCTCGGCTATTCCTAAAATCGTTAGGTCGTAAATCGTAATCGTAAAATCGTTAGGTAAAATCGCTTATTATTTTTGCTCTGTCGAAGTCAAGCTGAAGCTCTTCAGATAATACATTTCGTGACAGTTTTCGTTCTGTATCGGATATCCTGCTGGGATTCGTTTAGCATATTTTCCTTATTTCTTCTGGTTTTTTCTATTTTTATTCCTTTTTATCCGTTTTGTGAAGTAGTGGAGTATTGTACACCCCTCCACTTAGGGGCTCTTTGTCTTGTACTGTTTTTAGTTTCTTTAAAATTGTTTTTAGTCCTGCTCTGGGAATCTGGTATCCATATGAATGCATTGCCTTCTGTGTAATTTTTGTCAACTAATATTCAGTGCAGCAGTGTATATCGATAACTTTGGGATGTCCTCTGTGCTGGTTGGAGTCCTGTTTTATTAATTTGGCGGCCTCTTTTTTTTCAGAAGATGATGGAGTGTTTTGCATATCCTTCTGCAATAGCTTGTTGAAAGATATAATTATTCTCTTTACATTTAGCATTTTTTGCAGAAGCATATCTCAAATTTCTTAGAAATGCCGTTCAAATGACAGATTTCTTGTTATACAGGATGTACTAATGCATATGGCATTATACTTAATGGGGCAATTGGTTTGTAGTATACCTACGTCAAATACGAATCATCTTTTCTCTCGATAAGAATATCGAAAAATGGTAGTTTTCCATGTGCAATATTGTATATGCTATCATTGGCAATATGCTCGAGATTTCTTCTCTTAATGCTTCTATATTAATTTTCGATGGATCATAGATAAGCACAGTGTCATCGACATAACGTCTGTAGGATACAATTTTATCCATTCTTCGGTTTGATTGATTTTTACTCTATGGATTTTAGGGCAATGTCTACTATTAGGTCAGATATTCGCGAACGCATTGAGAACGTATTGCGCTATTTGCATATTTCATTATTTACCTTAAAATAATTATTTTCTAGAACGAATTTTATATTTCTTATAATTCCTTCATGATAGATTATTGGAGGTTTTGCATTTGTTGTTCTTTGTTTTCAACTATATCTAGCACTTGAGGTATTTGGATAAACAGGGTGTTTCAAAACTCTCTGTACAAATTTCAATGGGAGATAGGGAACACCAACACAAACCTTTTTCGTCTATGAATGTATGTCCGCTGAGTAACCCTTCGGTGCTAGAGAGTGTTGTTTTGCGGCGCTGTCGGTACAACCTCACAACAGCTTTTCCTTTTCCATTGGCAGTCCCATACGCCAGATGCATGTCAGCCATCTCAGAAATTTTGAAACACTCCATGTTACACGTAATGTGTCTCATTTACGAATGCCGACGGCAAACGTAAGTCCGTTCTCCGTTCCCACTTCGTCCCTCTAGCCAATTGCAGTGCCGCCAAACAGCGTCCTCTAGCACCGAAGGGTTACGTCAGCGGACATACATTCATAGACGAAAAAGGTTTGCCTTGGTGTTCCCTATCTCCCATTGAAATTTGTAAAGAGTGTTTTTAAACACCTGTATAATGCTACCACGTCTAGCGAAGCTAGTCGATGTTCATTTTTCACCAGTATTTGTTTCATTTCGTGAATGGCATATAAATCCATTGTGTAGTGTGAATTCATTGCCTTCAAATTAGGATTTCAGGTATTTATGCATGGTACGCTCCAGAGAAATTGTTTGGGCAGCATGCTTGTCTACGAGCGGTCGCAATTGGAATTTTATGCATTTTCACTTTTACAAAAAACAAAGGTACTTAGGGTACATTGGTGGTTTACATTTTTTAATACTTTGTTCAGGGAGTACTTCATGGTTTATATTAGCTACTTTAATTAGTAAACGTTCTAGGGTCACTTTTTATTTCCTTTATATCCACCGTCAGCATTTGTTCCATTTTGTTATCAAATTCCTCCCGATTAAGAATGACATTATTAGAAGTTTCATCTGCTAAAAACTCCTCTCCGAACCCGTCTCATTTACGTTGGGTTCTCCACTCTTGGTAGCCTCCTTAGTGTCCTCTTTATGTCACCCCTTTTTCTCTTCTCCCTTAGGGTCCTCTTTGCTGTTTTGAGGTCCTTCTTCCTTCTGATTATCATTTGTGGTGGGAGGGGGAGTCTCTGGGACTTCCTCCACTACCACTGTAGTATCGGCAGCTTCCTTGGGCTTGCCGTCCTTCTGTGAGTCCGTTTCTTTACCTGTCCTGACGAGTGCGACAAAATTTTGGCATCCATAATTATTTCAATGTTCCACCCAGGCGATCTCCAGCCACTATCGAGCCCAACAAGGGGATGCCTCCGAGTTAAATTCGTCGCTGTTCGTACCTCAGAGATGCACCCAGGTTATACCCAGACTTAGGGTCACCCATTTGACCGGAGCAGAATTAGGGCCGGTGCCTGGTCGGATCTGGATCCTGGTCCGGACCCAACTCCAGTCGTCATGGATCACCTCCACCCAGTTGGCTCCTGCAACCGCCCCTGACCCACCCCAGATGTGGAAGTAGGACAGAGGATGCTTCACGAACTGATTGATCTGAGTGAGCCAGCTCAGATCTCCCGTTTCATTGAAGCAGGGACTGAAGATGGCGTATTGGGCTTTCCAGCATTCTGACCCTCAGCTGCCAGGATCCCCTTTTCCACATTACGGGTCTCCACCCATGGTAAACTGGTGGGCCACTCTTGAACATGGCAACCATGATACATCTCCCTCACGCCCAAGTTGGGCCCTTCAATTCCTAATCATACTGGCCTGCCACCAACCTTATTTGATATGTTGCTTAATTTCAGCAACCTAATATGCTAGTATACGTCTCGAGTCCAGTTTAGAGAGATGATCTAAGCTTCCTGATAGAAAGTGGGAGGCAAGCCTCCATGAGTGAAGTCCGTGTACTGTACCACCCGGAAATGCAGAAACATTTTGAAAAATAAAAGGAGGAGAGCAACCCATGTCCTCTCGGACCATGGGCTCCCTCTACTCAAGACCTCGTGTAGCCACCCCCAGGCCAGTCCATGGCCGATGGGCGTTATTCTGGTAGAATGGCGGCGGAGTCCTCACGTCTTGTGCCTTGCCACCCGTACAGAGCTGACGTTGTGCAGCTCAGTCTACATCTTCCGCTTCAGGCCCAGGGGCCACTACACGGTCTAATTTATACCAATTTACCTCGAACTCTGCATTCTCACGCCTCACTCATCCACACCTCTCCCCTTCATCTTCATCTCACACCTCACTTATCTTCTTCCTCGCTTTGGCCAACCAAAGTGAGCGTCGCTCCTGTGTTCCCTACTTCCTCCAACTTTCCTCCAAATGCATGAGCAGGAAACTGCCCATGCATTTTCCTGCTCCCCGCCTAGCCCTGTCCTTGCCCAAGGAAGTTACAAGGACCATGTACTTCTGTACTTTGGAGTTCATTGGTCTGAAATCGTTCCTCGTGTGGCCGCCTCTAAGGCTTTCCACTGCCATTTCCAGCCCAAGGCCGCCTCTAAGGCTTTCCACTGTCATTTCCAGCCCAAGGCCGCCACATGTCTCCAGATCATAAGCCACAACATAGATATCCGTATGCATCACAAGAGTGACAAGCAATCAGCATCAAAGTAGGAGACAAAGGCCATTGGCATCTGCTCTGGGGAACACGGTTAGAATTACCTCCCTGAAGCTACGCATCTGCTGACCAACCGTCCCTAGGACGGAGGATTGAGTTTCAATTCAAACGGGGCCCCTAGAAGAGTATTGTGGAACCCCCACCATTTACCCACGCCTGGAAGATCCGTCGTATTTGACAATAGGAAAGACGGTGTTAAAATACGTTGACTAAAGGTCAACTTAATGGATATGTTGACTTAAGGTCAACCGACAACTATCTTTCAGAATGGTAGGAAGGAAGAAATAATAGAAGGAAAAATATTAAACTCATTTACATTTCATACAATTTTCAGGAAATTTTTATAGACTAGTAAGACGAAAGGGAGGTTATAATACTGCATTGGAAATCCAGTCTCTTGACCCCTCTTTCATATTTTTGGGGGCTCGATTTTCCTCTCCTCCCCTTCGATTTTTTTTCTCCATCCGGGCCTGATTCCACATATTCTGAAGGATACTATTTACCTAATAAAATAAAGCCATTGTAAAAAGCAAAATAAATAAATAAACAAACAACGAATACATAAATGACAGTAACTGAGTTATTATTGAAGAAAACTCTGCTTATAAAGATACTTTTCATAATACAGAAAAAGAAATATTAATAAAATAAGGAGAAAGAAAAGTATGCTAAAAATTTAAATTTAATAAATTAATTTAAAGTGGAAGATAATGTTAAGAATGATTGTGAATTGAATATGTTATAAGATGATAATAAGAACGGAATATATTAAGATAATGTTAAAATGGTATGAAGTTCATTGATTTTTACTAATTTTAATTTAACTCAAGTTTTATTCAAAGTTTTAATGGAGCTAAATGCGACATTCGCAGCTATTCAAGTATAACCAAACATTTAAATCTGTACGTTATAGAATAAAAATAAAGACATTTCGTACTTCTATGTGCGTCTTAAGTGATGTCGATTTTTTTAAATTCAAGAAATAGGGAAAGTGTATTACGTATACTCCAATGCAAAACTGATACAATTTAACGATGGCACAATGTAAACCTTCCATGTGACTTCTTTTATTCATTCTGTCATAATTTCCATTCGGAACACTTCACGCACTTGACATAGTTCAATTTCAAATCCGGTACCGAATACATAAAACTATCGTCTTGCATTTGGCAAAGAGTCGATCATAAAACCGCACAGCAATCATTCAGTCAGCTGTAGTTTAATTCACCAACATAGTCAGTCGTAAAACATTTATTCCAAGAAATGAAATTCCACAGTCAAGAGAGAAGTGGCATATTTCTTTGCCTAACATTTCACATAAGAACTAAATGAAAAACAATATTCAAATTGTACAAAAAATAAGATTAATGTACGGTAGAGAAATTTAGCATCTGCAGGGCATTATTTTAATTAAACCCATTAATAAATTATGAGTAGCGATTAAGTTTTTCGCTGCGCGAATTTCGTCGACAATTTCCGCGAAATGCAGTGTTTTAGCAAGGTTACGGCGAATTTTTGTATTTTTTACGATTCCACGAATTTTAATGGTTGTTTTTTTCTCTCCTAAATTTCTGTGACCTATCAGATTTTGAACAATTGGAAAATTAAAAAAAAATCTGATAAGTCACAGAAGGAATTGTTCATTATGGGTAAATTTTGGACTTTTCACGTTTCTTATTCTATTTTTTTTTAAATGCATCAAAATACATGTTTTGAAAACTGATGTGGACATATGACTCTTGCTTTAATGGCTTAAACTTTCCCTCAATACCTAGTTTCTACATGACTAACCTCTAAACGTCTTCCTACATTCACTCATCGGGTGGGTGAGACAATTCATTCCCTTCAAATCCCCTCTACATTTCTTTCATTAAATGTGACACCGCGAAATGCAGTGTTTTAGCAAGGTTACGGCGAATTTTTGTATTTTTTACGATTCCACGAATTTTAACGGTTGTTTTTTTCTCTCCTAAATTTCTGTGACCTATCAGAGTTTGAACAATTGGAAAATTAAAAAAAAAATCTGATAAGTCACAGAAGGAATTGTTCATTATGGGTAAATTTTGGACTTTTCACGTTTCTTATTCTATTTTTTTTAAAATGCATCAAAATACATGTTTTGAAAACTGATGTGGACATATGACTCTTGCTTTAATGGCTTAAACTTTCCCTCAATACCTAGTTTCTACATGACTAACCTCTAAACGTCTTCCTACATTCACTCATCGGGTGGGTGAGACAATTCATTCCCTTCAAATCCCCTCTACATTTCTTTCATTAAATGTGGATGAGAAATGTGTAATTCAATGTTGGAACTCCACATTCCTCCAGCTACTGCTCTTTACCGTAACCATTAATTATTCGATATAGAAACAAATTTAAATTATCGCATTGTGTTGTCACAGCTTCTGTTACTGACAACTCTTCGTACAATGAGAATTCAAAACTGTTAATATTTCGTTAAATGCTGATTCACCACTTGTCTTGCACATAAAGCTCGTTTTAAGGAGTTTCTTCAAGAAAAAGAGATAAACCTAGGAAAGCCCATGTTCCTTTTCAAACATGGTAGAACATTTGGTTCCATGCTGCACTCTATCATTGCGATCATATAGAAGATTACAGTGAATGTTCTAGCAGAAACGGTAAAACAGCTTCAGCAGTATATTAAAAGATATCTTTGAAATGTGTAAAAGTTATTCCTTAGAAGGGATTTGAATGAAACCAAAAAGATAGATGAATATTTCCGATCGGATATGTTGCTTTAAATCCTCGTATATCAGCGCATAAAATCTATAACGAATGAATGTTATTTTAGTAAATTACTCATTAGAAGCCAAGAGTCTGATCTAACACTCACAAAAACACGCTCCTTTCGTGTTTGAAAAAAATTGCTCAATATTTCAGTGAGGCAAAAACCCCAGATTGTTGTCAGCATATAACAGCATTTTTTAAAATATTTCGAATATTCGATTCCAATAACTAAAGGGCTTAAATATTTCTGTAAATGATGTTAATAATATAATTTTGAACAGTGTCCACGCTCGAAGACGACAACAGGTTAAAAACCGCATAGCTATGCTGTGAAAAAAAAAACTGAAAAAATAACACTGAGAATTTAATTATTTTCTGGTAATTTTAAAAAGATCGATTTCACAGTATCTCCGGTATTTACCAGTCTCAATGAACACTGTTATTCAGAACGATCTCTTTCTAAATACAGAGCTGTTGTATGTGTCCAACTATCATTATCTTATGTGGAAGCCACTGATGTGCAGTTTGTATGATTTTTAAACCTAAATGATGAGAGAATTTTCCATTTTGCTCTGCGAAATTCCCGTGAATTTTGGCGTTTTTGAGGGTGGAACTCCACGAATTTCATCTTTATTCCTGCGAAGCATTTACAGCCCTATTTATGAATGATCCGTGTTGTTTCGTATTAGGAAATGTATCTTTGCTAAAAATCTAGAAACATTCATTGAAATCCACCGAATCATGAAAACAGTTTATAATTACATTCTTTCAAGGAAAACAGAAAATAACGTTGTTTTGTTTAGAAGCAACCTAATGTTGGTTCAATGGAAAATAAATCAAAAGCAACAAAAACATCAGTTTCGTTACATCTCCAGATTACACAGCTTTCTTCATTTTTTTGATGCCTTAGAGGCTTGTTAAACAACTTCGAAATATTCGAACTACGTTGACGACCTTCCTTATTGTGAACTTCTTTCATATCTACTCTTCAGCATTCCCCAAGGATTAGCAGTTTTTGCGTCTGAAACCTTTTTCGTCAATGGAGATTACCATTTCACTACCACTAGACTGCGCTGATTTCCCTAAGGTTTGTTCTCCGCATTCTCCTCGTTGCTTTGAGCCCGGTCCTTACCGTAAATCAACCACACAATGGATATTCGGGCCGCACAGTTACGCGCCTTTTTTCTTTTGTTTCCTGAGTCATGCTCCAATTTCTCGAAATTATTTTTTTCGTCTCTTTATAAGAAACAGTTCTTTTTTTGTGTGTGCTAAGAATATATTGCAAAAATATCAAAAGCTAAACACACTAGAGTAAACGATACGAGCACAGAGTGAATGTCTCACAAATAGCAATCTGAAAGAAAGCAATCAAGAACAGTGGAGAGAGTAATCGGGCATATTGCAAAAAAAAATTGTTTTCCTTACTGCTTCATTCTCTCACTTACTGCGGTTGGCTTTTCTAAACATTTTTCTAAAACTAACTGATTACATATTGAGTCATTTCTTTCAGTTGCAGGCTAAATGTACCACACTTTAAAGATGAGTAAAATCTTATTAAAACTACATAATAGTTCAACAAGATTATCAAGGTAAAAAAAACTATCATGCCTAATAATTATTAAGCTCAATATATCATTAATATATCGTCATCCATATCAGTGTTGTTCCTAGGGCTTTTATGAAGAGCTGTATTTTCCCAGACACTCTCAATTCAAGTAGGATTTTCCCATGGGATTTTTTTAGATTATTATTGTTACAAGAACTCTTATTCAGATGCTTGTAGACTAAAAGAATAAAAAGGTTGGAATTTCTAGGTAATATACCTGAGATGAATAAAGAGAGATTGAAATTCAAACTGAATTTCGTCTCACCGTCACCGTAGGCAAATTTTTTTGTGTTCATCTGTAATTATTTGGATACTAAGTATTACGCATTAATGAAAGATGTGATTTTTTTTTTTTAAAAATAGTACCTACCTTCCATTATGTTGCATAAAATAATGTTACCAATGATGGAACACTTACTCAATTATTATTAATTTAAAAGGAAGATAAGGCCCAGAAATGTTTCTCGTTGGTAAGAGTTTTGGAACTTTATATCGCTTTGAAATTGATATGAATTCAGTAAATGATTTCGTCATTAGCAATACGTTTCACTTTAATTTCTTTTTTGCTTTTCGGTATAGATTATAAACATTAAAACGACTATTGCAAAATGCAGTCTCGATTTGCACTTCTTCAAATAAATTTTATTTATATTTCTGAAAACAATTCAGCGTGCCGTGTTAAACAAAACGTTAAAAAATGCTGAGCTATCGGTTCCTAAGCTACATTCTTCATTTTAAGGTGGTATATTTTAATTCCCAATTGTATTATATATTAACTTCCATAAAACTGCACAAGAGGCGCATTTTATTCAAAACGTATACAAAACGTAAACCAACTATTAGTTAATTTAGGAATCAAAAATAACAGAACCATTTTACTTTAAGTACAAATATATTTTATTTATTATGTTAGTCTCTAAAAGTCGAAGCACAAAATGTGTTAATTGGAGAAAAACAAGCATTGTATGAAAGCAAAGTATTAAAATTACGTTTCTTCTTCACAGATCCACCGAGACCACCAACATTAGAAATTGTCGCCGAGATTTCATCAGCAATTACCGTGAAATGGAAACGAGACCCTAATGACCTAAATCCCGTTGCAGGTAAGATGTTTATCTTGTTAACTTAAAATAGGAAATTATTTTATCGTCCCAAAAAGGAAGCTAATCATATAAATCATTTTGTCACATTTGCAAAGCCTTAATCCATTTTACAAGCCTTCCATATATGGTACAGCTGAGGTGAAACATACATTTCGTCATTAAGAAGCATAATTCCAATACAAATAAATTTATTTCTCAAATATTACCAAATAAATACAAACTGTTACCATCTTTTGTAAATATATGATTTTGAATGTATTTTCATTAAAACACTCATTTGTTTATACAATATTAAATTACTTCTTTAAAAGCAAAATTGGAGGGCTGCATAATTAAAAATATCCAATGCAAAAAAATGTTGAAATGATGCATATCACAGAATAGTATTAAGAACTGTAAACAATCATTAATAACAATGATAATAAGTCTTTATTCAATAGTAAATATTCAATACTTATTTTATAAACCGCCTGAAAGCAAAGTTTAAGGTAAAACTCTACACTTATCTACACAATCGTATCTAATGTAGACTGATCCATGGGTAATAAATTATAACCATTTGTTCATAACTTTCTGTTTTGTTTTAGTACAATAATAAGCTTTGTATAAAAATTATCTTATTGCATTCTTCAACGTTTTAGTATATGATGATAAAAATATTGCATAAAGCAGGAGAATATTTAATAATACTCCTTGCCAAAGCAAAACTTTTCGAAAATATTAAATTCTCTACGTATTGCTTTGCCAAATTTTCTTGATAATCTCATTCCATTAAAGAGAAATTTAAAATTATTTTAATTTAAATGGGAAATACTGAATTTCTTATTTCAGTCAAGGAAGAAAAAATGGCAACTCATGTAATGGATGGTAATATATCAATTTTATTAATATACGGCATATATATATATTCGTTCAAAGAAGATATCACTGAATTTAACGTCGATCAATTTGAGAGGGAAAATTGTCATAACCCGGGTTGGATACGAACCCACGACCTCCTGATAACATTAATGACATACTTATCATTGTTCCTTGAGGCTGAGAGCATCTGGGACAATACCGTCATGAGACACAGATAATTGTGTACTGTTGGTAGTAAGTTCATAACATCAATTAGAGAAGATCTTGATCGGTGGCAGGTAGCTCAGTGGCCAGAACATCTGGCATGTTATCAGGAGGTCTTGAGTTCGTATCTCACCCACGTCAAGACTGTTTTTCTTCTGTAATTGATCGACGATAAATTCAGGGTGATATCTTAATATTTGAACAAATATGTCGGAAAAATATCTTCAATTTAATATATTCCTTTACTTTTTCTTGAATCTGGGCAGCATTTCCCTTACTAAATCACGTGAGGCGGAGTAGCTCAGTCGATAGCTCGCCAGGCTCATAATCTGAATGAAATTTTATCTGTTAAGTTCCATGTGTACAGGATAACTGCTGCGATTCTTCACTACTGAATCATAATCTGAAATTCTCAGTTTGCATTCCTAATTGTGCCTAGATGAGATATCTCTCCGCTAACCCACACCCTGCCCTCAGTTAAGGAAAGAGACATTTATAGACTTGAAAGAACAACTTACCTACCCACTCACTCACTTATTAGGAGTGCGTAGGTAGGTGAGAAAGTAGCAGGCTGACGGTGGGTGAGTTGGATAGTGCTTCTTTGTTTTGTTTTTTTACCTCCGAACGGAACTTTTTTCACACAATGGGTTTAATGTTCAGGTTACAAGTATCCCAAAGCTCAGAGAAGGTTCGGGGAAGGGGATCCACTGTATAGTTGTCAGGTGATAGATAAAAGGCTCCCATCAAGGCCATCCAGTGTGATTCTTTAACTTGCACAGGATACGACTCCTGTGACAGGGGCTACGACTTAACATCGCACTACTCTTTCACTCCTTAAAACTTTAATATGATTAATGAATAATGGGGGAATTGCAAATAGTAGTATTTCATTAGTAATTATAAAAAATAAAAAGTATTTATCTTTTATTTTTTAAATTTAAAAAATTGCCTTTTTCACACTCCTGCGGGCAGTTTATTGCTGTCAGCGTAATATTCCTTGACATTCTTACACCAATACTTCAAATTTCTATCACAAACTAATCATTTTAAAAATTCGTTAAAAAATTTGCTGTTTTCATATTTAGTGATCTCTAAGGATATAAATTAATATTTAATAGTAATCTCTAAGAATTAAACTACTTCAGTACTTGAAAAATGATAATTATAATAATTCATTAGTACCAATCCAACTAAAGAAGAATTTTTCAAATTATCTCTTTAAAAAAAACCGTTGTATTCCCACCACCCTTGGGAAAAGAGGTCAAGTCATTGTTTCCATTGGAGATTTGGTAACCTTCACATTCCACTACCAAAATGTCAAATTTCTAGCATAAACGAATATTGCAAAAGATACATATCTTTTGCAATATTCGTTTAAAATTTTGGAATTTTTAAAAAAATTAACCTTTAGAAGGCCCAATTATAGCTTTTGAGATATTCGAAACCTGCAAATCGTGATAATTCATTAATACCTATCCCAAAAATAATTTTTAATTTATCTCAAAAATAAACAATTATCTGTTAGAACAATAAGTTCCGCCCCCTCCCCCGCTCTGGGAATAAGGAATCGACCAATGAAAACTCCAAGACCTTCACATTCCACCGCATAAATATATCATTCGCGATATTCTTTTTAAATTTTAGGATTTAAGTTTTCTACCGTTAGAGGGAACATTTACAGCTTTTGGGAGATTGGAAAGTTAAGATCGTAATATTTCATTAATATTTATATCTTGACCACCCCTGAGTGTTTCGGGGTTAGGGCGACGTTAGGGGCGAACTTATAAAAAAATGAGAGGGTGAAACAAAGCGTTGTTTTCTCGTCAGGCTGAGCATTCCTCAGAAGGAGGACCTGATGCCTAAGCCCCTCTTTGGAGGCAAATTTCACCATGAACTTACAACACCTTGAACCTTGAATTTCTAATGTTATAAGACACGATATAAAGATATAAAGGGGTCAGCAGTGACTTCGGCCTTAGTAGGGGCCGGTCTTTGTATGAGAGTTTGTACTTCGGTCTTTGTATGAGACGGTCTGTAAAAGCTAGGAGTAGCTTCTAGGATTATTCTCTATCCTATATGTCGCAAAAATAAATAAATAAATGAAAAAGAAAAAAATAAATTCTTATCGTTTATTCTTAACAGCCATATAGTGTATATAATAGCAATATCGTTAGCGCTGTGAAAATTCTATATTTCTATAAGAAATAAAAGTTTTGCAAAAATGTTTTCTTGTATTTGTGGGTGATAATTCCGAATTAAAACTGGATTTTAATGGAATTCCCTACGAATAGGTAATGTATGGTTCTTGATGGCTTAAATTCCGCTTTATAACATTTAATATGACATAAAATAAACCAGTAGTTGGAGAACCACCTATTTAGCAAATGTTCACCACAGCTGTGATGGAAACTGGGCGTGGGTGATGATACAATTATTTTGAATGGCTGTGCTTGTTAAGCAAGGTTTCCAGGTTAACTCGTAGCTGTGTGACTGATATTGAAGATCGTGGCAGAAACATTAGAATAGTCATTATTCTTGGAACTTTTAAGAATCTCTCGATATTGTACAAAAATTTACTCATACATCTGAAGTATAAAATAATATTATATATTAATGTAGTCCTTTCTAAAATTGTTATGATAAAAGAACTTGAATCCTCTGTAAGGAAAACAACAGAAAACTTGATTCTAGATGCTAAGGTGTTAGGAAACATTCCCTTCATAGCCTATGGCAATGGTTCTCAACCTTTTATCCTTCACGTATATGTAACTGACGTACACCTTACATAGATATATAAAACTATAGTTATATTATAATAAAGCCAACTTAGCGACTTTGTTACTAGATCTAGCGACCTCTAAGCTCTCACGGCGTACCCAAAATTTTTTTCCGCGTACCCCACGTTGAGAACCCCTGGCCTATGGCTTCCAGAAGATTACATGTTATTAGATATGAGATTCGAAATAAATTTAAAAATAATTTTTCGAAATAAATTCCAGTCCGAAAGGGAAATTATAGAACTTGGTCCCGCCTGGACCGAAAGTTTCTACTTACTTTATTAGGCCTCTAATATTAGCCTTCTTAGAGATTTAACTCAACAATTCTTTTTAACCTTTTCTGAAATTTGACTACTAGTATTAGAACGTAACCACATTTTAGAGATTCAAACTGAACAATTTTTTAGCTTTTTTTTAAATTTTGACTACTAGTATTAGAACGTTTCCACATCCTAGAGATCAACTCACCAATTCTTTTTAACTTTTTTTTTTTAATTTGACTAGTAGTGTTATAAGGTTACCCCATCATAGAGATTTAACTCAACAAATTGTTTTTACTTTTTTTGAAATTTGACTATTTCCAATTTATTATTTTACTATCCTGTGAAGAAATAATGGAGTACATTTAAAACGATTTCTTTCAACAACCCCTGTATACATTTTTGTTTTACATTAATTGATATGCAGATTGCAAAACCCTCGTTTTTAAACCAAGGTAAATGATTATTTGATTTTATTTTGTATTGATAAATATATATATTAATTAGCATTATTTATCCTTTAATTTTGTAAACATTCATTCATTTGCTACCTTCTTATAGAATGACCAGGATTCCTACAATGTTAAAAAATACAAGATCACCTAAATTTGAAAACTCTTTTACATTATACATCTCTATTAGAATTTTTTTTGGTTATTTCATTTTGCAGATTCAGTTGTTGTCTACACATTGAGATATTTATTTTACAAGTCAACCAAGCTTTTAGAAAGTGTTCATCGTTAACTTCACTAACGAATATCAGAGCTCGAAATTTGGTGTTGCTTAAACGTTTTTAATGATAGTTCATGAATTGTTTTTTTATAATATTCGTATTTAGTTTCTATGTCATTTGCAAAAACATGAAAAGAAACCGCAACACATTGAATTAGAGTTGCAACTAGTAAAATAAGTTCCTTATATAAAGAAATTTTTATTTACCTCGTATTTTTATCTTTAAAATTATCTGTTATCGATAGGCTTCAGTTTTTATTCATCGTTACTTTTTCATTCACTACACTTCGTTATCTTTCATTTATGAATTTATAATTTCATGTGATGTGTTCGTTGTTTAATTCCAATACTTACATTTGTCTACAGACACATTTAAAAGAAAGAGTATTTCTAGAAAAAACATTTCTTTCAAAGCATTAATTATGAAAATCGTGATAATTTTTGTTTACTAAAAGTCCAAAATATCTAACTCGCATATTAAGCAAATTACCACCAATATTATCGACAACTAATACGATACCATTATATCAATAATCAATAACCTAAAAACATTACAAATAATTGGTCATTTGAAAGTCGCATGACTGTAAAGTTTCTACAAACAAAAGAATTCTTTGATGTTTGTTTTTTCGGTTTCTCTTTTCAACTTACCAGTTTTGTTTGTCATCCCACACTACCGCTCCGAATACAAACAGAATATTGAACGAAGAACAAAGGCAGAGCAAAAAGGAAAACTAAGAGTACATTTGCTTTATGCTTTTTCTTTATAGCTTTCTCTCTTTTCTAGGTTTCGTAGTCCATTACAAGCGGGAATACGGGGCGTGGAAAGAGGTGGAAGTTCCTGGCGACCAGGAGAGCTATACCATCCTCGACCTTCAGTGCGGAATGAGATACGAATTTTATGTTACGCCCTACAACGCCATCGGCAGCGGGGAATCCAGTGATGTTGTGTTCGGTCGGACCAATGGGAGAGGTGAGGAGACACTCTTTCATCTCATGATAATCGATTGTTTAGCTTTTACTTGGATACCACCATTGCATTAATGGAAGCAAATAATAAGTTGGATATAGCTGCTTACGTGATATAGGAAAAAGCATTGCACTACTTTCAAAACTTCTTGTAATTAGTTTCACCACATGATATTTTGAATGTATGAAGTAAACCATGTGAAACCGAAAAAAAAGCCTAAAAAACGAATACAATCTCATTTCAGTTTCAGTGAGATTCAATGTTGAAATTGATTCTTTATGAAATTACCAGTTTTCTTATCACATTGATTCACAAAATATATTTATTATATAAAAATTAGAAGCAAATAAGTGTAAATAGCTACATTGCATTAGTACTCATTTTTTATTAATCATAAATGCGATTTAATGCTCTCATGTTTTCAGAAATGTTCCTAACAACCCATAACCAATACCAAGCAAGCGTAGTTTCATGTAATATATATACAGCGTTCCCTTTTGATTTTTATGTCTAGATTTGGTGTCAGATTAACTGAACAAACGATACATTCATTTTCATTAGGCATTGTAACCATGTGATTTCGAAGTCATCACGATAATCTATATGTTGTGATCTATTGACTGATTTTTAATTCACTATGTGGATTGACACAACGAGTGTAAAATTGCATGTAACCTCGTCTGCTCAACATAGCTGTTAGATGTTCTTCTAAGTTAGGAGTTCTGAGTTTTTCTCTTTTCAATTTAGTTTTTTAATTTTACAACTGGAAGCAAATTAGGTAATTTTTTTTCGGACAAGTCTAAAATAATCATAAATAAATAATAATATCTAGGTTGCTGTCTGACAGTAGCCTGTCAGTTTCTACGCCATAGTAGAAGGTCTGTGTTGAAGGCGAGACCTCAGCAGAAAAACAACACAAATACCCATGCCTTATCTGGGGCTTGAACCCAGGTCCCTTTGATCAGTAGCCAAGTGCGTTAAGCACTGGGTCACGGGACGCATTTAGTCTAAGGGACAACATTTTAAAGTAAATTAGTTTGAAACAGATAAGTCACACATTGCAAACTCATAACATTAACATAAATCCTGCAGGTATAAACGGTAACTTTGTGTTGCGAATAACCAATTTCGGTAACTCACACCACAATGCCAACGTTGCAATCATTGTTTCTCTTCCAATATTAAAGTTTGTTTCATAGATAAATGCTTAGTCTTCGTAATAATGTTTCAAATCCGTATTTTGGATTCTCTCGTCGTTAATCTCTTGCATTGAATGTTGCTTTCCGTTTGCTAATTGCTGTCTGTGCACCTTGAATACTGAACGCACGGTCTCATTTCCTATCGTTGGTGATTACTTGAGGTGTGGGCCGGTGGAATCTGCGTCAACGATCAAGCCCTTATGAAGTCAATGACTTCAGCTCATTTGATCATTGCTGATAATCAGAATTCACTAATAGGTTGTACCGGTAACGTTCAGCAGGAGGTAAACGAGAAAATGAGATTTATATCTGGAACATAAAGTATTTGTTGGGAGCGTGAAAAATAATGTGTTATAAATCAAACTTCTATACTTAAGATTACAACATTTGGAATTTCATCCTTGAAAGATTTGGAATTTCATCCATGAAAGAGGGTGTTAAAGAAGTATTAAACATCGGAAACGATCATCATATATTCGCCAGAGGCGATGTATCATTCCTCTAATAAGTCTTCTAACATTATGACAATAAGATTCCATTATGGGACAGTGTTTTACAATTGGCAGTAAGAATTTCATGCATCTCAAGCAATAAGAGTTAAAGGCATTTTAATACAATAAAAATTTCATGCAGCTTAAAAAAATATTTCAGAATACTGATACATGAAATAAGTTTTGGCACATGACGGCATTTGACACCGTCTTATACAGGGGGGTCAGTCGGTAGCTCGCCAGTCTCGTAATCGTAGTTCCCAAGTTCGAGTCCCAGCTGGATCAGCGTTGAGATTTATCTCTGCAAAATTCCCCGCCCTGCCCACGGTCAGTAGGGGACACCGATGGACTTTGAGATTTTGCCGTCCGTCTGATGGGACGTTAAGACGTGGCCCCGTGTGCGGGAGAGCTATACCCTGTGCACGTTAAAGAACACGCTGGATGGCTTTGACGGGAGGCTACCATCTGTCTCTCAACAGCTGTTCCAGTGGGTCCCCTCACCCAACCTTCTCTGAGCCTTCGGGGTCCATGTGACCTTGCCGTTTAGCCCATGGTGTGCAAAAAAGTGCCGCTCAGAGGTAAAACAACCCAACCCAACTATACTGTAAAATATTGAGATCTCCAATCTTGTCACCTCAACTTTAAACATTTCCGTGAAAAAACCAATTTATACCATTTAGCATTATATGGTACCATTATTGCACAATGGTGGAAAAGATTATATCTGTGGATCGCGTGAATATTGTTGAGTATAATAGTACCGCTCACAGGGAAAATAGCTGAAACTAACACAATCACCTTTAAGTTCCTAAACCTTTCTGTTTTCGGAATATGATATGAAATATCCAGTTCTCCTGAAATATCAGTCACATGATAGAGATATTTTCATGCAAGAGCTAGTCTTGTCATGCCAACTTTAAAAGTTTCATTAAAAATTCCATTTCACTTAATAGTGAAGTCTGGGTGGATCCTGCAGCTTTTGGCTATTTGAGGATTAGTATATACGCTATTCGAATATCAATCTCTTATAAAAGAATTGTATTCTCGTAACATAATTGCCATCTTCATGACATAATTGTCAGTTTCGTGACATACTTGTCATCTCCTTTCTCGTGGCTTTTTGTGAGCAGCTGGGACAGTGCCTTCATTAGACAAAAAACTGTGTATTGTACAGTCGCTCAAAAAATATCCGAACACTATGGTTGATTACAAAATTCAGAAAAAATATCTGGCAACGATTCTAAAAAAATCGTTGCCAGATATTTTTCTGAATTCTGTAATCAACCATAGTGCTTGGATATTTTTTTGAGCAACTGTAGGTAGAAAGTTCGTAGCATCATGATCGGTGGCTGGTAGCTCAGCGGTCAAAGCCCCTGACATTTTATCAGGAGGGCGTGGGTTCAGATCCCACTCGGCTGAAGCCAATTTTTCATCTAAAACTAATATCGACATTAAAATATGATTGATACTTTACTTGGCAATCAATCTATTATGAATTTAAATTGTTTACGACCCATATATCTTGTCTTTTGGAATTATGCTCATCATAAATTGGTTATTATTTAAAGCATGATTCTTTACTAGACAAACGGTGTGGGAGGAAAGTGACCTAATTGGGAAGGAAAAGGTAAAGTGTGGGGGGGGGGGAGACCAGAAACTGGATTTTCATTGCAGTATAACATTTTACTCTCCGGTATAGAGGCATTTACAATATTCTTGAAAAATGCGTGAAATATGCACTAGTTTACTACTTTTTTTGCCTCTATTACCCTTTCTAACACATAGGAGGCGGGGGGGGGGGGGGGTGGCATGCCTCCCAGATCCCGCCATGAATGAAGGAATTAGTAATTTTCTCCGTTGAAGAGGTTTCCTTAGCCTCTTATAAAGATCATTAGACTATGCAAGAATGTACAATAAATTATCATTTTATGAGAATATCTTTTATGTACAGTGACAGTGGATAATCCTAACATCATTCATGAACATATGCCTATTCCTCTAACTCAGGAGTCTCAAAAACGAAGCCCATGAAATTTTTTGAGGGTCTCTGAAGTAATGCTTTCTTCTATGATTATGGTAGCGAACTTTGGCTTACTTTTTATCTGAACTGCAACTACATTCCTAAGAATCTCACGGGAAGATAAGGAATACTGTATAGTTGCGTTCAAACGAAGATGATGCAGTAAAAATGAAATTGAGGTTTATGTTTTGGTATTAAACGTATTTAAATTAATACTAGGAAATGGTGATGTAAATAATAATATTTTGTTCATTATTGATTAAAATATGTATTGAGAAGTAACTTCTTTTGTCGCTATATGATTTGAGTTTTAAACCGCTGCTCTATCTTGTGACCGTAAGGTAGCCAATATCACAGGCCAAAAGTATATTTCTTCATCTTTCATGCAATTCAGCAGGTTTTTTTTTAAAAAAGTCCGACGGAAATGGTCATCCTCTTCTAAAGCTTCCGGAGATCCAAACCATGTATTTGTATAGTCTGAATCGCTTCTGCAGCAGTTGTCTCACTTTCGTTTTTCGTAGTTTCAGTTCGTTTTGGATGTTTCGGGAAGGACTTTTCGAGGCTGCATGCAAAGGAGTTCCTTTCTTACGCCCTTGACATCCGTACCGCTCATGATGGATCGACCACTTCTCTGCTGCTCGTGGTCCGAAGACTTTATTTGACGCAAAGAATTTCCGATGCCATACTCTGACGCTTTTAGATTATAAGGCATTCTTTTCAAATCTTGAACAAAAGTTTCTCCGAATTTGCCCCACCGATATGGTTTTGGAAAATCTGCTAGGGGAGATCGTCTTTTCCGACGAAGTTGTTAGTCGCAAAGTCGGCGGCATCACGTTTCGCCACGCCATCTAGTGACAAAATTGAAGTTTAGAGTTTTTTGTGTCGAATGCTGTAAATCGCGTTGATCTTTCTGTTTCCGTTTTAGACCAAATGCTAATTTCAATCGAAGAATTATGTCGGAACCATTCTGTATTATAAAGCTGATTATATTTGAATTAGTAATGTTAATTACCGTAGCAGTTATCTAAAGTAAAAATTAAATATTTGACATAAAAAAATAAATTAGGTTGGTTTTATCTCTGAGTGACACTTTTCTGAAAACAATGGACTATATGGCAACGACAATAAGGCCCCATGGCTACGGGGTTTGTTAGGGAAGTAGACGCAATGGAAAGCTGTTAGGAGATAGATGATAGCCTCCCGATTAGACCATCCAGATTGTTCTTTAACATGCACTGCGGCTTGCGTTTTTAGGTGCCATCCATAATGCTCTATAACGTGGTCTCATGCACACGGAGACATGGCTTTACGACGCACGGTGGCCTTTCTAAGACGATTGGGGTCCCTCTTTCTTATCGAAGACATTGTAGGGATAAGCGAAGATAAATTGCAATGCAGCACAGTTGGGACTCGTACCTGGGAACTGCAGATTACGAGCCTAGCTCTCTACAGAATGACACAAGACCCACCTAAAATTTTAAGATTTAGAAGTGGTACTGCAACATTAAACAGATGTTTATACAATATAAAGAAATCAGATAACAAAAACTGATCTTTATGTAATTGTGAAGAAACTATATCACGTGTTTCACGTAATTGTTCACATTATGACAAATAACGTAAACTTTATTTTCTGCAATTATCTCGACTTGGGAATTAAACAATTTACTTTAGAAGATATGCTGAATTTCACAGTAGATGACGTCAGAAAGGTAAACTACAGTTTATTTATTTATTTATTTAACAACGTGACATACAAATGCCGATGGACTAGCACCTCTTACTCAAAATAAAGTGAACATATTTACAATATATAAATAAATTAATTTAAGTGATCAGTTTTAAAGAAAACAAAAGTCGAAACAACCAAAGATGCAAAGTTTAGAGACTGTTGATAAGATTTGTATCATCTTAAATATTATAAAGTTTTTTTAAACATAAAATTTGTTCATAGGAGTTTGGATATTTTAAAATAGTATTTAAAGAAAAATCATCTAAATCAATTTTTTTAAGATTTTCAAAAAAATTATTTCTTTCATTAGAATATTTTGGACAATTTAAAATAGTGTGAGAAATTGTTTCTTGTTTAGTACATAAAGAGCAGTTTGAATATTTTGTTTTTTTATTTTATATAAATAAAAATTTAAACCAGTAAAACCTATTCTTCATCTATGAAAACATGATAATTTGCGGGGAAAATTAAGTTCAACAATATTTGATAGGTCAGTTTAATAAAAATCTACGTTGAAAAAAAACATTGGTCCATAGATAAGGAAAGGTTTTTTTAAAAGTTTAAATATTTTTAATAAGATTTTTTTAAAAAAGATCATATAAATTATAAGAAGGAGTTAAAGAATTTAAGAAAGTGTCTGCTTCGCATAACGTCAGACTACTCATTTCCTGCAATACCGCAATGACTGGGGATCCATTGAAAAGTAAAAGATTTTTTTTTTCATTATCATTTTGTGTCAACAGGTAAAGGAATTCAGAAATCAAATCTGGGAAATTAAAGTTGAAAGGTTCTTGTTGAACGTTAAAAGTGCTGATTTAGAATCTGAATAACTAATAACGTTTTTTGTCAGAGTTACCAAAGTCCATTTTTAAGCAAAGACAATAGCATAGATTTCAGTATGTAAAATGTAGGTGTTTAAAGAAAACTTGATTTTTTGGAATGATTTAAGTGGGGGAACAAAAAATGCTGCTGCATCACAATTTGAGTTAAAGTCAAAAGACCCATAAATGGAAAAACTATTGCAAGCAAGAGTAAGAGCTTTAAGACAATCTGGAGTGAGGTTAGAATTTGAGGTAATAGAAGGAATATCAGTAAAAATAAGTGGTTTAAGGAAGGCCCACAAAGGGTCTGTAGAAAATAAATTACCCTTTCTTAGAGTTTAAATTATCAGGAAGGGGTTGATTAGAATAGGGTAGATTGATAAGGGGAAGAAAAATTGGGTTTAATGGAATAAAAATTGATGGATTATCAATAAAGTATTAAAATTAGTTTAATCATTAAAATGTTTGAGCTAATTTCGAAAGGGGAAATAGAAGTTTCAGCATTTAGTGCAAGAGAAGAAAAAAATTTCATTAATCCTTAAATGAGCTTTTAGAAATCTATTTTGTATAATATTTTGATTTATTTATTTTCAGAGAATCCACTGAAAAATTCTACTCCATATTCTATTTCAGGTCTAACAAGGTTAAAGAAAATTTTAAGTAGATTTGATTGGGAAGTTCGCCTCTTAAAAATATCTAAACGTCTTGTGAAATTAAGCAATTTATTTCCTTTGAGTATGGCATTTTTGATAAAAAATGTTCCAAGTTGATTTATTATCAATAGTTTTGCCTAAATACTTACGTTGAGATTTAGTAGGTAAGGTATTATTGCTAATTTAATTTCTACGTAAGGGGTGTTATAATTTAAAGGAATAAAGGGTATAATAAATTATTTATCAGGATTTATTTGAAGATGCCATTTTTTAAAATAATTACAAATATGTTTTACAGCATTTTGTAAGGTTTGTGCATTCACATTTAAAATTTTTCCTAGAAGTCGACAATATAATATCATCAGCAAAAGATGCAAAAGAAATAGATGGATCTAAAACAGTTGATAAATCATGAAGAAAAAAGTAGAAAATAGGTGATAAAAGAGATCCTTGCTGAAGTCCTGTATTTATTTTAAAATAGACTGAGAAAGTGGGTTTTGGGTTTGTTTGAAAGGTTTTATTTAGGAGTGAGATTTTAAGAGAATTGAAAAGTCTAACATTAATACCTATTGACAGAAGCTTGAAGAGTATTAATCCTTGAATCCATGGTGAGTCAAATGCCGATGTTAAGTCTATGAAAATTGCAAATGTCAATTGTTTTTTGTTCTTGGCAGTATATATATATATACTGTTAAGAAGAGTTAAGACTGCTTCTTTAGAGGAAACATTTTTTCTATTGCCATAAAAAAGGAGAATCGTTAAAGATTTTCAAAAAAATTAAATATCAAGTTAATCTCTTAAGAACAATTATTTGAAATAATTTAAAAACATTTGATGAAAGGGTAATTGGTCGGTAAAAAGAAGGATCCCTTGCTTACCAGGTTTTAAAATAAAGAAAATGTTGGAACGAATCCAATTATTTGGAATTTATCCAGATGACCATATAGATTAAAAATATCTAGAAGCCAATTTTTATGAATATTTTTAAACGTTTATTTGAAATATTGTCTGGTCTTGAAGCTGTTTTATTTCTAAGCTTTTTCAGAGCAAAAATCAATTCTGAGGAGTAATATCTATCTCCATAGCTGGGATCAAGAGAGCAATTTTGTTTTTTAAAATAATTTAAAACATTTGTATCCATATATGAGTGTTTTGGATTATTAATAATTAGGAGATTTTTAGGGAAAAATGTTTGTAGTTTCTATAATTGTAATATTTTTTGAATCATATTTTCAGCCCAAGGAAATATCTGTGTTTTTGGGGCTGCGATTGAATGAAACGTTTTCCAGATATATGAAATAGAAGATGTAGGTGTTAATTGGGAAAAAAAATATGATAGGCAGATAAAAAAATATGATAGATATTAGCAGATATTAAAATGATAGATATTAGATATAAAGTTTCAAAATTTTCTTCTTAAAAATAGATAGATATTAGATAAAAATTCTTTTATATCTAAAATATTCTTGAAAATCGAGTGTGTTTTATTTTTACCTCTATTTATGCCTTTTTCCTAATTGAAACAATTCTATTCATATGCCAAAATGTGTTATTTATTTTAGGGAAGTTTACAGTTTTCTTATTTTTTTTTTGTTCATCACTTCGTTCATTTCAAACTTTGTACTTTAACAAAACTGTTCTATTACGGAAATTTTCTCATTGACAGACTGACTTTGGTATAGTGCATACATCTAATCTGTATGCACATATTTAATACATTATAAATCATATTACTCAGATCTTTATTTTAAAACCTTAAACTATTTCTATTTTACTATTAAATGAACTATTAAATATAAAACTTTTAAAATTCGAAACTATGACACTTCATTGAATAATGACAAATTATATATTTGATGCATTAAATGTAATACTTAAAATTTTGTTTTGACCCTCTTTATACTTTTGTATTGTTTTTAAATGAACATCATATACTGACCCTAGCATTATCATGGTTGTTTAGCGTATAACAGAAAAAACTAAATAAATAAGTCCCACCCTAAATAATGATTTTATAAGAGTCTGAGAAAGAAACGGAAACTAATCGCAATGATCAATGTCCAAAGAAGGAAAATGATTCGTTATTTTTTGTTTTCTTGAACATCTAACAATTCCAAAAAGTCAAAATTCAATTAACGCTTTCATGAAAATAAATAATAATAGATTCAATTTGTATTAATTGAGGTAAATCTAATGAAATTTTTACCGCAATTTGGAATAAAAATTAACCTAAAACTCTGAAGAATGAAAAAAAAAGTAAATAATGTCAGCGTGCAATTTTTTATGTGTTCAAACAATTAATTTCAAAACCCTGTTGTTTTCTTTGTGAAAAGAGAGGATTTTTTAGAATGTTTCCCGAAAGTAATAAAACTGAGGGTAAACTGATAAAACGAGGATAATATTTTGCTGCGGCAAAATTCTGATAAACATCGAGTAGCTGTATTCCTTTCTATCAATTTGAATTGCAAAATTATGATGCCAACTTGTAAATTCAAAACAAATTATTTTTCCTAAGTTATTGCTTTCTTTTATATTTTGAAAACAATATTTTCAATATTAACCTGCTGCAGAACACGTTAAATGGGTCCTGATGTAATAAAGTCTTCGACTGTAGAATTGCAGTCGAAAACACTTAAGACGAAAGCGGATAATGCGAATATCGGTTAATGCGAAACTAAAATTTATCCCGTTCTGGCGACAATAATTTTACATGGGAAAATATTGTTTTAAGTTGAAACGGATTACACCAAAAATTTGCTTTTTTTTAATTTTCTATGATTTGACGAAAGTCGGATCATAGAAACGGATAACGCGAAATTCCTAGATTGACAGATCAATTTTAACCACAGTTTGATAAATTTAGAACAGTTTCAGATTTCTGGCTAATTAACCACTTTCTAATTGCAGAATATTTAACAGCGGCGACGATTGCACTAAGTGTTTTGAGCTTAACACCAAGGACTTGGCACGTCACACTGATCACTTAGCTATCAAAGTTAGCTATCTTTTTTTCGGCAAATCTTTGGATATCTTAGATATTTTTGGATACTTTGTGGATGTCTGTGGTTGTGTAAACTTTCGTTAGGGAGAAAAACAAGAATTAGTTTGTAATACAGCTGATAATATTCAATATATTTTAATTTTCCGATTGAGTTTTAGAGGTTTGGAAGTGTCCCTCCCACACAGAAACACTTACCTTGGTGTAGACTTCTCTTCTGCCGACTCTTCTTATCTCTGTAACACTCCCCGCTCTGCCGTCGGTCGTAGGGAACACCGATAAACAGTGGAATAGTAAAGGCCACCGTCCGTCGGATGGGACGTTAAGCCGTTGTCCCGTGTAAGGGAGAGCCATACCCTGTGCACATTAAACAACACGCTGGATGGTCTTGACGGGAGGTTACCATCTGTCTCTCAACAGCTGTTCAGTGGGTTCCCTCCCCCAACCTTCTCTCAGCCTTCGGGGGCTTTGTGATATGGCCATTTAACTCATTGTGTGAAAAAAGTGCCGCTCAGGTGCAAAAAAAAGTGCCGCTCTGGAGGGGTTTCTAATTGCTGTGGATTATCTTTTTCCAATTATATTTTTGTTATTAATTAAATGTTGCTAGATCACTAAATAAAAAAACTTACCACACAATATTTGTACTGATAATAATTATGCACTGACATAAATTATAAAGAATAATCCGATATCAGCACAATAGCAGATTAACAAATTTACATTAAACTACAAGTTCTAGAAAACAATATATACTTCAAGATCTATGGTTATTTTTACTACTGGCATTCAAGCTGCCATTCAAAACTGTTACTGCAATCCCAGCAGCCCAAATTCAACACCCATTGATATGGAAATTCGCAAATCAACTAGATTTGCCTATGACTTGCTCTCTCAAAACCTATATTCGAATTCCTTTCTTCTGCATTCTCCCGATTTTAGGACTGAATAATTATTACTCTCAGACTCAAGATATATCTAACTAATGTAAAAACATCATTCTACAGACGTTATTTTAGAAATCAATGTACTCATGACCTCTGGGTTGCTACTTCCCATCTCCTTTTTTCCTATCTCGGAACTCGGAAACCTGGTGGACGGGTTATTGTTTGAATTTGGAAGAGGGTTGTATTAAAACATGCATGATTATTTGTTGTTTTCAAGCATGCAGGAATGTTGTCATTATCAAAAATGCATGACGATATATTTTTAAATATGGAGGGAGGTGTCGTTGTCAAACATGGATGACAAGGTGTTGTTTTCAAGTATGGAGGTCGGGTTATTGTTGTCAAACATAGAGGACGGTTGTTATTTTCAGACATAAAAAATGGGTTGTTTTTTTCAAAAGGGAAGAATAAGTTGCATTTTAATCCAGTTATTTTGAACCTTTCCAACCTCAAGGACCATTTTCCATAATAAATGTACAGCATTCACACCACGCTATGATTTAACATTATAATTGATGTACAATTGATATGAGGGAATTTAATATTTTTACCCATTACACCGTCCTGGTATTATTTATCTTTAGATCTCAGCTGCTTCGCAAAATATGTATTTTTTTTTCTAATGTACTTTGGATAAAGAATAAGTGTGTATATTTATAACATTCCGAACATTCCAGATTATGGACAGGAAATAGATATTAAATCCATAAACAACAAAGGTAAAACAGTAACAAAGGTAAAACAGAAAGGCAAATTTATAGAAATCTAATTGTTTGAATGATGTTAATAATAGAACATTTTCTTCTGTTTGTTCTTATTTCCAATATGTAGTGTTTAGGACAATCCGATTGCTTCTGTCCACATTCTTTTCCAGCACCCATCGCTCCTGAAAAGGAAGATTTGTTGTCCATTAACTCCACTTTCATCAACATCCAGCTGAGTGCCTGGAAGTCCGGTGGATGCCCTATCACCCACTTCGAGCTTCAATACAAACAGCAGCGTCACAAGAAATGGATTCTGTTTGCTGACCGTGTCTCTCCGAACAAGAAGACCCTCATGATATCGAGCTTGGTGCCTGGTACTTGGTATCAACTGCAGGTGACTGCACACAATGACGCCGGACCCACAGAAGCAGAATATGTCTTCAGAACTGCATCAGAGGTGAAAGGTGAGGAGTGTAAGTTGCTGACTGTGGCGATTATAATGATGAGGGTTGTGTAAATCAAATTGGGTTTATTGATCGATCCATAGTAAATACACAGATTACCTGTAGAGATAGAATTCAAACATTAGTTAAAAGATTCTGAAAAATATTCATCGCCGACACGCAGGGAATCGAACCCGCATCTCTCCAGGATGCAGGTTCGATTCCCGCCGTACCTGCAATAAATTTTTTTCAGAATCTTTTAACTAGGGTTTATTGATGTTTTTACATTTTTTTCAAATACACATTTTAAATAATTTTAGCACATATTAAACAAGAGTTAGTATGGTTCTATTAGAATTAAATATGAGTTTGAACCTCAGAACTAAGTTGCATATTCCATCCACTAAAGTGTGCTTCTGAGGTGTTTGATCAATTTTTTTTTTCAGTTATAAACTCCGTGTTTTTCTTCATCGCTGTTCTTTAATGAATTTTAAGATTTTTTTTTCGTTCAAATTATTTTACTATTTTACATCAGATTCTGAGAAAAAAGTCGAATGTTCTGCATTTAAATATACAGAGTGGATTTTGTTTTTATTTTACTAATGATTTTTAAAACCTTTGTGTATTATAAATTTATATAAGATTTGAGTAGAAAGGATAATATTCTATTTAAAATAGAGAAAAAATATTTACTCTGTACACCAAACGCTTCAGTTATAATACATATGGATATATTTTAATACATGATAAGAAAAAATAGTTATATTTCTTAAAAGCGATGATATTGTTTTATAATCAATAGATGTTCTTGACCAGGTTTCTCATTTTAATTATCTTAAGATTGTTGTTACAGATATTTGTAATGTAGAACATGATATTAACAAGACGGTAGCCGCTGTTTCTGCGATCTTTAAGAATATGTACAAATCGTGGAAATATGGGCGTATACGTCTGAGGACTAAAAATAGGCTGAATAATAGTGTAATGTTGGACGAGTGGTGCTAGACCCACGGACGTTTTCTTTATTTTTTCCCTTTAATTAATTATTCCAATTAATCAATTTCCATCAGTGTTTCTGGGTGAAACCAAAAATCTGCGGGTTTATATATCCATGCCTCAGTATGCGTCAGATGTGCTGTTTCTTCGATGAGAGAAATAAATGTCCAATGCACTACGTAGAGAACGACGTACTATTTATTTACATTCAGATATATAATATATACCATATGGGTATGTGCTAGAGTATGTAGGCGTTAGATGTGCTCAATATCTTTGCTGAATGAAATGGCTTAAATTTATATTCCTTGGAGGATTTTTCCAGTCAGATTAACATAGCTTGAATGCCGCTTTCCTTTTTCAAGCATTCACTTAATGAGGTGGAAACCTATACTTTTCAGTACATCCATACCTTACCCGGAGCTCGAACTCAGTCCCTTTGATCAGTAACCAAGCAAATAAACCACTTATACACGGAATTTAGTCATTTCTAAATTTTGTTATGGAAGTGAAACTTAGACTCTTTGAAATCAAGATAGCAGGAAACTTGATGTCTTTGATTCTAGGTGTTTGTGCTGTATTTTGGGCATTGAGTGATATAGTTATGTAAGTAATGATAAGGTTAGACGCAGGAATAAAAAACCATTATTGTATAGCATCCTATATTGGGAGTAACTGCGTTGGTTTAGCCGTGTTGTCTGCATTTGTGCATAGTGTATGCAAAATACCTCAGAACAAACGCGAGACTTAGAATGCAGTTGATGAGCAATGTCGAGCAGGATCTTGTTAGAATTGGCCTGCAATATCAAAGCATAACGTCTGTAACTCAGGATATACAAGTATGGAGAACTAAATTTCGGCGTCTGTTTCGATCTCTGTAGACTATGGCTGCTTAAAGATTATGTATGCATGTGTGACTAATAATAATAATAATAGATAATGTTAATAAACTTATAAAACTTACGTGATTTCTATTTAAGTGTATTATGATATGCATAACAAGAACTTTTCTTATCTGAGTTTTGTAACTGAATTCAAGAACGTAAATATAAAGTGGAAATAAAATTGCATCGCCCGTAAAATATAAACAATGATATACAGGGTGATTCAAAACTTATCGTTCAAATTTCGTGGGGAGGTAGGGAATACGTCAGGAAACCGATTTCACATAGGAAAGAATGTCCGCAAATGTACGAATGCGTATGTAGGGGGCGCTGTGTGTACCCAACCAGTGTACAGCTCGCCCAACCACTCCCGCTGTCATCAGTGTACGAGCTGACTTACTAGTGATAAGATGAATCATTTTACGCATCAAGAGCTAGCGGATTGCATCTCGTATATGGGGCAGCTGGCGAAACCCCCGTCGACAGTGAAATGGACCTTGTTGCACGAATAGTGGCCGCCGCAGGCATTGTCCGTGATATGCCAGGCGTTTTTGAAAATGTTCGGCGGTCAATGCAACGGCGCTGTGAATCCTGTGTCCGTGTAAATGGTCGCAATTTTGAGCACCTACTGTGAACCTGTACTTTACCTTGTTGGAATAAAAGTCACATTCGTTACCACTTAACTATACTGTTTCTTTGTGTTCACTTTACTTGTCCATTTTGTTCATGTAGATGACGTTTGCGGACATACTTTCCTATGTGAAATCGGTTTCCTGACGTATTCCCTACCTCCCACGAAATTTGAACGATAAGTTTTGAATCACCCTGTACATAAAGATAATGAACAAATTTAGATAACAAGAATATTATAAATGATTAAACCTATGATTAATACAGTATTTAAATTTTTTATCTCTCAAAACTGAAATGATTTGAAATATATCTTCTAAATGCAAAGTTTCTTCACTGTGTAGTGAAGTAAAAAAAATACTTAAGATTATGACTTTGGTGAGTAACGTACGTAAAAAGAGGTTACACTTCACAATATATTTAACAGCACATGAATTTTATTTTTATACATTATTTATCTTTTAACTTGATTGTTGCCCCACATATATCTAAAAGAATTGAAACTAAAGGCTTGTATTGCATATAAAATATATTTAAGCTTCCTTATATTCCTTGATCATGTATCCCCATTAAATTTATTCCATAGAATATCGAATTTACGGATCGCACCATTGCAGATCGCATCATTTTAGGTAACCAGCGACAGTGGTTTCTTGTATCATTAAAACGTTTATATAATTTATTCTTAATTACCTCAAATTTTTGTAACTATAAGTTAATTCAGAGTTTGCTCTTGATTTCGTTATCCCAGTTATGAACACATTGAATGTCGTTTTCAATGTATTTGTGAACTTTTATTCGATTGTGATGTGAAAAAACTAGTTTAACGTTATACTTTAGGTAGTTTAACATATATTAAAGGTTTGAACATATATACATTGATGTATATTGGCTAATTAATTAGGGTTAAGGTGTAATTGAATAAAAGTATTTTCTGTTTTGCCCTCAGGAACAGTTCCTGATGCCGTTCTAGTAAGTGGAGAAGCTCTGCCCTTCTATTTAGAGTTGGAGGTCATTTTGCCCGTCTCACTCTCCTTAGTTGTCGTGGTTGCTGTTCTTGTTTTGGTTTGCCTTATTGTGAGGAAGCGAAATCCAACAGAGACATCACATACAGGTAAAAGAGAGAGTTGTGCAGAGTCCATAAGAAGCTCTCATTACAAAATTTAATATTGTTTTCGAGAAGATTGTAAACGACTTAGAGAATAAAGTGATAACTGAAATTAAATATTGCAAACTATGAAAAGACTATAAATACGAAAACACTTCCAAATAACTACCAATAAGAGGAAATATAAAATTGAAAAGATAAATTTGCTCATGTTGGCAATAATTATTTAATATTATATTAATTTGATTGAAGGTGTGATGTATTGGCGGAATGTTATGGGATCATTCTATGGATGATAGAAAGTGGGTAGTAAAAATAATAGGACGTTGAGAAGAAAATCTGTCTCACACGATTATAATGAAAATTATTATTGCTAAAAGTGATAAAATGTTTCCTAATGATGAAAAATTTCCTTTATAGAGACAAAACTCTCTGAAACCGAAAATAATATGAACTTATGATCTTTTGATAACGTGTCTGGCACTCGATAACTAGAAAGATTTTTTAGAATATATTTAATTTCAGAATTTATGTCCTCACCAATCCTGAAACACTTTCTAAACTGAGCCAATATCCCGGTTTAAGCTATCTGAAATTGGAACGCTTTACTCAAATACCATTGAAAAACGTTGCAATGCATTTTAATTTTCTGCTCTTAGACTTCACAATAAAATAGACAACATTAAATATTGCATAAAAATTTTATTTAATATTTGAAATAAAAAGTAACATAGACTTAAAAAACACTACAACAATAAAAGAGAGTGCATAAACTATATATATAATAATTAATTAAGTTTTATATAATTAATAATACTTATAATTTGAATAGTTTTCGGAAACGTTTTAGAGTGAAAAAAGCGTTTTTTTTAACAAAGCTAATATCACAAATAAAAAAAACAAATAAAAATTCGATTCCCGATAATTTGTTTTAATATCTCCCCAATTGGCTAAATATACCTGGAACAAATGATCACCCTTCTCGCAGAACAAAAATTCTGTCGCATAGATAACATGTAAATTTACGTTTTTTAAACCCTTAATGAGATTTTAAAAGTTTGCAAAGAATGTTTGCAATGATACAAAAATAATTGTTTATTCCAAAGTAGAAAGGCATGGTTATGAGACTACTTAGAAACACGTTGGCCAGAAATGCGGGAACAGATTAGGGTTCATATTTTCCTTTCCAAATCTTTTTTTTTTAATCTCTGATTGCAATTATAAAATAAACATAAAAATCGGTTATTAGTTTTTGAAAAAAAAAGTCCTAAATCCATTTATTTTAAGAGAGAAAATATTAAGGTTAGTGTTAGCTTTCTTTTCAACATTACCTGGTTCTCGTGTTGAACTGTACAACTGTACTCATCCGATGGAAGGAAAATATTTGGACCACAGTGCGTTAAGTATAATGAATGAAATGGTGGGTGTTATATAGTTGCAGAAAATAATCTGATCTTTTTTTTCTGTTAAAAATATCTTACAGTTGTCTTATGCAAAAACAAAACAATCACTTTTAACTCTAAGGATTAGAAAACCCAAAACAGGTAAAGCATGATAATTTGTTGTTAATCACAGCTAATTTCTTTAAAAAGAGTGCTGAAGACGAATAGGACAATTTTCAATAGATTACGTTGGAACCAACAGTATTATTGATACAAAAAAAGATCAGAGTTGATAAAGGCATTTGAGTAATAAGAGAATGAAGGTTGTTATATAAATATAATAATTATATAATACACACATATACTTATAGAAATACACACAACAATAACATGATTCAACATGTCACTAGTTTTAAAGAGCATAACATACAATTTAATAGAAGATTGAAAGATCGATTTATAGCTGATCTGAATTTTCATCTTAGGTGCAAAAAACATAGGAAACGTATGGACAGTTCTTAGAATTGTATCAAAAAGTAAGTATTTTCTGTAAGAAACAAATATGAAAATGAGTGATATGTAGCAGTGGATCTGGGAAAAATTGAGAAACGTATCATAGTTTTCTATCTCTCCCCGAAATAGATCTTCATCAATCTTATATCATCCATGGTGTGATTCCGTATCAATCAATATAAAAAAGTAATATATCTTCGCTATTTTTGATTTTAACGAAATATGGTGCATTTGTTTTATTTATTTCCAAAATTTATACAGCAAATTTTAGTTCGTTAAGATACTTGATAAATTCCGATAAATAGCGACTGATAGAAATGGATAAAAGCAAATCCATCTTAACTGCTTCTTATTAGAAAAGGAATAACTATGAACCCAATTAAGTTAGAAAAACATAATTGCTTAATTTTCAAACACTTTCCGGACCTTCAAAATTATATATTAGATTTAAATTTTCAGCATTAAAACTTTTTAAGATTAATAATAGCAAAACTTGACCTTATGTCAATATATATACATTCTCTTTTTTTTCCAAAATGTGTTGCAACATATTTTAGTGAACAACGTTAGAGGGAAATTTTATCCTGGGATGACTATGAGTTATTACATTATAAATGTTTGAAGTAGAGCACCTCATGCAAAATTATGGATATACAGAGTCGTATGAGAATAATATGACCACCTACCATAGTAGGGCGGTCATTCTGACACGACTGTGTATATGTAGAAAGTAGACTAATAGAACAAGAAATCAAGTTTTGGAAATAACGAAAATTTACTGTTACGAAAATATTTCTAAAAACATTTTGAGAATTTTTTAAAATTCTGATACTATCCTGTTTTTTTTTTAAATTGAACTTTGTAAAATAGACCTTTTAAATACTCACAATATAATTTTGAATGAGATTAACATTTTATTTGCAACATTAATATCTTCAATTTGAAATGTTTATGTTCTTACGCAGTAGCCGTCGTTTAATACATATTTGTTCCACCTACTAATAAAATATCAGACTTTGCTACGTCATCATAGGAAGCAGATGGAACTTAAGAGTATAAAACTTTTGTTTTTACGTTTTCCTTTCATAGGCTATTTATCAATTGATTTCAGCCTCTACTGAATAATACGAAAAATGCACCAGTTCCTTAAGTTTTATCTTTCGCTATCTAAATGCTGAAAGACTGGTAAAAGTTAGAAGGTATTTTTACGTCATTGATATACATATTGCTTAGTACAATATTGTTTTCGTATGGTCATTTCTAGTGTTAGATTCATTATCCATAATGGCGATGGCTTTCTTTAAACCTTATGTTTCACTTATCTAAATACATTGCACAAATATATTTTCAGTGAAGTAGATTACATTTCGTAAAATGCCCTGTAAAATCGCAAAATTTTCAAATTGTTCATGTCAGCCTTCTACCTGCACTGAAAAATTTCCACTGTGAAAAATATAAGCACACGAAGTCTTCCTCAACCTCAATACGAACTTTAACCATTAAGAGCGGTTTAATTTGTCGATTTTGTTGATTCGCTGTTTTCCTAGGCCAAAAATAAAAATCATATAACATATGACAGAGGTAATAAGACGTTTTGGGTAAAGGAGCAATTTTGTTTTTTATCGAAACATATGATATTTGTTGCGGAACTCAAACACTTGATTGGATGATGTAATTCATCATCATCATCATAATCAAGCAGCCATGGGCTACGGAGGTCCAACCAGACCGCGCAGTTTAATTCTCCAAGCATATCTGTCCTGAGCTACATCTGCTGCATCCGGCCACTGTATACCAATTCTAACAAGGTCCTGTTCACATGCAGTAAATGCATAGCGGAGTGGATGTTTCTTTTGAAGTCATCGGTTTTGAGAACATTCTCATTTGTGTTGTTTATGTTTATTACCGCAATATTGCCTATAAGCTAAGGAATATGTAATAAAAATCTTATTTGTGTTTCAGAAATTGTTAGTACCTTTCTGCAAGAGGAAAGTTACATAATTACTTCTTACGATTCTGTTTCGCCCACCAATAACTGCCGCTGAGGAGTTGACAGAACTATCAAGTCAAACAGGAAACGTTTAAGAATACATTTGTATACCACTATGGTCCATCTGCTTCTTACAGAGCAAAACCTGATATTTTATTGGTATATATCAATTAGCGTATTAGCGCACCAAAAAAAACAGTTTTTATTAGTATAGTGAAAAAGGGATAAAATGTATTGAAACACACAGTACATTATGAAAAAAAGAACGTTGTTAATCAAGTTTCATCGCATTCAAAGGGTCAATGAATAAAGCTTAGTTTAACGTTTATATCAAATGTAGAGAAAAAACTGTCTTCATCTGGGTGGAATACGAACCCACGAAACCAAGTCATTCAATGATAATGTATATACAGTAGTTTCTGGATGTATTTTATAAGTAAAAACATTTTCAAAACTCGTATAGAAAATTTTTTGTTATATTCACCTTTAAAGTATTTTGAAATCTTATTATGATTTTTCTTTTTATCATTTGGTTAATTTGGACGGATATTCATGGTGATAAATAAACTTGCCTAATTTAAGAAATTATAACTCAACTACCCATGGTCCTTAGAATAAAATTTCAGTGAGATTTTGATTAACGTATGTTTCGACACATTTTTTATTAAATGAAGGGAACGAGTTTTGAAATATTGAAAGGTCAAAAAATATGGATACTGATGCAGAAATTTTAACTTATTATTAAATAAAAATGTAATGCTTCATCTCAAAACATAATTAAAGACATTTAAAAAGAAACAAATTTGAATGTTTTGGAATGAACTGAATGGAAGTTATAATCAATTAAATGAAACTCAGTGGTTCAAAATTTGAAAATATTTGGTGCACTCGAATGCTTATAACTTGAAAACCACTGCACAGAAAATCAAAATAAATTAGTTCTTTTCTATTTACCTATAAACGCTACAAACGTATCCAGTTTCATTGAAATAAGAGAAGTCGAGTTTGGGAGCTGTGTTGATTTAATATAGAATCATACATATCCAAGTGCTAATATTTTCAAATCATACTCTCACTGGAAACCGATGACAGTCTGTGTATGCTACATCACAGCTTTAAGCTGTGTGTTAAGATTTCTTCTTTGAACCGCAACAAAAATTATCGAGTTGCGGTGGCACTTTGTAGCATCTCATTTCGCCACACTCGTCCAGTTCGTGAATCTCCATACATTTCTGCGGGAATGTTACGAAATTTTGTCGCATCCAAAATAGAATAATTGCATGGACGTCTTCCTTGGACCACTTTTCCAATATGGTAGACACATTGTCGTTATTTGGATAGCTAATGCTCATTAGGTTGGAAACAAAGCAAGGTTCAGTATTGGTAAACGAATTTGTTTTCAAAAATACAGCCAAAATGCATAAATATGCTGGTAATTACTCTCAAAGAGACAAAATTTAGAGCAGATAAATTCTCATGGTTTGCAAATAAAATCAGTTCTGTATCCATGAAATAAATATGCGTAGAATATATCACGTCATTTTAATAAGCACAAGTAAACCGAAATATGACACAATCCAATATATGAATTTTCTAAATCATGTCTATTTTAATATGCTGAAAATATAATGGAAATAAAGAACTAAAATTAATAAAGGTATTAAAATAAAGGTAGTATATTGAAATTAATAAAGACATCACATTTTAAATCCCTTGCAAAATGACTGCATTGTTCTAGTTTTATTTAAACAACTTTATTGTATCAAATTACTAGCAAATTTTCAAAAAGTTTAACAATATATTACTTATATTCCTTAAATTTAACAATATGTTGCTTATATGCCTAAATTTAACACTTGAAAAATTACATATGATCTGAAGTATATTAATTATTCTGTTGATTAGCTGCCAGTTCGACCTATATGTCCAGGAAATCTCAAGGTCCAGAATCTGTGCACATGTGTGAAATGGAAAAATCCACATACCAAAGACCAATCAGCAGAGCAGATCCAGTATATTATCCAACACCATATGCCACTACACATATTGCTGATGGCTCCTGCAGGAAAGCATTTGAAGCTGCAGAGAGAGAAGTAAGATACAAATAATTCGATATCCCATTTTCTCATATAATGAATTGTTTCTCAGAGTGTAACGCTGTAAGAAGTTTCAGATTAAATGTAAATATGTTTGAGATGAAGAAATATAATATTTATGTTCAACAAAAGACTGGAGAAAATTGTAAAGACCTCACAATTTTATCAAAGATTTTGTCTTTGTTTTCACATTATCATCTAGCTTGACTAAGTTTAAACGTTCATTTATTAGCCTAAATTCACACTACTATGCTGTATTTGTCTTGTTCATCTTGCTAAGACAACATTTAAACACTTTTTTATTTAAGGCACACAAATTTAAAAAAAAAACTCCTTTATTTCACATAGTATACATATCTTATTAAATTTATAATGCATCATTCCTGGTTTAGTCATTTGCACAAAGTTTTTGCCATGCAAATGCTCGTCCATTTCCATACATGCTGTCCTATCGATATTTATTAGGGTGGTTTCTAGGCGTCGACGTCTACTGTTTTCGGAGCCTTTGCTCGGCTAACCTGTTTTTCGGTAAGTGACGTTACTTTTATGACTTCCTGTGCTCACTCCTTCAACTGGAATGAGCCTAGTTTTCTTCCAATACTCAACAGTAACTTACAATTAATTTACACTTAACTGAATTTATACTTAGAGTAAAATAAAAAACATCATGCATCCTTTCATGCTCTGTCTTCGTTCCTTAGATGTTTCACCATCTATCCCCGGATGGCCTCCTCAGAAGAACTGCCCATTATTTTGATTTTTAAGCTCAACGATAAAATGAAAAAGATCGCGCTAATCACTAGCAGTGGAATTGGCACCATCATATTAAACAACAAATTCTTCGTTATCAAAAAAAAAATAGAAAATGTTCGAAGTCTGAGGCCTAGTTGTTGATCATAATTTATAAAAAACACTTAAGTGGTAAACGTTTCATAAATATTAGTTTATGGCAGGTCTGTACAAGTAGATGTTTTACCTAGACAGATTTTTTTTTAACTATGGATCTTTTCTGACAGAAAGAATGACAGAACGCATACATTCACCAGAGGTGAAGAGTAAGGTACCCATAAAATTATGCTCATGTAGTATGTTGTTTATATTATTATATTAGGTTTATAATTTGATAAAAATTTGCTTATATAGCTACCTATTATATATCGAGCTGTATGTTTCCATGGGCTACCGTTTGAGTAACACGTGTACAATATAGCAGTGTGCTTGAAATTTCACTATCATAGTGTTAATAAAAATTACAATTCAGCAACACATCCATAATGACCTGATGTACGTGCGCGAGGGCGGAAAATGGTTATCATTATTTATTTCCGATTTTCCTCTAACAGTCAATTTCAGAAAACGCAATCAGCTTTTTTTAACCTTTCAATAATATTTTTTTTAAACTTGTCTATCACCCAAAGATTGTAAATTAAGCATGATTATTCCACTCTATAATAGAAGCGTCATGTAGGAATAGAAAGTTAAAAATATATCTTTGATCATTTCTGATAGGAGTTTTAACTCTTCCTACTAATTGCTATACCCCATTTTATACTTCAAATGCAAGCATAGCAGAAATTGATGCAACGGCCAATTTGAGTTTTATCACAATAAGCATGACATAACTGATCCCTTAGCTTCCAGCTTCAGAGTTAGAGGTTTTTAATGCATTTTATTTTCCAATGAATAGGAGTAAACTTTGTTGTTCGAAACCGGTATGAGCTGGCTACGCTTTTTTTCTCGGGAGGTGAATAGATGGAAAACATTCTTCGATCTGAACCATCCGTAAACAAGAGGTTAGTAAGGGATGGATACTGGTCATGGTAAAACCCGAAGGTTGCTATGATAGGGAAAGAAGAATTCATGTTAAGACTCCATTCTCCCAGGAATAACTCTTCCTAACACCCTGTCCCAAGGCGCATTGTTTACACGCGAAGTAATTGGGTTTTGGCGTTGTAATGGTGACTTCTTGAAACGACAATCTTCAACAGAGAGAAAGATATTGCTGAGGCAAGTAAAAGAGGAAAGAAAATCGACTATTTCTTCAAGACAGCTAGCAAGTGATGCGCTAATAGAAAATAGTTTCTTTGAATTTAATTTCCCAGGAGAATGCTTTGCTTTCAAATCTGAAGCAATAAGAATTTCATTCCCACGCATTCTAACTTATTTTCTACTATGCTTGGGGATTGAAAATGGAGCAACGGGATATTTTTACCTATTTCATTTTATCAATTTCTTTCCGTTTCAGTTAAATTTATTTTACTATGATAAAAATTTATTCTTTAAGGTATTAAAGAGTTTATTAAGGAATGCCAAATGGAATTGCTGAAAACTAGTATGTTTGTTGATCTCATGGGATCAATTAGTGGCTGGGTAACTTACAATACATTTACTCTATTGAAATACGCGTCTGATATAAGTGCTTAACTATGTTAAGAGGAAAGGAAAGGTTTCCTAGATGACATGCAGTGTTTAAATTATTTTTGAGAATGAAAAATGTGATCAACTTTTTTAAATCATTAAATGCGGCTATTTATTTCGTAAGGGTTCAAATAAAGATTGCTACTTAATACTTAGGATAATTATGTGTTTGTAATTAATGAATAACATTAAAAGACACAATCTTTTAAAACGATTTTATCATTTCACTTCAAATCAGTGAAAATGACAATCCATTATATTAATATTCTATTTGTTATCGACGACATCGTTTCAATTATTACAACAGGATAAATCATATGGCATATCTTTCATTTTTTCTTGTTTGGAAGACTAAATTGCACAGTTCCGTTGGACATTCGTATCCCATTGCTGGTTGAATATTTTATAAATATTGCTTTAAGAGAAAATTCCCATTCTCTCTGCTGCTATGTTAGGTATAAAGATCAAGACAACAAATAAAATTCACTTATTCGAATTTTTTATGCCTGCTTAATTTAGCGTGCATATTAAGGCTGAATGGCAGTTGTTTTATTAAAAAAGTAATTTCACAACAATGGTTACTACTACATGTTCACTTGTAACAGCAGTTTGTCTTTCAAATTATATGAAAAATGTTTTATTTCAAAAAACCGCGTTTCAGATTTTTTTATGTATAGTTTTATGAATACGGTAGAACTTTTGTTTATTTGTATGGGTTATACTGTTAAACTAACTGGCGAAAAAAAAGTAATAATCATCATGGTATTTTGGACCAACTAAAGAAAACTAATTACAGAAAAGTGCGAATATTTTTAGAAAACACATGAGATTTGTTTATTGATATTCTAATTTACTGTGATTCAAAGAAGACATTAAAAAAATTGCGATTTTTTCTTCGCCTCACCACTGATGGCTGTAAATGCTGAGTTCAATTTCTTAAAAATCTGCCTTGATTAACTATTTTTTTATAAAGTAAAATATCATATATTTATTTGTTTGTTTATTATTATTACCTTGCATTATTGATACATTGACATGTACACTGAGTTGTCTTGGCATTAGCAAAACCCGTTTTGTGTAGACGTGGACCGTCTGATTCTTCCGACTTCGAATCTGGTGGCATTCTGTGTGGTTCAGCTGACACTAACTCGATAACAGCCGCCATGGTGGTGTTAAGAGTCAACCGTGACTGGCTCAAAAGCTATTGAACAACCATCCAAATGTCGCATTTTGGACAGTCACGTGTAGTCGATGGCTGTGTTGACCGGCCTGTGTCCTGTCTAGTAACGTAGCAGTGACGTAGCACAGTGGCTCAGCTAACTACCTAGTACAACGTTGGAATAGCAAGACCAATATCCACATGGACAATGCACCAGACATTAGCTCGTATGAGCTATGACAATCGACGGCTGTCACGGGTACCCATGCTCACTGCGAAACAAAAGAAACTGCACATTCCATGAGTACGTCAGTACCAACACCGGATCACCGACATGTGGAAATCTGTTCCCTGGTCACATGAATCTCATTTCCAACTCCATCATGCTAATGGGTGTGTTTGCACTTGGGGAAAGCAACATGAGGCCATGGCACCAGGATACACTGTCAGTGTTAGGAAGGCTAGAGGCAGTATTGTTATGTTTCGAGGACCACCTCCCTTTCTATCGTCACAGACCAAGAACACTACTTCAAGATGACAGTGTATCCAGACAACTTCTATGTCTATCAACAAGATAACGTGCCATATCAAACGGCCCACCAGGTTGCGAACTGGTTTCAGGAACATGATAATGTATTCTCCATCACAAGATTCTCACCTCCCATGGCCTACCAACTCACAGGATTTCAACCCAATTTGGTGTTTAGGTCCTTACGGTAAATTTAAATTCGATGCTCAGACCATCCACTAGGCAGAGTTCAAAAATTACAGGACAGATAGTGGAATACAAGGGTAACACAACCACAGCGCACTCTACAACACGTCGTGGAGTCCATGCTCCAACGTGTACGGACTGTATTATGGACAAATGCCACGAGGTGTTAAGTCCCATGAGGTATAAATTAGGTGTTGCCAATGCAAAGCCAACTCAATGCATATTTGTGCATTAATGCCAATGAATAAAGCATACATATATATTTGAAACAAAATATATATTGAACAAAGTAAAATGAAATTTGTTTGTTAAATGCTATTTATAACCCAAGAGCAGTAGCTCGTCTCGATTAAAACAGAGGGTACTAAATTTAATTTTTGAAGCGACCGTGAATACAAACATACAAAATCCACATGCAGCCATGGGCTACTGAGGTCCTACCAGACTCCATATTTTTTCTCTTCATAACTGTTTGTCCTGAGATACAGCTACTGCATTTGACCACTGTATGACAATTCCAGCAAGGTCCTGATTTATATTGTCTTTCCAACGCATCCTAGGTTTCCCCCCTTTTCTTGAAACCTTTTTGGCCCACTGTTCATAACCTATTTGCCAATCTGTAGCTATGCATAAGGGAAACATGACCAAATCAACGCAGTCTCTCTCTGCACAAAATGCTGCTCAAAGTAGATTGCTGACTCCCTCTTCTAACCCCATCGTTACTTACAAAGTCAAAAAACCTGCCTAACATACTGCGTAATCATCTAGAATCAAAGGCATCAAGTTTCCTCTTATTCTGTTACGAAGGGTACATATTTCACTACCATACCTAACCTTAGAAATAACTAAACTTTTATACAATCTAATTTTAAACTTTGGCGCACACGCCTATTTTTACACACTCTCCATAGGTTATTGCGAGTTTCATCGATAATATCAATTCTTCTATTTATCTCATGTTGCATATCACCAGTATATGTTAAATAGCTCCCATTAACACAAGATAATTAAACTGAGACACTTGCTCAAGAGTGCAGCCATTCAAAGCAACTGCAGCACCACCTGCCTGACCAATTTTCATCACATTAGTTTTTCTCTATTTATCATCAAACCTACTCTATTACCAGTCTCATAAACCGCCCTAATGAAAGAATTCATCTCAACAAGACCAAATCATGTGCATAATCTAAATCAGAAGTTTGTAATATCTAGATCATTTAAGGACAAAAATTCCCCTTGCAAAGAATTTCGCATAACATAATCAATAACGAAACTTAAGGGAAAAGGAGATAAATTCACCCTTATCTAACTCCACTAGCAATACTAAACCAATTGCTACAAAACTTACCAACTCTCACACATAACTTAGTGTTATTATAGGGAGGTTTCATTACACTAACTAACCTGTAAGATATCCCATATGATCTAACGATCAACTACAAATTTTATCGACCAACAGAGTCAAAATCCTTTTTAAAATCTACAAAGCTAGCAACCACAGGTTTCTGAAACTCTAAACATTTCTCTAGAATCTGCCTAAGTGAAAATATTTGATCAATACGTCCCCTATCACTTCTGAATCTACATTGCTCATCACGCAGTTGTCCATCAACCAAATTCTTAATTCTATTAAGTATAATCATACAAAGAACTTTACCTGGAACAGAAAGTAAACTAATTCCACTATAATTATCACAAGAACTACGATAACCTTTTTTTAAAAATAAGAATAATAATAGCTCTACTAAAATCCTTAGGAACAACACCTTTATCATATTCAAAATTTCAGTCAGTCATGTGACAAGTATACCTAACTCTAAGAATTTCAGTGGTGATTTCAACCAACACTGAAGATTTATACAGTTTTAATTTAGAGATAGCCAAAGTGACTTTGGAATGTGATATAGGGCCATCATTAAACTCAGTAATGCATCTATCATTATTACAAAGGAAATAAAAATTTCTACTCCCATTATTTTTAATAATGAGAGTAGAAATAATCACATTTGTTTAGAACATCACTGAAATGCTGAGCATACCTAACCATCACAAGATTGTCACCTTCAATCATCTTACCATGTTTATCCCTTAATCCCTGTGTCTGTTTCTTCCCGCAAAAAACAGTAATTACAAAAAACATTAACTACACTGGTTTCCATGAATTAAGGAAAATCCCTATGTTAGGTCAATGGAAAGCTAACATCAAAGCTCTCTAACTTTGAAAATAATTTTTTTTTGTTTTGAAAAATGTGATTGCAGATACAGATATCAATCAAATAAATCAATATCTCGATTTTTCAACAATATTCGTTCAGTATTTAATGTATTATGGAGGTTTGATTATTTAGCGATAACAATAGCAGCCACAAAAATTGACTTCTGAAGTTAATTAAAACTGAATAATAACTATTGTATCAAAGTGTTTAATTAAATAAGTTTGTAATTTAGAATTCTGTATAAAGAGTTCTTTCACTACTCTTCAGTTTTGTATAAGTTTCTTAAAATTGGCATTGCTGTTGTCAAATATTCAAACTTTCATAACTCATTAAAACGAATATTGTTGAAAATCGAAATATTTATTTATTTGATTGAGATCTGTATCTGCATCACATTTTTAAAAAGAAAAAAAAAAACATTTTAGAAGTTATAGAACTTTGACGTTAGCAGGGTCTTGATTCATATTATTCCTGCACTTCCCTCGTTCAGTGGGACGGAGGTGGCTCAGTCGGTAGCGCGCCAGGCTCGTAATCTGCAGTTCTCAGGTTCTAGTCCCAGCAGGGTCAGTATTGAGATTTGTCTCCGCAAACCTCCCCGCCCTGCCACGGTCAGTAGGGAACACCGCCGTCCATCGGATGGGACGTTAAGCCGTGACCGCGTTTGAGGGAGAGCCACACCCTGCGCACGTTAAAGAACACGTTGTATGGCATTGATGAGAGGCAACCATATGTCTCCCAACAGCTGTTTCAGTGGGTCCCCTCCCCAAACCTTCTGTGAGCCTTCGGGGTCCTTGTGACCTGGCTATTTAGCCCATTGTGTGCAAAAAAGTGTCGCTCATAGGTAACCCAACCCAAATTCTTCTTTCAGAAATAAGTTCCATAGCTTTATCACTCAAATAATTTATTTCCTCTGTTTCTTTTTAAGCAAAAGAGTACTGTTGGTCTCAAGAAAAGTCTGTTTAAACTTATCTCATTCTTTCTCAGCTTCGGCAATAAGCAAACCATGTCATAATGACTAATTAGATAATCATGGTATGCTTTATCTACAACTAGATTTTTCAATTTCAGTATTCAAAGTAATTATCTTAAATTTATCACAGCATTTCTGAAGCTGAAGTTGCAAGACACATTTGACCAGGTAATCATCAGACTTAATTTCGTCTCTCCTGTATGATCTTGTATTCCCAGTTGAACTAGCCATTTGCTGTTAATTAAAATATACTCTATCACATTCCTGTGCAATCATCAAGTGAAACCCAAATGTATTTATAAATCTCCTGGTGTTTGTAGTAAGTGTTAGCTATTCGCAAACCATTAAGTTTACTTACCTGTAGGAGACGTTCCCCATTGCCATTGGAACTACCAATGCAAAGTGTCCTAAAACTCTTGCCCAAATTTCAGAATCAGTGCCATCTTGAGCACTGAAGTCACCTGTCACAAGAGAAATATCTCCTTTCTTCAGAGAATTTAAAATATTCTGAAGCTGTCTGTAAAATATATCCTTCTCGTTCTCATCAGAGTTCTCTGTGGGGGCGTAAAAACATGATGTTCAAGTTCTTAATTTTAGTTTTTAATTTTGCTGTTAGAAATCTTTCATCAATGCAGTCATATCCTAGAATAGCATCACTAACGTGTCTTCTGAGAAGCAAACCTACACCTACGAGATGTTTTCCATCCTCCCTCCATGAGAAGATAAATTTAGAATAATTTTTAAGCATCTGACCTTCCTGTCCATCTAGTCTCTTGCAAGCCTAGAATATTTAGCTTATAACGGTGATATTCCTGCGTGACGACATCGAAAGAATAATCTCTATGTAACGTCAACACGTTTCAAGTACTTTCAGAGAGAAAATGATTAGTAGGTTTTTTAGAGAAACTAGGTTTATCCTGAAACATAAGGCCAACAATATCAAACAGTTCTTTGCTCGCAGGCATGGACAAAGACCTGTTCCTCCACGCTACAGGCTGAAGTCACTCATGTTGGTAGGAACTTCAGGGACCACCTTTTCAAGTGGACTGTTGAAGACCAATATACCCAACTAGCTAAGTGAGAGTTCAGGTACCCTGTGATGGCCTCTGATCAGGATTTCCACCAGCTAATATAAGGTATCACGTACCTCTGTTCACGTAGGGCTGAAAACCCACAAGCGAACAGAAAACACAGCGGTAGATTTTCTCTCAACAGAAGCTCACCAGTGCAGAAGTCCAGGATCCATAATCATGCTCAAAGACAAAAATCAGTTCAGTCGTGGGTATAAATGGTAAGCACCCAGACCCTATGAAACTGATTCCTCCTCAGCAGGGCAGGAATAAAAGAAAAAAAAGTGGCCATAGATGACTAGTTCAGTAGGTCACACCGATCTGATAACCTCCACTTCCGTTCCCTTCCAAAAGAGAATATCTCTTTTGAAAGGTACTAACGGCCTGCACCACGGGAAGGAGGGGTCGGACATTAGGTGTTAGTCCTGACCGGTTCTATGTATCATCACTGAGGATTGGTACACAGCTCTCCTTCCAGTTTACTGGGGGCGGGGGTGCTCAGTTGGTAGCGCGCCAGGCTCGTAATCTGTAGTTCCCAGGTTCGAGACCCAGCTGGGTCAGCGTTGAGATTTATCTCCTCAAAATTCCCCGCCCTGCCCACGGTCAGTAGGGGACACCGATGGGCTTGGAAAGGCCGCCGTCCGTCGGATGGGACGTTACGCCGTGGCCCCGTGTGCGGGAGAGCCATACCCTGTGCACGTTGGATGACACGTTGAAGAACACGCTGGATGGCCTTGACGGGAGGCTACCATCTGTCTCCCAACAACTGTTCCAGTGGGTCCCCTCCCCCAACCTTCTGTGAGCCTTCGGGGTCCTTGTGGCCTGCCCATTTAGCCCATGGTGTGCAAAAAAGTGCCGCTCAGAGGTAAAACAACCCAACCTTCCAGTTTATACCTAGCTACCATTTACAGGATACAGTGAATATATCAGTATACTTAATTTATTGAAACAAAAAATTAATTAGATAATTTTAAATCATTCTGAAATAATAAAAAATGTTCTACATTACTAATAATTTTAAAATAATACTTCAATAGATACTTAAAATGATAAGCATTTGATCTAAAATATAAAGGTATTGAATTAATAATCTTTTGTCAGAAAAAGTACCACTGTTTATGCATAAGTTTTTTACGATTGAAACTCCATAGACCACTAAATTTACTATTATAATAGAATTATTTTACAGTTGCCAATGAACTGTTAGATAAACATTTGCATTTTTTAAATGTATAAATGTATAAGAAAAAAAAAACAGGTTTTAATATTTTTCAAATTAAATTTCTGTCTTTATTCTTTGTTCTTACTTTAATTATTGCGTTTTGAACAGAAACAAAGCGTTTTAAATATGCAATATAAGTACCTCCTCAACTTAAAATACCATATTGAATAACCGATGGTTCCCATGAAAAGTAAAGTGTTTTACACACATCAATATTATTCAAGTAGTAAAATGTTTTAGCATTAATCTTAATTTAAGAGTAAGGTTTTCATGCTAAATTATGATAAAACTTCGAAATATCGAACCTATAAACTCTTTCAGTTTCGGGTCAAAGGCATTTTTTTTAATCTTGACAATTTGGTTTATGACTTGACTTTAGCATCATACCACAGTTTGCATCTAAATGGAGCATAATATGAAAGGATATCTCTATGGAAACATAATATGGAAGTAATCCAATGCTCTCGAATAGAGTAGAGTGTATATAATCTAATATTTAGGATCAACGAAAGGATGTTTTCATTTTCGTATAGTGTGCCTGTGATTGATATTGCAGCGTTCGTCGATTTCCCCTCTTACTAGCATGTAAACTTCTAAACTATTATCATGTTTAAATTTATGAAGGGGAAGGGGGGATTATATTTTATTCCTCTGCTACGTGCCTGGAAAAGTGTTAAATGACACACCCTAAGCATGGCAGGGGAACTTCTCTTAGGAGTGTCATTGTAATGATTAATGTTTTTCAATTTTTTTTCAATCAATTTAATCTTTAAATATTTTCCTTTTGTTTCAGCTACAAGAGGAACCGCAATATGCAACAGTTAAGAGAACACCGCGACCACCTAAATCAGATGTTCATATATATCACTATCCTGGTAAGTCCACAAAATATGTCTTTCTTTAATTGTTTGGATCATTCCTGGTAAATAGCACAAATTCAGAAAGACAAAATACATTTGACAAATACATGCTATAAAATAAAATACATGCTATAAATAAAATACATTGACAAATACATGCTATAAAATAAAATTTCACATTAAGCGATGCGCAAGTCGCTTTTAGTCATTCTAACGCAACCCGTATTTACTAAACTATAATCCAATCAGACCAACAGGTTTAGTGGTTCTCATACCCGATTCGGAAACCAATTAACCGTGAATATCACGAACTATTGAACGTTTTAACAGTTTTTCTTTTGTTTTCTCAGTCTTATTTTCTTTTCTTAAAAAGTAATCTTATATATAGAGAGAGGATTGTGAGTTAGTGATTGACTGATTAACTTACTGATTGATAAGAGTTCACGCTAATTCGAACTATGATGCAGGAATGGTAGAACTCTGATAATTTGCACCTAGGAGTAATTTGGGTCATAGATCTCTGGAAGATTCCAAATTTGACTTCCGACGTGTCTTTCAAGGTCAAATAGATATCAAATAAAAGTGAAACCTTCATCCACGAGTGCTAAAAATGAGAAAATTTGTGGTTAGGGATGCTTCTCGTGGAATTTCAGAAGGTTTACAAAAATCGGATCTAAGGAAGGGAGTCTTTTGACGTCAAATGCTAAATCCCGATCTACAGGTGCTAGAGTGCTAAAAGTTGGTTGGTGCGTGTATTTGGTGTCGTAAATCTCAGAAATGTCAAATTTAGGATGTCATAGGTCAAGAAATATCGATCACTGGTGTTAGAAAGCTAAGAATTGGTGACTGGAGGAATTTTAGTTCTCAGAGGTAAGAAATGTTACGAAATTTTGGATGCAATGCAACCTTCCAGGTCAAAGGTCAAATTTCGATATACCGGCGCTAGAGATCTGAAAAATTGGTGCCTAGGGATATTTCTGATAGTACTTTCTCAGAAACATTCTCGAATATTTGGATGCGATGGGTTTTCATATAATGAATACAATATTATTAAAATTATCAATGACCTTGATGTAATATATTTGCATGTAAATATAAATATGCATGGACTTTTTCAGATTTTAACAATATTTTTAATATTATATACTATTATTTTATTTTATAACTATTAATATCAAAAGAAAAAACAATTTGATCTACTTTATGTTAATATTTGAAATGTGGTTAAATATTGTGTGAGAATGAGTGATTGTTATGTATCAAGTTATGTTCAACAAAAAATCGTCCAAAACAGAGTTGTCTTTTTAAATTAAAAATTCTCAAAAGAAATCAGTATAAATTTAAAATATAAATTGTTCAGCACCCAGATCTTTAAATTGAGATGTTAAATTTGCTAAATATTTATTTCGTTATTTTTATATTTGTTATCAAAAGGTTTAAAGAAGAAATTTAGCACAGAAGTCACCAAGATATCATTTCTGAAAGAATTATATAGTTATAGAAGAAAGTTGACTCATCGCGTTTTTTCCCCAGCAAATTATGGTTAGAAAAACCGGTTTACGTACGTATAATCAGGATATTATAGGAGAGGTTGATGGATGATTTTGCGCTTGTGGAATAATTTGATCACTAATAGTCACTGAATTATTTTCTGCTAATAAAAATAATTTATGTCTGAGAATATTTTACAGGAAACTTCCTTTAAGAAAAAGATCCTGTGTCCAAAATCAGTAAATGCGAACATTAATTTATTTCAATTCCATCTTCATCTATGGAAGTTTTATAGAGAACGAAAGTTTGTAATACAGTGTAATGAATATACGATGATTGACTACGAAAAACAATTGTTAAATGTCAAATTCTTTGTTATTTCAGTCCACATCCCATCCGAGCTGCTAGACGAACTCCAAGCCACATCCTCACATTGGGGGGATGGTGGACGGTCGGAGCTTCTGGACGGCGGATACATAGGTTAGTTTTTTTAAACGGTGAACAGAGTTTGATCTCGCGTTTAAATGGATATGTAAGTTTAGTGAGTGAGGACATTTCAATAATGCATAAAATACGAATTTAAAAACGGTTGCTCAAAAAAAAGTGTTACAGTAATTGATTGAGAATCTTCATTGATGTGAGCCAGTGATTGAGTGTTACAGTAATTGATTGAGAATCTTCATTGATGTGAGCCAGTGATTGAGTGTTACGGTAATTGATTGAAACATTTAACAGACTTAAACACTAAAGACTGTTTTCCTCCAGCAGATTTAAAATTTTTAATGCATTTCTTGGTAAAAAATAAAGTTGGTGGCAACATATCCCGATTTAGGTTTCCTCATTGAATATAATGAGACAGAAAACAACCGGAATTAAAACTTCTTCAGTGAACGGGTTAACAAAATCTGTTTCCCAGACTAAAAAAGTACAGAGCGGTGACCAACGGTGACAACGTGATAGCCGTGGATAATTAATATTTTGAAGTTGAATTATTTTGTTTTGAATCTATACAATTGCGGTTCTGTTGTGTATCCCTTTTGCCAAATCTCAGCAAACGGATCCCAACGAACTTAATCTTCCTTCAATTTAATAATGCATAAATATTATTAATTAAAAATTTATATAATTGCAAATAATACATCGCAGTATTATTTGCAATAAATTTATATTTTTTTTGTAATTTTTTCTTCTATCTAATTTTTTCGCACTTAGAATTTCATACTCTACTAACAAAAATTTGCTGAAAATTTATATTATCTGTCTTTTTAAATTTACAATTATTAATTTATTAAGAATATCTATACAACTTGAGATGCTCTATAATCCTTTCCTACACCTTTGTATAGCACTAGAAATGAAGTAACTAACCAATAAAGTAACACCTATTTTAACTGCTTACAAATGCCTTCAGACTCAACGGCACAATCCTTTTAACTCCGAGCAGCTAAATAAAATAACACTTAAATAAAGAGAATCTCAGTTTATTTAATATAAGCAAATGATATACTTCGTCATTTCGGAGTCTAATATCTCGAGACGATTGGTTAGTGAAGCTTCAATCTCGCAGGTAGTTTAGGAGACCATTTGCTCAGGAATGGGTATTTTAAAATTTCTACCATCAGCGCTACGATCATCCAATGGGTATTTGGTAGACGAGCAGGGTATGAAGAATACAATACTCCCCTTTGGACGTCAAAATCAATACAATACTTATAGAAAGATTTTGGTGATTCAAATGATGTTTTCTAAAAACTCCCGGTGTTGTTCCCTGAGTGTAATATGCTTATATTACACTCAGGGAACGATTGAGATTTATTTCTGTTAAATCCCCACCTCGCCACTCTTGGGATTAAAATACGATAAAGAACAATCTGAATGACTTTCATGAGAGGCTCCCAACTGTCCCCTAAGAGGTTCTACGTCAATTCATCGCAACGTCAGTTCATCGCAGTATTAGACAATATGCTTATATTACACTCAGTGCACCATGTTGATATTCCCTGAGTGTAATATGCTTGTATTATTTTTCATGGATTTATATTCATATATTATTTTTCATGGATTTTTTTCATGAACCGTGTTTAATCCAATTCGTGATATAAGTGCATATAAAACAACAGGCTGCTTATGAAATAGGCAAAAAACAGAGACGACATAAAGACCACAATGGTAGCGATTTATTATATAGTAGTAAAAGAGACTGGCATTGATGCAACAAGAACTGTTAATTCCAGCGCTGCCAGTTTACTGAAGGAACGTTGCAATTTCATGCAAATGTTTCTCTTACGATTTCAGTCAAAAGTGTCCAGGTCAAAAGCGCACAGATCCTGCTAAACACATTGGTATTGATCTAAGTCAGTGGTTCTCAACCTTTTATGCTTCAGGTACCCCTGAAAATGTGTATGTAACTGGCGTACCCTTTGTATAGATAAATAAAACTATAGTTATAATATAATAATACCAACTTCGCAGCTTTGTTACAAGATCTAGCGATTTTTGAGCTCTCACGGGGTAACCCAAACATTTTTACCGCATACCCCACATTGAGAACCTCTGCTCTAGGTATTAGCGCAGTTGAAGGTCGACGACCAAAATATATACTGTCGATAACCTTTGGTCAATAAAAACAACTTCACTTTTATTCATGGTATCAAATCTCACATTTTGGTGGAGGCGAGGGTGGTTGAACCAGGGTAAAGCCAGGCTCATAATCTGCGTTTCCTAGATTTGAGTCTAAACTGTACCAGCGTTGAGATTTATTTCTGTTAAATCCCCACCTCGCCACTCTTGGGATTAAAATACGATACAGAACAATCTGAATGACTTTCATGAGAGGCTCCCAACTGTCCCCTAAGAGGTTCTACGTCAATTCATCACAACGTCAGTTCATCGCAGTATTAGACATATGATTTTATTGATTTTCTACAGCTTTTGCACAAATGAATTCTCTAAAGACAATAATTTAGGCTTTGAAAGGTTAAAAATGCGTCAGAAGAATTTACCTCAGAAATTAATTAAAAATTAAATAACAAGTATTGTTTCAAAAATGAATTTTTGTTTTAAAATATGCATTTTAAAACTTTGCGCATTGATTAATTCAATATTAAGAAAATATTAATGATCTTTATGGAAATCATCTATTGTCAAATATTCCAGCTGCCATGCCTCTTGAAGTACTGAACGAGTATTGTTAAAAAACGAAACTTAAATAGAATTGATTATGATCTATAATTTATCATCAGTCACATCTTTCCATTAAATGAATATATTAGAAGTTATAGAGCTTCGAAGTTATATTCCCGTTGACATAACGTGGTAATTCTCTATTTTGGTACGACAATTTTGTTTTTCATTTTGTGGAGCTATGTTGTATATTGATGTATTGTTACGTGAAGCAACTAAAACTCATATATTTTATGTCCCACCTTAGTAAAAGAGTGTTATGTTGTTTTCCCTCTGAGCGACCCCTGGGAAGCAGTTAGGAGACAGATTTAAGCCTTTCATCCAGTCTATCTAGCTATTCATTGTGTCTGGCTATCCTGCACACGGAGACTTAATGTCCCATCCGACGAAGGCGGCCATTCCAGGCCCATTGCTGTCCCCTTTCTGACCGCAGCCATTTTATCAATACCTATTCAACCCAAAAACAATTTTTAATTTATCTATAAAAACAAACAGTTATCTCTTAAAACAAATAAATTTCATCTCCCCTCCCCACTAAGGGTAAGGGTTAAAAATCATCAATTGAGTTTCGACCAATTTACTTAGAACAGCTCTGGGCAAATTACGGCCAGCCATTTCTTTTTGTCCGGCACCGGAACTACTGATGGCAAATTAATTATTTTTGCAAAAGAGAAAACGACGTATATTAGGACAAGAATTCCAACTTCAACGAAGCAAATGCTCATTAAAATAATTGATTTTAATAAAATTATACGGATTAGGTTTCTTTACACTGTGTATACATACGTTATTGATTATATATTTCTTTGGTGGTCTATAATTTCTAAAATATGCATAGTAATGGAAAAATGTAACTGATGATAAATTAAAGATCATAAATAATATAAAATAAATACCCCTGAAGCAGCTGCTTGCCACAGAAGTCTGACAAAAGCCTGTCAGTTTATATGCAATAGTAGAAGGTCTGAAAGGATGGCAGGACCTCAGCAGAAAACCGACACATACATCCATGCCTTACCCGGGACTCGAACCCAGGTCCCTTAGATTAGTAGCCAAGAGCGCTAACCACTCGGCCACGGATTCTATTTAAATCTCGATTTTCAACAATATTCGTTCAGTATTTAAAGAGGCACGGAAGCTGGAATATTTGGCAATAAATCATTTTTATAAGTATCGTCAATGATTGCGTAATGATTATATCAATATTAGGCAAACTTTTAAAATGCATTTTTGTTAAATGATTTGAAACAATCTTTGCCATGTTAGTTTTAATTAATTTCTAAGGTAAATTCTTCTGACGCATGTCTAACCTTTTAAAGCCTAAATTATCGTCTCTAGAGTTCATTTGAACCATCTACAGATGCAGAAAGTCAATAAAACCACATCTCTAACACTGCGATGAATTGACGTTGCGTTGAATTGATGCGCGATGAACAGACGTCGCGATGAATTGACGCTGTGATGAGCTGACATGTCGATGAATTGAGCGCGATGAACTGACGTGCGATGAACTGAGCGCGAACAGGATGAACTACAAATGAAACCTCTGGAGTCCTTGTGATCTGGTCATTTAGCCCGTTATGTATACAAAAGTGCCGCTTACAAGTAAAATAACCCAACAACACATTTTGTTTCTGTGAGTCATTTGTAAAACGTCGAATTCCAGTTTTAGTGTCTAGAAACAACTATACGACGTTAATGTGATGTGTAGAGGAGGTGTCAGAACTATGCTGAGATGACTAGCCTTGTCCATAAGGGCCAGTGATAAGACCCTAATTGAGTTTCCAGAAACATTTTTCTTAACAGAAATTAATAGGTGAATATAAGTCAAACTGGAGAAGAATTTGTTAAAGACAAGATACGCATGGTATTATTCTTGCTCTGCAGGTCCCTTTGTTATGATTGCTAGAGATACGACCTCTATCTCCATATTCTTCCTTCTTTCCTCTACATCTTTTCTTGCTTTACACATTTAAATAGTGGGCATTGACTTTTTGTATTGTTTATATGCATATGTTTTCGCTTGCATGAAGACATCTGTGATTTTTAGGATCATACTAAGGAAGTTGGAAGAAAAGCAATACGAGATTGTTATTGGGGACTTTTGACATTCAGTAAACTTTATATAAAGCAATATATTTTCCACCACTAAATCCTTAAAATCATATTTTTAAAATATATAATTCACTTCATATTATCAGTATAATATTTTATTTAACATCTGATCTTCTGCAACTGAATGTAGACTTTCAGATTTTGCCAGAATATGAATATATGCCTGTAGTTAAACCAACAGAGATTCTTCCTTAAGCAAAATCGAAACAAGCCATATAATGTAATTGACAACTTTACTGTATACAAAATTATTGCTATTAAAAAATTTGGGAGAGCAAAAAAAGTGTCATGCCCCAGGGGCCATGTCCTACTTGTCCCACCCCTGTGTATAAGGTAGCTCTGCGTCATCATTTTTCATTAACCATTCTTCTTTGTAAAAAGAAGAGTGACTGCAGACAGTTACTGTAACGGCCGAAAAGTATTTTACATTGCTACGTCGAAATATCCTTGGAGCGCAGCAAGAGAGGTTTCCTGTTGAATTCCACATTGATCATGCACGACAATACACCATCATAGGTTGAGAAGAAGATGAACGGCATTTTACGACACTGGTTTCGGATACAGTTTCACTTCCCAACATTTCCCTATGGAATGGCTGCCAGTGTCATTTGACCTCACCCAGCAGTTTCTTCCTTTAGGGATACCTTAAAGTATGAATGCCGTAGCAATCTCCCACAGCTCAATGAGATTATTGTGCGGTGGACGAGATACCTAAGCGAAAAGATGCGATAGCTACTTCGTGTCATTCATCCAGACATACCAATGAAGGATCAACATTGAACACGGGTAGTCTCAGTGTTTCAATATATTCGTCGGGTATAACCAATATCTAAACAAATGAAATAAATATACAGGAAACGAAAAATTTTAACATGAATTGTGCAGCATGATCGTGATGCGAAGCACGTAAGACCTAGCGTCAGCGGTTCGTTTATCTCTGAGAGAAACATTTTTGCTCAGAGTGGGTGCAGATGGTTACTCCAACGACTGAATGGCATTGTACATTTGCCATGCCATAAAGACCCCAAGAGTTCAGAGAAAGTTAGGAAAGATGATCTACTGGACAGTTGTTAGGCGACAGATGGTAGCTTCCAGTCAAGGCCATCCAACATGTTCTTTAATGTTCAAAAGGTATGATTCCCCTGTACACGGAGAACAGAACAGAAGTTTGCAGAGAAAACTCTCAACACAAATACAGTTGGGACTCGAATCTGGGAAATACAAATTACCTGTTTGGCTTTCTACCTAGTGAACCAGCCCCAGCCACATCTGCATAAGACGTTTTGCCACATTACCTAATATATAAATCATAAACTCGTGGTAAATGACTGATATTAATCATAAAGCACCAAATACATACATTTTATTTTCTTCCGTAAGAAACTAATTATTTACAGCAGTATTTCTCAATCGTTGTTATATGTGCTACCATGGATAAGGGGGAGGGGATGGCTTAGTAGGTAGCATGCCAGGTGGTAATCTGCAGTTTCCATGTTCGAGACCCACCTTGGTCATCTCCGCAAAGGTTCCTGTCCATGGTCAGTAGGGGACACCGATGGGCTTGGAAAAGCCGCCGCCGTCGGATACGACGTTAAACAGTGGCGACGTGTGCGGGAAACCATACCCTGTACAGTTTAAAGAACACCGTCGATGGCCTTGATGGGAGTCTACCATCTGTCTTCCAACAGATGTTCCATCGGGTCCCCTCCAGCAATCTTCTTTGAGCCTCGGTGTCCTTTTGACCTGGCCATTTAGCCATTGGGTGCAAAAAAGTGCCGTTCAGAGATAAAATAACCCAACCCATGGATAAGAGAGCTTTATTTAGAAGATAAGCGAGAAATCTTGTAATGACAGACGATGTAAATTTTACTGAAACTAGGAGTAATATTTCATTTAAGAGGAACAACGGTTGGCTCAGTCTGTAGCTTACCAGGCTCGTAATATGCACTTCCCTGGTTCGAATCCCAACTGTTCCCAGAGTTGGGAATTATCTCCGTTAACTTCTGTTCAGTCCTAAGTGAGGAAGGGAACATCATTGCTCTTGGAAAGGCAGCCCAGATGGGACGTTAGGTTATGGTATCATGTGGACCCATGGGCAAAATAGCCATACACTATGAAAGTTAACTCTTTAGATACCATAACGGCCCAAAATGGCCGAAATTTGAAATTGACTAGTCCAAATAATACTAATCTGTATCTTTACTACCCTCTACTCTTCCTGAGATTACTTCAGATTTTAAGGGTTAAAGAATACTTTGGATAGCTTTGACGGAAAGATTCCATCTGTCTTCTAACAGATGTCTAATGAATTTCTTTCAACCGACCTCCAGTGAATTCCTTCGATCTGACCGTTTATATTGTTGTGTACAAAAATGAGCTGTTCCGAGGTAAAACAACCCAAATGAATTTTCACTTAATAATCAGATAGCTCCATTTATTTTCTTTTTCCCCTTGCATTAGAAGTTGCAAGGATTAGTTTTTCCCTTGCATTAGGTGCTCTAGATTCGTTACAAATAGAGAATGCGGCAGTGAATATTTTGAAACTGGTGGATTATAGGTAGATTACATGAAAAATTACGATTAGGGATTACATCTCAATGTGAGGTTAAGAAACGCTGTTCTGCAGGCATGTTCTCAATTCATTAACAATTAAAAAAATAAAACTAAAAAAGCATAATGAAACTTTACTGGTTCATAAACTAAAAATACTAAAAATTATGGGACTACAAAACAATCTCTATATGCATATTTATAAGCAATGTGATCATCAATGTGAGTGACAACAAGTCATGGTCATATCGTTGACATGCGAAATGAAGAAAGGACAACTAAGTAACCATTGAGAAGTACATTTGATTACGTAGAACTAGCTGTTGATAAGTATTGTATCTTTTATTAGTTTATATCAATTGTTAGTTTTTCGACATAAAGTATATCCATGGTATTTTCAGGGAGGAGAAGTTCGAGGATAACTACCTAGTATAAGGCGCATTGTAGGACCTACGTAAACATCTGCTGAGTGCTGCTCCGCCAGACTTCAGGCGACAACAAATTGCTATTTGAGCAACAGAGAAGACATGACATACGGACCAATATTTATCTGTATTTGTCAGAGTATTTGCATTCAGAAAGCTGAGTTTTCAAAACCGGAATCTGTCAGTCGGTTACTAAATGTTTCGAAGAAATTTTATTCTGGAAGAAACTAGTACAAATAAGAAGAAAACGAACAATTAAAACATCATAATTATTTTATTCTTTTTTAAATTGGGTGTCACATGTTCAGCCCGTATTTAGTGAAATGACAGATCTCTTGTATAACACTGAAAAAATAGCAAATTGTTTATGTTTCAATTAGAGCCAATACATTTTTATAGCCAAATCATCTACGAAGAAGTTTAATATTTATTCTTGTGTATTTTATGAGTTCTCGGTTTCAACTTCATGACTGTTTCAATATTTATATCTGCATAAATATATCTAAGACTTGTATATATAAAATATGAAGGCTCGTGTATATAAAATATGTTTTAATTTCATTCTTTGAATTTACGAAAAGATTGTCAAAATTCCTTAATGCCTCATAACATTTTATTTCACCTATTTACTTAGTAAACCGCAATTCTACTTTTCGGTTGATGTTCAGTTGGTATCCTTAATCGATTGTTATGAAATATTAATTGTACAAAAAGACTAAGATTTGTATAAAAATATATTGTAGATATAAATACAATTCTTTGCATACAATATCTCCATACAATTTTGCTGGTGAAAAGTGTTATTGTTCATAATTGGAATTTCGACTTGTTTGTAAGATTAAAATATTGTACATTAGAGAAAAATGCAAATACAATCCACCATTTGGCGAAAATATAAGCCATGTTAATATAACATGACGGCTTGATTCTTCACCAAAGAAAGGTTGGCTGTAAATATGTATAGCGACAAATGGTCGATGTATTTCAAAATTAAACATGCATGGAGATTTTTGAGTTAGAGAATTTTTTAAGATTTGGTAATCAAGATTTTCATATAGCTGTGGTGTAAACGTATTTGAATTAAAATATAAAACGTTTCATAATAACAGTCAAGGATAATAAATTTTAATATTATTGTGGTTTTTACACCATATCTAATTACATGTATTAAAATTGAATATAGTTATGTCAGCTTTTTGAGCAGAAGGAATGTTTCCAAAGAAAGTCAAGATTTATCCGCAGAATATTTGGAAGTAAAGTAAGATAAATCTATAAGAACGTTAAGAAATGATCTTTGAATAAAAACGCTCAGCAATTGATAACTTAACGAGCTGCTTCATACGAGTATATTCTATGTCTTCCTAAGCACATAAGCCAGCGCTGGTCTTGTACATTTTTTCCGTGAGTGTACAGTATATTATATATATTAAGATTGACTTGTCGCTTACTTACAGCAAATACACAGCTGGAAAGCGCTTACTGCCTTTTGGAAAGGCTGAAGTATATACAACTCACTCGGAAATGATCAAAAGTATGAGATTTATTAAATGTTAACATTAGAGACGCATTTATAAGTGAAACTAAATAAGAAAAAAAAAATAGATTTTTCCTATTAGCGACGTACAGAACCTTTTTCCCTTTTCATTTTAGCAGTGAACTATTCGATGTATCTCTATTTATAACCGTTTCTTCAAATGGAACATTTATATATGCATTTCTAATATACGCAAGTGCAGTATAACATCAGTGTACATATGTAAAAGATGGAAGAAAAGCCAAAATTTTATCTGTACGTATGGATTAAGTTTGCCAGCTCGTTCTTCAATCTTTTTTACGATCGATATTTTATGTATTTTGATTTTACTATACGAAAAAACAGATATAACTTCGAAGTTCATTTCTTTTAAAAGTGTGCATATCGTATGTTTAAGTTTATTCATGTCTGTTTGTATATAGAAAATATTTTGTAGGTTGATTACGAAGTTGAACTTTTAATACCTGTAGCAGAGGTAGCACACGTTTGAAAATATTTAATTTTACGCTGTTTTAAGAAGCTAGACGTTTTCTTTTCGTAACCGATACGTGTGTGTAAAATGTAAATGATAACAAATCGAAAGAGGGAAATTTTCAGACAGTGGTAGAATTCTTAGCTTGCTAGATTGGGGTTAAAATCCAAACGAAGGCAAAGTTGATGATATTGTTTTCCTATTCGAAACTTCCCCTCTTCTTCGATTTGATCCTTGCGATAAATGAATATTTTCTTGCAGAGATTTTATTCAAGATATATTTTAATCAATCATAGCTGAATGTAATAAAATAAAGTTCCTTTCTATAAAATAGTTAAGTCTAATCCATTCAGTTTCAGAAATAAATATAATTTATCTTATTAGCATTAAATTTATATGGATGTAAAACAAATCAAATAAATTTCAATGGGCATTATCTTTTTGTATTCCGTATTCGTTCCAGCAAAATAAATGTTTGAATAGTATCTGCAAACTTTAAGTTCGCTTCCCGAAACTAATTAGGTAATGCTAGTTTTGAGAAAATAATTTTCTCTGGAAAAAAAAAAGTAAGAACAACGTTTAGATCGAAAAGAAGACCATTTCTCGAGCAGTTTGCATAATTACTTTTAGCAATGGCTGAATCCTTAAAAGTATTTGCAGAACGTTTACCGTACTTGTCATCTCTGCATAATTTCTACCCAAAACTATTTGTTTTTCTTTGCGTAAAAAAAAGAAATTTAACAATTCAAAGTGCAGGGAAAAATTCTGTGCTAGGAGTAATTCTATATGCCGAGTTTTTGCCGTTTGTCCGAAAGAGCTTAATGCCTTGTAAAATTGCGGCATCGATTTGTTCCTTGTTTTAAACCTAAAAAGTTTTTTCAATCTGCAGAAAAGAGCTTTCTAACGTTAAGTAATTTAATGATAAAATATTCTCTACAATGGCTATATAGCATATTTTCTAACTGCAAAAAATTCTCTCTCTTCATAATTTCCACAGACAATAATTATTTTCTGTGCATGAAAAACATTTAACAGTTCAAAGTGTTCGACTTCTGTTACTATTTAAATACTGGTTTCTCTGCTTCTAGGGAATTAACGAATAAATAACATCTGGTAAAATTACTTTCGGACGACAAATTTAAGTACTTCACATTTTAAGTTTGTAAAATCTTTTTTTCTAAATTAAGAAACTTTCTTGTTCTGATAAGTTTCATCCTTTTTGCTTGTCGCATAGCGCAATTTCACAAACGTATGTAGTGTGACATGATCAACATATTTAGCCTCTTTCGCCTTTCATATTTATCAAAAACGAAAACTGTTAAAGTGCAATTCATGAAGTGAGTGCTTCTGTAGATTGACCACTTTTTTTCAGAGATGAAAGACTAGACATCCGATGTCAAAACTACATTTGTTGTCTGATGAATGATCTTCGTTAGCAAGTCTTGCTGTAACTGCCGCTATGGTAACGAAAAATATTTATTTGCCACGTTGGTAAAAGCAAGGAGGTAGCTCTCACGTGCCAAACTTTATTAAATACTTCATTGTATTCCTCTTTCCGATGGCTAGTGTCATACTTTTACTCGCACGGCAAATAAATTATTCTGTTCCTAAAAACCCTGTAAATACAAGAGCCAACTTTGCTGGTAGAAATTCATCTCTTCAGAACGTGACTAACAGTTGACCATTTTGCTGGAAATCGTTTTAACCTAAATGTTCGTTTTTTGTGTCTCTTTGTTTTTATTGTATTTTTAGTTCTAATCTCGCAAGTTAAATTACAATTTCGAAAGTTCACCACGCTGAATATAATACTTAATCTCTGATTAGATTTAAGATATTCTATGACACACCATCCATCTAATTAGGAATCGGATATTTTCAAAAACATGTAGAATTTGTGTGGCAATATTTTCGATGCCTACCGTTCTGAATCGAATCATCTTAACTATCTTTAGTAGTTAAGTAATGAATTCATCACTTTCATTTGCATCTTAGAAGTCCATTTAATATCAAACTTTCTGTGTCCCCTCTGCACCTCAAAATGTTCCTATATCGGGTCATTCGGAAATTAATTAATAGGTTCTCACATTTCAGGAATATAACCGTAATACAAAACGGGGTATTGCTGTGTTAATTTTTCCGTAATAAAAGTAAACTGAGCGTGATGAATGCAACCATCATCAAAAACCTACCTACGCAGCAAACAAATTAAAAAAAGTAATAAACATCTACAAAGTAAACAAGCCAAACTATGTTTAAACATTATAGGAGCAGACAAGACGTATACACTATAGAAGGCAATTTAGGTCAATATGTTTTATGGGTCAATTTACATCTCTACCTTACACGTGGTAGCCTACTATTATAAATGAGAAAACATTCATCTAAACAGCATACATACTGCGTAATATACAGCGTGAAACTATATTCCAAGGATGCACAGATATTTTCAGTATCCGGCCTAATAGAAAAATATTTTGTTTGCTTTGGACTAATAGTTGGAAGAGGAGTGTAACAAAAAGAACTAAAAAATTAAATGTATAGGTGCAAAATAATTTCAAAAAGTTTAAATATTAATATAAAATTTATTTTAATGTCAAAACTTAAGCAGTATATGAAAGATGGAACTGGTTTCCAGAAATGAGCTGCTGAACATTCGGCTTCACGTACATTGTAATTAGTTGTACACGTGAGTCAAATTTTCGTCTTTCGCTTTATTTAAACACCATTAACTTTAGTACAACCACGTTAGAAAATCTTCGTACTTTTCAATTTTCACGTGGCCCAATAAAATTGTTAAAAGGCCATAGTTTATGAACTCTTGATCTATACAATGTGTCAGGCAACCTATGCCATACATTAGGCACTTACGTCTATACATCAGGTAATCAACATGTACACATCAGCCAACCTAGATACCTAATTAATACAGGAAAATAACCAAGGTACCTAATAATACGAGGAATTTAAATCTATATTCCAGGCAGCTTAAGTCTACATATATGGAGCAGCCTACATTTAGGCGTCAAACAAGCTATGTCTATAGGCACAGATATAAGGTGCAATCTACATTTATGGGTCAGGTAATCTGCGTATACGCATCATTGTATAAAAAACAATCTATGTCTATACATTAGGGAATCCACGTCTATCAGCCAACCTATGTCTATACATCAGCAATCTATGGCTGTATATTAGGCAACTTTTAGCTATACAGCAGGCTACCTACGTCTACATAAAAGCAACTTATGTCTCTACATCAGACAATTTACTTGTCTATATATCATGAACTCTACGTCTGGTTAAATTATCTTAATGATTTTTTTTTATTCTGCTACTTAGTTCGCGTTTTTTTACCTCTTAAGAACACGGTATTAAAAGCTGTAATTATTATTGTGTAACCTCTGCTGGTAAATATCAACACTTCAAATGGTGATAAATGAGAGCAAACTAATGATGTTGTTACTGTTCTTGTCTTGTTGCATACAAATTTGAGACAAGTGTTTTTAAAGAAAAGTCTCAGAGAAATTATGTATGAAGCTTTTTAATAAAAATACTCGAACTTAGTACATCATAGTAAGTTATTTTTATAATATAAAATTTTATTTCATACCAAATTGCATAAAAATCCATAATATTTAACATTTTCATTACTTTTTTACACCATCTGAAAATCATACAAATGAAATTTCACGAAAATCCGTGGAAAATTCCTGAAACGTTTTAGTAAAATGCAAATGAATCGTGAATATTCGTTGTGGGCGCAACACTCTTATTATGTGAGAGTATTAATAATTTTCTCCTTATGTACAAAGTATTTGTTTATATTATAATTGCTTTTGAAACACATACAATACAAAAGTGATAGTAAAATCTGTTGTTTCATTAAGTAAAACATTATTTTAACTGAAAACAATGACAATTATACTACAAAGGCCTACCAAAACAACATTTCGATCTACTGAGTAGGAGGCATTGAAGAGGAAAGAAGCAATCCTTCCCCCAACTTTTCTGAAATGAAATCAAAATGTATATTTATAAACAAAATTTTCTTGAAATTTATCCTGACTCTCATTCAGAAAGCAGGATTAAAACTAAAAATATAACACATTTTTTGGTTTAATACATATGCAGGAAAGTTCTAAATTCATATTTATTCGGATTCACTAGACAGGACTATTTATAATGATTCTTATAACTTCAAATATTCCCTGTTCAATGACAAATTATGTGATGCAAATGATGAAGTTGGCAAATGAAGAAAATATATACTTGTATAAAAGTCCGGAATTAGAAAAAAAATTATGTGGAGTTGGGGGGGGGGGGGGGCACAAGTAACACAATTAACCCGAGGAAAAATAAAAGTGGGCAAAATAGAGGACATCCATTTTAGATGCCTTTAAAAAAAGGGCCTTCAAAAATGGGTGAAATATGAAGAAGTTTAATAATTTTTGCTTCCATTACCCTTATTAGCATTTTCAAATGGGAGAGCGGACATGGCCATCTCTCTCTGCTCCCCTCCTCCCTAGATCCGGCTCTGCTTCAATATTAGCCTATTTTTTCTTAGTAACAGATAAATAGGATCTAATATGATCTAATAAGGCGACATTCTTGATTGAATAATATATATTAATTTTTGGCTTACCAGTATAGATTCCTAGAAATCCTAGAAAATATTTGTTTTTTTCGAATTAATAAATATGTATACTTCTATCATTATTATATTTCATAAAAATAGGTTCTCCCTTACATAACTTAACTGGCATAACTTAACTCCCTTAACTGGCATAGTGGTTAAGCAGCTAGCGACTGTTCCAGCAAGGCAAACTTTGTGTGTTGTGTTAGCTCCTAGCTAAGGCAGTGGCCAGCAGTGACTTCGGTCGTAGTAGGGCATGTTCTTGTATGAGAAGGCCTGTAAAAGCTAGGAGTAGTTCTAGGATTCTTCTCTGTCCTATATATCGCAAATAAAAAATAAAAACTAAATAAATAAATGACAGAGATCACTGAGAAGCTCCAGCGGGCTTGGACTGAATTATCATGCAATATACAAATCAAATTCAATATACATGTCATGTAATATACAAATACATTATCTCTGAGTGCTAATCACTAGACCAGGATGGGATTGTAAACTTTATCACTGCAAATCTCTAAGGTTTACTAAAATTTCTTGGAAGAGATTGTCTGTTGTGCTTCATCTGAAGACCTCTAGCAGTGCTTCTCAGCTAGTGTGTTGGGGTATTCAGTGATAAGAACCTAAAATTAAACTAAAAGAACTTAAAACTAGAGAAGGAAATGTTCTGAAAGGAAAATCAAATTTTTAGAGAATGATATAAATATATGAATCAAGAATTTAGTAGATATGTATTATATTTAGATTAGACGATACTCTTAAGATTAAGTTGTTGAATTTTTAAAAACTTAGTCCCGAGGTTTTTTGATTGAGCAAAATTGAGTTCCTTTGCATTGAAGCAAAGTAGCAAATGAAGGGGATTCAACGCTGTCAATTACAAAGAATTTCTTAATTATTGAACTGTATACTTTTGTAGTGCAACAATTAATTGAATGCAGCATTATGTGACAAGGTCTGTAAACGGATTGATTCCGAAACACTCTGCATTCGCAGAAATCTAGGCTAAAACAGTCGATGAAGAAGAAGGGGAATTAATTTGTCTGCCTACAGTTTCTGCCCATGCGCTAAACATAGAATGGATCTGTGAGTGTGAAAGCTAATCAGGTTGGGTTGTTTTACATCTGAGTGTAAATTATTTGGCACACAATGAGCTAATTGGCCATTTCTCGAAGACCCCGAGGGCTCATAGAAGGTTGGTAGGAAGGGGCCACTGGACAGCTGCTGGAATACAGATGGTAGCCTCCCGTCAAGGCCATCCAGCGTGTATTTTTTACGTGCACAGGGTATGTGTCTCTTCCGCACCACCGGGACCACGGTTTAATTCCCTTGGAATGGCCGATGGATGGCGGCCTTTCCAAGCCCATTGGTGTACCCTACTGACAGAGGGTAGGGTGGTGAGTTTCGCAGAAATAAATCTGAACGCTGGCCCAGGCTGGATATTTTTACGTGCACAGGGTATGTCTCTCTTCCGCACCACCGGGACCACGGTTTAATTCCCTTGGAATGGCCGATGGATGGCGGCCTTTCCAAGTCCATCGGTGTCCCCTACTGACAAAGGGTAGGGTGGTGAATTTCGCAGAAATAAATCTGAACGTTGGCCCAGGCTGGATTCGAACCCAGGAACTACAAATTATTAGCCTGGTTGCTACAGACTAATCGACCCCGCCTCAAAGCTAACCAAAAAAACATTCTGTCTTCTTATGGATTCTGTGCATGGGCTCAAGTTCCTCAAACACTAATATACAATTTCAGCATGTTTTCCAAAATCGCCAATATTCAACGATTTTGGAGAGTCTCGAAAACATGCTGTAACTTGATTCTGAGAGTTTTTTTTGATTCCGCATTTTACTGTTTCATTCTCTCTGCGATCACACGTTTTTTCGTGTTTTTTTTTCATAATGCGGACAACGGGAACACCATATGAAACGAGAATTCATTAACCACATGAAGCGAGAATTCATTACTCTACGATTAAGTACTATACGAATGACTATACGATATTAAGACTATACATACCTACAAAATCCTCATGCAGCCATGGGTTACGGATATTCTACCAGACTAATATTTCACTCCAGACATGTCTGTTTTGAGCTACAACTGCTGAATTTGACCACTGTAAGTCAATTGTGGCAACGTCCTGTTTGACATTGTCTGCCCATCGCATTCTAGGTCTCCCCCTTTTCCTGAAGCCTATGGGAACACTGTTCATAATCCTATTTCCCAATCTGCAGCTATGCATATGAGTAACATGACCAAAGCAACGCAGACTTTCTCTGCACAAAATGCTGCTCAAAGGAGGTTGATGACTCCTTATTCTAATATCATCATTACTTACAAAGTCAAACCACCTAATGCCCAAGATACTGCTTAAGCACTTAGAATCAAAGTCATCATGTTTTCTATTATCTTGTTTACAAAGAGTCCAAGTTACGCTAACATACCTAACCTTAGAAAGAACCAAACTATTATGCAGCCTAATTTCAGTCTTTAGATTTAAACATCTATTTTTCTAAACTCTCCCTAAGATTCCTAAAAATGCTAGCAGAAATTCCTATTCTTCAATTTATCTCATGTCGCACATTTCCAGTATCTGTTAAACAGCTCCCAAGATATAACTGAGATAAGAACTGAGACACTTGTTTAAGGGCGCAACCATTCAAAGCAACTGAAGCAATTTGTTTTTATTTTTCTCTGCTTATCACCAAATTTGCTCTATTACCAGTCTACAGACCTATTTAAAGAATTCATCTCGTCAACATCATCAGCCAACAGCGCCAAATCATCAGCATAATCTAAATCAGAAATTTTGAAATCTCTAGACCAATTAAAGCCAAAATCTTTCCTTGCAAAGAATTCTGCATAACATAATAAATAGCCAGACTAAAGAGAAAAGGATACAAAATGCACCCTTGCCTAACTCCACTAGCAATGCTAACTAAATCAATGACTCAATGTTATTATACATGTAGAGACCTTTCATTATGCTAATTAGTTTGTCAGGTATTCCATATGATCTAATGATCAATCACAAATTATGTTGATCAAGAGAGTCAAAAGCCTTTTTGAAATCTATAAAACAAGTAAAACGCAGGTTTTTGGAACTCTAAACATTTCAAAAAAATCTGCCTAAGTGAAAATATTTGATCTATACATTCTACCACTTCAGAATCCTCTGTATTATGTATAATCATGCAATGAACTTTACCTGGAACCGAAAGTAAACTAATTCCCCTATAATTATCTCAAGAACTGCAATCACAATTTTTAAAAATAGGGATAATAAGAGCTGTAGTAAAATCATTTAGAAACTAACCTTTTTCTTAAAAAATATAAAAAATGTCAGTCAACCATGTGACAACATAAATATTCCTAGCTCTGAGTATTTCAGTCGTGATTTCATCCACCAATGGGGATCTGTGCATACATATATAAATTCCTAATCCTGAAGCAGTCATAGTCAACACTGGTATAAACATACTATACAATTTATATCTCCAAATGCATCTATCCTGAGCTATAACTATTGCATCTGGCCACTGTAATTCTAATGATGTCCTATTTGACACTGTCTATCTACCACACCCTAAGTCTTCTTAGTTTTTGAGGCATTTAGACTAACTGTTCATAACCTTATTTGATATTCTGTAGTTATGCATATGGGAAACTAACGCAGTCTTTCTCTGCACAATATGCTGCTCAAAGGAGGTTGCCGACTCCTTTGCCCTAGCCTCATCATTACTTACAACGTTGAACTACCTAATGTCCAAGATACTGTGTAAGCATCTAGAATCAAAAGCATCAAGTTTCCTGTTATCTTGTTTACAAAGCGTCCAAGTTGTACTATCATAACCAACTCTAGAAAGAATCAAATTATTATACAGTCCAATTTTCAATCTTTAGGCGTACATGTTTATTTTTCCACACTCTCCACAGATTCTTAAAAGTCCCGGCAGCATCCTTATTCGTCTGTTAATATCATGCCGCACATTACCAATGTCTGTTACTAGCTCCCAAGATAATCAAACTGAGTCACCTACTCAAGAGTGGAAACATTCAGATTAACTGAACCATAGCCTGCCTGACTAATTTTCATCACTTTAGTTTTCTATTTATTACCGAACCTTCTCTACTACTAGACTCATCAACAGCTCGAATGAAAGAGTTCATCTCATCAACATCATTTGTCAAAAAGGCTAAATCATCAGCATTATTTATATCAGATATTTTCAGATATTCATATCATTTAATGCCAAAATTTTTCCCTTGCAATGAATTTCACATAACATAAGCAACAATCAAACTACAGAGAAAAGGAGAAAAATTGCACCTTTGTCGAAATCCAGAAGCAATGCTAAACAAATTGCTACAAGCCTTACCAACGTTCAAACACGACTCAGTGTTATTATACAGAGCTTTCATTATGTTAACCAACTTGTCTGGTATGCCATACGATCCCACGATCAACCACAAATTATGATGATCAACGTAGTCAAAAGCCTTTTTGAAATCGTCAAAGCTAGTAACCAAAGGTTTCTGAAACTAAACATTTCTCAAGAATCTGCCTAAGTGAAAAAATCTGATATGCACATACCCTATCATTTTTGAATCCTAACTGCTCATCACGCAATTGTCCGTCAACCAGATTCTTATTTCTATTAAGCACAGTCATTCAAAGAACTTTATTTTGGAACAGAAAGTAGGCTGATACCCTTATAGTTATCACAAGAACTGCGATCACCTTTTTTAAAAATAAGGATAATAATAGCTCGGGTAAAATCCTTAGGAACCATACCTTTATAATAAAAGATATTCAAAATTTCAGTCATCCATGTGGTAACCAAAACATTCCCAGCTCTAAGCATTTCCGTAGTAATTTCATCTACCCTTGGGGATTTATGTAGTTTAAGCTTAGAAATAGCCAAACTAACTTCAGACTCTGTTATAGGGCCAACATTAAAGCCAGTAATGCATCTATCATCATTACAAACAATGGGAGTAGAACTAACCACATTGTTTAGAACACCAGTGAAATGCTCAGCCCACCTAGCTATGACAGAATCCTCACCTTCTATGACCTTACCTTTTTTATCCTTCAATCCCTCTTACCTGTCCGTTTCCTGCCATAGAAAACATTAACTATCGGGTATAGCTCTCTACTATTGTGCTATCTAACTGCTTCCTTGGCTTTATCAGCATACCTATCAAACCAAAATATTACAAAAGATGTAACAATTGAAATATTACTGTAACAATATAAGGAATTATGTTTTGCTTATAATAAAATTCCGCCAGCCGTATATCGAGGATTAACTGATTTGGCATTTATGCTTTGAGTTTTAGACTCCTGGAATCGGTCATGCGATCGGGAAATAATCACAAATATCTCAAGTAAAATAAAGTTTCCGTTTCTGGAAATATTTTAGTATAGCAGACAGCATGCTATGTTCTGTATTACAGGGTTAATAAACCTTAAAGATTAAGAAAGTGTGAATTTTGGGACAGTGCTTTATATTGAGCAGCAATATACTCATACGATAAAATTTGCTAAACTAGTATTGCATTCCAAATTGATCCCATAGTCCATGGCTGCTTGACAATGATTGATATTCCATTTCAGTGACGCACTCTGGATTTAATCTTTGGGGGGAGCCGAGGGGCTCGCTGTCCCAGCTCGGGCAAACAAAGTAGCGCTCGGTCTGTCCGAGCACTACTTCGTTCGCCTTGTGTTCACAGTGGCCGTGATTCCCGAGAGCTATAAGGTATTCCCACCTTATGTGATCGCTAATTCATAAGTAGTATAGAAATAGAAGACACGACAAAACATAAAAATAAAAAATGAATTTTAATTGGGAATAGATTTTTGGAAATTTTTCTAGTGTTTTTTTTGCCAGTGTCTTTTTTCCCCTCTTCTGGGTGCGCCACTGTTCCATTTGTTCAGAAAAAAATAAGTTTCTTTCAGTAATAGCGATGATAAAAGATTTTTTTAAACACCATTTTTGAATAAGGCAATTCTTTTGCAAGTACGTATATGTAATATTTCCAAAAAAAAAATATCCAGTTTAAAATCCCTCCTATATAATATATGTAGTTAATTGTGTTTAACGACATAGCTTAACGCCAAATAGATATGCTCTAAGTCGTGCTGCCATCTAGTGGAAGACAAAATTCCTAAACTTATTCAGTTTCTTAGGGTTGTTAAAATCTCCAAACTTTGAGGTCTTTAAGTAATCAGTTGCCTCATGTTATCAATATAGGTACGTTAGAGAATTATAATCTTAAAAATAAATTAGAATAATAATTGTGTTATATAAGATAGGTGAATCAAATAAGATTAAGTAATATGACATAAATAAATTAATAAAACTAATATTTTAATTACTATTAATGTGATAATAAGTCAACGATGCATCAAACAAAATTAGTTTCTTTAAATAAGAAAGAAATAATGAAAGGGTTTGTTTGCGATATTTTAATCGTTTTTATTTCAGGAAACATTTGGATATCAGATAGCGGTTTCGATTGGAAGAGTTCTTAAAATGTGCCTAATCAAAGCATTAATAAAAGTAGCTTTTATTAATTATTGAATCAATGAGACATTTCTTTACCGACTCTCCTTAAAAATCACCAACACATACCTTCACTGAAACTAGCATCATTTTTTAACATTATATTCTGCAGCAATCACTATATATCGCATACACGTAAAATTTCTTCCAAGGTTTGGTCCAGATAATACCGGTCAATTTAACCTTCTGACCATATTGTATGATGAAATTTAATAAAAAAAACGATATTACCTTAGCAGAAATATAGATATAGTTAATATAAAAAGGTAGTACAGAAACAATATGAGTCGCATTTAATCAGATCTTTATTCAGATATTCTAAATTTGATTGTATGAACGGAAAGGTTTTTAAACGCATAGACCAATAATGTCATTCGAATTTATTAACAATCGTCTCATTTCCCTCTAATATTTGTCAATGTAATTAGCTGTTTTCAGAGCAACATAAAAAAATCGTGAAATTCAGGATTTTTTTATGTTGCACTGAGTTTGCTCTGAAATGAAAAATTTGATCTTAAATTTTTTTTTTCTTACGTGTAAAAATATATTATAAATGAATGATCGAAATAAATAACTAATATGCAATATTTAATACTATTTTTACTTTGTGAATTTTATTTTTCATGCGAAGTTCTAATAAGTAAAGAAGTAATGTATTTTTCCCCATTGCATAGACACGTTATACATTTGATATATTTCATATAAAGTATTTTACATAGCTTATTTTCGAGAAATATATATTAAATGTTAGGAATACTGAAAGTATCCACAAGAGTTCAAGGAACTCGAATGGAGATTTATACAATTTAGTAATATAATTTTTGGAAAATGCGATAATTTTAATACAAAAGCTATAGATGTCCTATCATTTTCAAATTCATTTATTAACATAAGATATCGCATTTTCAAAATAAATTTATAATTAAAGATAGAAAATCACAAAGGACAAGAACTATAGCTGCTATCATAAAGATTATTCATATTTTTAAACGTTTTTTAATGTCGATAATTTCAGTAATACAGATTTTCGATTTCTATTGGAAAAAGTTAACCTCTAGCTCTTCTAGGGGCAGAGTGTATAAGCGGATATACACACACACAATAACATAAACAACCTTTCTTCTTTATAGTATACTAGATACGAAAATGGTGCGAAATTACAATCGAGTGCCATTGAAATACAAACAGTCCCTTACATTAATTACCATGTACGATAAGCTTCGTGACCTCTAAATTGCGATTTACGTAAACGTCAGCAAGAGCTGATTGATTAATTGGGGTTTTAATACCCAATGGCAACTAAGACCATGTTACTCCAAACAAGATAAACGACAAAAAAAAAACAGATAAAAATCACTCAAACCGATAACCAAAGTTAAAACAAAAGAGAAAAGCGGAAATGACAGAACAATAAAATCAAGAAAACTGTCTAACAACAACATGAATGGTGGTGAGGAATTCGTGTAGAGAGAATAAAATCAGAAACCTTAAATCAGAAAAATTAACGTAGGGTGTACAAAGCCCTAGTATAAAGGAAGGGTAGAAACTCTTCATAACATTAATATCATGTCCATTCATATATCTGTTCCGTGGTGCACATGTAATATGTCATTTTAGCACTGTCTCCCACACACACATTTAGAAATCGAAAAATGGTACTTTCCTCCTTTATTCTTGGAAATTAAAAAATATTTATTTGCGACTTTCTCGGGTTTTTTTAATATGCATAGGTAGAGAAGTTATAATATAATTACAGTAATGTATAGAGTAAAAATACACCAATAAGAAAATAATTTAATTTTATTATTCGTTATTTCAAATGGAATTAAAAGTCAGTAGATGAAAAAAGTTTCCACGCTCTGACACTAGATGACACCACATGATAACTTAACATAGAGGCCCTGTATAGGTAGAGGTTGGCCATCTCAAAATTGGACGCCATGTTTTGTCGTCGCTCGGATTGTTTAGCGTGCAAAGCTGAATTGTATTGTACGGATACTTATGGATTCCGGAAAAGGGTAGGGTAATATTTAATACAGATTTCAGTGTTCATGATTGGAAGCAATTTAGAAAACGGCGAAAAAAAGAAAAGCAAATTTTATGGCTTTTAAAAAAAAATAGATATAATTTCGCTTTGTTGTCTGTCTCTCTGTAGACATCGAACATTTTTGTTTATACAGATTAAAAAAATAATATTTTTGTGTTAGATAGGTATTAATGATATATTACGATTTGCATTTTTTGAATCTCCGAAAAGTTATAACTGCGCCCTCTAACGGTGGAAAATTAGAAAATTCCAAAATATCAAACGAATATTCTAAACGATGTAGTTAAGTTAGAAATTTGAAATTTTGGTGTTGAAATGTGAAGGTTACGAAGTTACCATTGGCAACAATCACTTGACCCTTTAAACCCAGGGGGGAGGTGAATACAACTTCTTTTCACTTTAACAGAAAAGTATATGTTGTTAAAGATTAATTAAAAATTCTATTTGGGTTGGAGAGGTATTGATGAAATATAACAATTTGCATTTTGCTAATTTACCAAAAGCTATAATTGCGCCCTCTAACTGTGAAAAAAAAATAGAAATATCCCAAAATTTAAAACGAATATTGCAAATGATGTATTTATGTTAGAAATTTAAAATTTTGGTGGTGGAATCTGACAGTCTTAGAAATTCCGTTGACAACAATGAGTTGGCCCTAAGCCCAAGGTAGGTAAGAAACGGAACGGTTTTGTTTTAAGTGATAATTGGAAATCTCACTTTTAGTTGGTTACTACTGAAATGTATTTCGCATTTTCAAAGGTAGTTTTAATTTATATCATTAGAGATCACCAAATATCGAAACTGCAAAACTTTTAACGAATGTTTTAAGCAATTTGTTTATGGTAGAAATTTCGGCGTGTAGAGTTCTGTTATGGTAGAAATTCCACTGACAGCAATTATCTGCCCACTATTTTCAGAGGAGCGAGAGAAAAGCAACTTTTTAAATTTAAGAACTAAAAGACAAATACTTTTAATGTTTTATAATTACTAATAAAATACTACTCTTTGCATTTCACCTATCATACATTAAAATAAATAATCCCTCAAGCACCTGTTTGTACAGAGGTCTGACAGGAACCTGTCAGTTTATACGCCATAGTAGAAGGTCCATGAGGATGACGGGACCTTAGCAGACAAACAACACGAACATCCATAATTAAAATTTTTAAGGAGTGAAAAAGAAGGCAGAGGAAGAACTTCATTTTCTTTGAAAATGAGACTCCCATATGCACCAGGGCGATATGCGTTCTGCTAGTTATTTTACACTTTCAGTACCCTCTGATAGTGAAAATTCGGACTACTATATAATTGAGAAAATAAACTCTTAATATTTTATTAGTACCTATAATGTGCAAAAAAAGTTTTTCATTTATCTCTTAAAGCAGAAATTTTGCATTTTTACCAATGGGACAAATCATTACTATTAGGATAAATCACTTGACCATTACACTCTATGACAAAAATTTAAGTTTCTAGCAAAACGTGATCGTTTGCAATAATTATTTAAATATTTGGTATTTTCCAGCTTTTTTCCGCCGCTAGAGGTCGTTTTTCAGGTTTTTATATACCGCCTTTAGCACTCTCTAACACTGGAAATTCCACTGGTGGGGATTCGAAAAATGTAAATATTAATATTTTTGTCGAAAAAAATTTCGCCAACACATGGTATTCGAACCCGCATTTCTTTAGACACCTGTCAGAGTATTCTAACATGTTGAACTAACGCCGGCTTTTTTCACACAAAACATTTATTTATCTATAGACGTTTAAACGTCTACAGGTAACGCTGAAATTATTAAATATTGTTTAAATCATTAATATTTTGTTCATGCCTGTACAACAAATATATACATATATTGTTTCGTTTATTTCTTTTTAAAAAGTTTCATTTTCACCTCTCTTTTGACTAAGACGGCAAAGCTCTTTACTACCAAAATTTCAGATTTCCAGTATAAATAGTTTGCTAGCAATATTCGTTTGAAATTTTAGCATTTTCCATCTTTTCCCACCGCTAGAGGACGTTATTAAAGCTATTGAAAATTTTCAAAATTGCGAATCGCAATATTTGTTCGATTCCTATCCAGACCAAAAAGAATTTTTCATTTAGCTCTAAAAGTAAAAAAAAAAATGATTGTCTGACAGACGGGTGGAAAGACAGATGGACAGACAACAGTTAACAGAGAGACGGACAGACAGACGAACAAATACTGGCATAGGCAGACGACAAAGTGAAAACATTGGCTCGTTTTCCAAACGAACCTTAAAAGAAATTATTTGTTGGTTTTCAGTTAGCTCGTTTCACTTTTGCAGCCGTTTGCCGTCTTCTGACGGAGTTTCTCGGAAAAAAAATTAATTTATTTATTTCTCTGAGTGAAATTTTTACACCCAAATGCAGCGCAATGAGGCATTCATAAAATATGATAGCTTTTATAGACAAAAAAGTGGTAGAAATATATAAAACTACAACAACTGAGAAGTTTTAACTTGGTACACACACTAACTCATAAGCTTTCGTCTCACGGTACGACAAAACATGGCGCCTATAAACCACGTGATTCAGTCAACCAATGACAGTGAATCACCGAGATGACCAGCCTCTAACTACACAGGACCTCTAACTTAACCTAACCGAATAAACAAATACACCCACTTCCCAACTAACACGAATTCTACTAGTACGATTTCAGTTTAACATGATTTTTAAAGCAGGGATGGTTTTCGACTAACACGATATTCGACACTTCTCTACGAAAGTTTATATTATTATATTTACTGCAAAAGAAGATACTTTGGATGTTTCCTTATCTCTTCCGACATGACTTACCCTTGTTCACAATTTTAGCACTTACAAAATTGATTTTTGTGTTTTTGTATACATGTTGTTTGTTTAAACAGCTACAACACGTATTATATTTGAAAATATAAGGAGCATTTTAATTCCCCGTCTTCGACGGCCATGTGCTCATTTAGAAATTCGCACCTTGAAGCGTTACAGTTTATAACTTACCAGATGTAGTGTAGAAATACTTGTAAACTTAAGAGTGATTATCTTCATTTAAGATTCTGCTTGCTCTAGAAAACAATTTCTCAATTTCAATATTCTCTGACAATCATTAATATGAAACTGCATTTAAGTGTTTTGCTTCATTTTTTTAGTTTCTACATTTAGTATCGTTCCTTTTCTTTCAAAAAATGAGTTATTTTTCTGGAATATGTATCAACAAACCAAAAAATACGAAGCATTGATTAACATATAGTCATAATCAGAGAGTTACTGATAGCGCACGTAAACCCCCCGCGATACGGGGAATTCCTCGGTATTAGGGAAGCCTCAAAAAAAAATTACAAAATTTATGGGAAAACTTCATGTAGGACTATTTCAAGGAACAGCCCAGAATTTTATGTATAGCTTTGAACGAGTAATAACAGACTATGAACAATCAGTTTTGCTTTCTTTATTAGAAATTTGTCTCCAGGCTTCCTGTGGGCAAACAGCTCATTTTTTGAAAGCTTGGGGGTAAGCTTCGTTAATATATAGCCATGTATAACATCATTTTTTTAATTTCATTGAGATAATATAAGCTTTTTAATGCAAATTTTGATTCTGTCCTTCTCAAAAGAATTGAAGCAACATTTTATTAAGAAATTTTTAAAAATAATTTCATTCCAAAATGTCGAATTATATATTACAAAAACCGAAACGTCTGCCAGATTTTATACTCTGTATTTTCAGCAAAGTTAAAATTCAAGCGTTTGATGTTACACATTAAGTGAAACAAAAAAGGCCCTCGAGACATTTCTTGCGTGAAGGAAGTGGCGTCTAGATTTTCCGGTACGCCACTGGCCATGATAAAGATTAGGATTCGAATTCGGGAATGCATGCCACCTATTTGCATTATTCCTTATGAAAAGTTCTTTTCAGACTGATATGACTTTGCACTAATTTTTTAAACAACTCAACTATTGTGTTAATCTGGGATTGGGTATAATCTAAAAGGTTTGAATTTTTTTTTTCTTATTCCTTTTAAAAACTGAATCTTGAATATGAGAGAAAGACTGTTTTAAACTTTTTTTATATAAAAAATTTGTATTTACTGGCTTTGTAGATTTCAGGAAGAATTTTAATTCTTCTGATCAGTATAATTTGTGGTTGATCTGGAAAACTTTATGATATATATATATATACACAGTCATATCAGAATAATATGATCACCTATCGTAGTATATGTATGGTAGGTGGTCATATCATTCTTATACGACTGTATGTAGATGATAATTAACATAATGATTCCTCTATTTAATATCATTGGTATTGGGTGTGAGATTTGGTAAAGTTTATAGCGATTCCTTTTTAATATACAGCCGGAGTTGACATTTTTTCTTGAATAGAAAGTATTTTAATGCTAATATTATTTAACTTCAGTCTGCTTGCATGGATGTCTTATAACATCAACATAAACATCAAACAACATAACATTAACAAGACAACATAACATTCAAGTCAAGACAACATAACATTAACATGAAAATCTCATAACATAAAATAGTCTAACTCTGATAGCAACTCGATGTCGAAATAGGGTCAGACCGCAAAGTATCTGCTGATGAAGCTTAATAAATTCTAGGCTGATGTTAAAGCTTTACGTTTAACACTGAAACTTAATGAGACCCTTAGATAGTTAACGCTTTCCATAATAGGTTACTAAGTCAAGTTGTGTATATGTTCATGCACGTATGCCTGTAACGTATTCTCTTCATGAAATTCAGGAAGGAACCTCTTTAACTTGGTCGACCCATTACAGTAGTTGATGATTAAGTCTTTTCAGCTCTTTAACGTATCTGTAGAATAATGGTTAAATCTTCGCTCGTCAGATCTTTGCAAATGTTAGTTAATTAACTCTAATCAGGTCGAGTGATTAAATCTTCGCTCATGAGCTCTTTAGAGAATATACAATTAAATCTATCGTTAACCTAGGGCTACATTTTCGATTATCAACGCTTTAGAGTGTTTGCGAAGTTTAGTGCGAGTGGATGCAGTTCCATTTAACACAGGAAATGGATCCACTTATATATGTCCACTCCTTTATAATAATTTTAGTGATAATTCATTGGCTTTTAAACACATTTTCTATGTATTGCTTAATGTTGCCACGTCAACTGCGGCGTCTCTTTTCATCTGATAGTAGAGCGTCCACCTAGTTCTGAAAAAAAAAAAAAAATCCACCCCTGGCTAAGTTTTAAATCGACATCCCTTTTGACTAGTTTGCTAAACCTTTGCTCATCACTCCTTTAAAGCAAGGTCGGGAAACATACGTCCAGCGAAGCCTTTTCTATTGTCGTCGGATCATTTGGACTTCATAGCGAAAAATTGTTCCTCCAACAATATTGATAATACACGAATTTTTAAGTAACAATGTAAAATAATTTCATTTTCGGACAGATTTGATTTACAAACGAAGATACGTTAAAAGAGTCCTTTAAACCTATAGAGCTGTTGCAATTCTATATTTTCTCTTTTCAAATGATTCTTGGCCAAAATCATAATTATGTTCGTTGGCCCCTATAATTGTGAACAAACATTTCCTAGAATTAAATTTATCAAAAACAAATTTCATTACAAATGCAGACGGACATTTGCATTTAACACTAAATGTTAGTACCATTAGTTTTGAAGTTGATTTTACCAAAATTGGCAAAAATACAAAAAAAGTATCTGGCTTCTCTTAATAGTTTTAGGTAAAAATATTCCTTTTATATGGTGTGTGTAACTTTTTTTTTTTTGCGTTTTTTTCATATATTCAAATATTATATTCATTTGAAATATAAATAAGCGTAAAGCTAAGTATATATATATAATAATAAATCGATACAAAAAAGTTTGTTGCCTTACATATTACACCCTAATCCCTCTAGTGCGGCCATCTTAAAGAAGTTACTTCAGTAAAAAGTTACTTTAAACTATTTGATTAGGTTTGGCTTATTAACCTTCCAGAACAGTTAAGACTAAGCTATTCCCTTTAAAATAGTTGGTTAACGCTTATTATAGAGTAGTTGGTTGACTCACTAATTTAGAATAGTTGAATGAATTGTAATTTTTTAGCCTTTCAAAAACGCATATTAAATCACTCATTATCATTTACTAACTCCAAATGTCGCGATGATCGCTTCTCAGGAGAGTTTAAAAAAAAAATTCGCAAATTCATGTCCTTTTAAATAGCGCTTCTGTAGTCTGTATTCAGTTCAACTTTTTATTTTAGCTTGCACAGCTGGTTGGCATCAGCATGTGTCAGCTGAGCAGCTGGCATCACCCTAGATGTCAGCTGTTTACGTTAAAATTTGTCTTGGAATTAACGATTAGAGGGACTTGAAAAAAAGTTATTGCAAATGTAGTAAGACATTGGCCAATAATAATAGACTAGAGCTCAATTGCTCAATTTGCTCAATTGCTTGGAAAAGCTACCTTTTCGCGAGCCTCCTATAATATAAAATCTCTCTAGATGACGCTCAAACACTAGACAAACAAATCGTCTTCCTCATTCGTTGTCATGTTAAAATAGCTGAGAAAAAATTACATGAACTCTGGGAAGGAAAATATGTTAGCATTTGTGTTAGTAACTTATATCGTGTTAATATTTTTAATCGGAAAGCGAATTTTAGGAAGAAAATGGTACAGATGCTGGGGTGGCTCAGTCGGTAGCGCGCTAGGCTCGTAATCTGGGTCAGCGTTGAGATTTATCTCCGCAAAAACTCCCTGCCCACGGTCAGTAGGGGACACCGATGGGCTTGGAAAGACCGTCGTCATTAGGATTAGACGTTAAGCCGTGTACCTGTGCGCGGGAGACTCATACCCTATGCACGTTAAGAAGACAATGGATAGCCTTGACGGGAGGCTACCATCTGTCTCCCACCAGTGACCTGCCCATTGTCCTTGTGACCTGCCCATTGTGTAAAAAAGTGATGCTCAGAGATAAAACAAAAGGTACAGATGCGGATTTAAAAATCATAATAAGTTTGGTGATTTTTACCTCTGTATATATAATGACAAACTAAAATACTAGCTTTCTTTAATTTTTTTTTACAAACGATGTATTCATGCTACAAATATGAAATTTTGGTGGTGGAATGTGAATATCACGAAGTTTTCATAGGCAAAAATGGATTGACCCCTTAGAACCAAGTTGGGTGGAAAAATTCAATTATTTTGTTTCAGGAAATTTTGTCTGTTTTATAGAGATAAATTAAAACTTATTTTTGTATTCGATAGATACTGATGAAATATTACAATTTCTGCATTCCGAATCTTCCAAAAGGTATAAATGTATCCACTAAAGTTGGAAAAAGTTGAAAATTCCAAAAATTAAAACGAATATTGCAAACGATGTTGTTATGCTAGATGTTCGAAATTTTGATGATGGAATGTGAATGCCACGACGCTTCATTGGGCGGGAATAATGTGTTGACTCATTAGACCTAAGGGGGGGATACAATTTTTCTGTTTTAAGAAAATATATTTGTTTATAGAGATATATTAAAAATTGCTTTGGTGTTAGATAGCTATTGATGAAATATTACTATAGCCCTTTCTGAATCTCCCAAAAGCTATAAACACTCCCTGTAATGAAGGAAAAAGTTGAAAATTCCAAACGAATATTGCAAACGATCTAGTTATGCTAGAATTTGAAATTTTCGTTGCTGAATGTGAAGTTCACAACGTTTCGTTGGCAACAATGAGCTCAGGTGTGGAGAGGCATTTCTGTTGAGGGATGCAGCTTCAGTACTTATTATTTTGAGAGTTGGTACATGAAGCTTAAACCCCAATTTTGTGTAATTTCTGAAAAAAAAATTATTATTATTAAAAATATTCTTCTTGTGAGGTCCCAGGAGCCCACGACACTAAGAGGCAGGGACAACGCAACTGTTTTTTCTTGAATTGGTACTAAAAATATAATTCTCATTTTTCAAATGTATACTTTTACTGCCAAATTTACATTTATATCATTTTTAATCACTAAATATGGAAACAGCGAAACTTTAACGAATTTTGCAAGTGGTAGAAATTTAAATCTTTGGTGGTAGAGTAATGAAGAGCTATTCCACTGACAGCAATAATCTGTCTCCTTTTCTCAGAGCGGTTTGAGAAAAGCAACATTTTAATTTTAATGAATGAAGAAGAAATGCTTTTTCATGTTTTATAAGTAATAATAAAATACTACCATTTGCACGTCCAAAATTATTCATCAGTTCGAAGAAAACTTTTAAAGAGTTCAAAAGTTGACAAAAGAAAATCTTCATTTTCTTTGAAAACAAGAATCCCATATGCGCCAGTGGCGATATGCGTTCTTCTAGAGTTTTTTTTATTTGCCACAGGCAAATAAAAGAGATTACATAAAATGCATTATTGTCATTGAATTAATGCAAATAATACACTTATACATTTTGAAGTTTTGAATTGAACCTAGTTCAAAAATCACTCTTTCAGATATATATTACTAGGAATCAATGGTAAATACAAATATCCAATACAAATTCTACAATTCTTGATTTCGAGAATGTCATTTTATCCAACCCCTATTTGAGCTTATGATACTGGATCTGAAAATTTCTCATTTATGAGTTTCACTGCCTGAAAACGGTCCTATTCCCAAAATATTTAGCTCTTTCGCACCGGGGTTGGGTTGTTTTCCCGAAGGCTCAGAGATGGTTGGGAGAGGGGACCCACTGGAACTGCTTTGGAGACAGATGATAGGATCCGACGGACGGCGGCCTTTCCAAGCCCATCGGTTTCCCCTATTGACCGTGGACAAGGCGGGAGTTTTGCGGAGATAAATCTCAACGTTGACCCAGCTGGGACTCGAACCTGGGAACTGCAGATTATGAATCTGGCGCGCTACGACTGAGCCACCCCCGTCCCTCTTCAGCACCGGTGTATTAAAATTTCAAATTTGACCATGAAGGATTCATCGCATCCGAAATTCGACAAATTACGGAGATCTGCAGCTCAAATGTCCCCAAGCACCAGTTTAATATATATTTGATATTTGACCTTCAAGTACCCATTAAAACAAAAATTCCGTAATATATCCGAGATCTACGAACCAAAATATCTTCCAAAAACCAATATTCAGCTCTCTAGCATCGATATATTTAAATTTGACCTTTGACCTCGAAGGATCCTTTGAATTCGAAATTTGAACGTTTCCCACATCTACAGCCCGAAACACTCCAGCACACCAATTTTCACGTTAGCACTGGTAGATCAAGACCTAAATGTACCTCTATTTGACTACATAGTAGGTCAAATTTCGGATTTTTCTCGAGATCTATGACCTGGATTACCTCTAGTTGCATATTTTCAGAGCTCTACCATTTCTGCTTCATAGTTACAATTAGCCTGATCCCTTTACAGCCGTCAATTAATCAGTAAATCAGTCAGTCACTTGCAATCGTCTATACATCATTTACTATAAGTCATATGAAGTCAGGTCCCTAAAAATTTTACTCCTTCTTTGAAATACTACTATTAGCACCCATGCACGTGGTCTCACCTTAAGACTCACCTGTTGTTGGTATATTCATTTTAACAAGTAAGAATATTGAAACAAAAAATTAACTTAGAGATATCACAAGTTGTAAATATTGCAAATAACATGATCTTTCAACTTAATTGTGTACTGGCCAAATATAATTGTTCAACTTTTTTCAAATATAAAGAAATTATTACTTTCTGCTTCATTTGACGGGACTCGATAAAAATTTACTTTTTTTAAAATATCAAATATTCCTATTCTGGAGCGACACATCGTTACGCAACTTATTATCATGTTGAAAACGACAAGATTTGAAATATTATGCTTTAAAATCATAAATATTGGAAAGATTGCTGTTTTAAATCCGAAAGCAGAAACCACTCAATGAAAACTTATGTAGACAATAATGGTTTGTTTATCTAGTGCTTGCCCGCCCTCTGGCGGTTTTTTTTTTGTACAGGACTGACTCGAAAAAAGTCGAATTTAGAGGCCTGTACTCTTATCATTGTTAACGAAGGTAATACTAAATCAAATGTTACTATTAGCTCCCTTTCTTGCACCTAGATGGCAGCTGTAGTCAAGAATCTCTAAAGCTTGGTGGATAGTTTATTCTGATGTCAATATGATGACGAAGTGGATATATCGAATTCAAGGTTAAGCTAAACGAAGAAAATTAAATGCACAATAGATTCAGATTCTAAGGATGATACAAAGGTGAAATTTCAACACAACGTTGAGATAAACTTTTACATATCTTGCAGCTATCGATTCCCCATAAGCTGGGGCCGGATCTAGGGATGGGGTGGGCGAGGGGACTTATTTTACTTTTGAGAATGTTAATAAGGGTAATGGGGGCAAAAATGATTAAACTTGGTTGTATTTTACACATTTTCAAATAAATTTTTAAAGACCTTTAAAACGAAGGCGAAAATAATATTATCCTGCAGTGGAAGTCCTTTTTTTACCCTTGCTATTCTTGCCTGTTTTTTTCTTCTGTATAATGGTGTCTGTGGACCAACCGATAATGAGAATGCTGATGGAGAAAAAAGGAGAAACATGGCAGCGATCATGGCTGACGACTGATACCTTACACTCCAGAATGACAAACAGAGCGCAATCGTTCTAACAGAAAACCGTGGCTCCGTGTGCGAGAGAGCCATACCCTGTGCACGTTAAAGAACACGCTGGATGGCCTTGACGGGAGGCTATCATCTGTCTCCAAACAGCTGTTCCAGTGCGTCCTCTCCCCCAACCTTCTCTAAGCCTTCGGGGTCCTTGCGACCTGGCCATTTAGCCCATTGTGTGCAAACAATGTGCCGTTCAGAGGTAAAACAACCAACCAACCAACCTCCAACTTTGTTTTTTTTCCTGCTCGATAGAGTCCGTTGCCCTCTCCATCCGTATTTTTTTTTAATATACGGATCTATCTATGACCTTAATAAGAAACCTCATAGAATAAGGAATGAAAGGAAAAAATAGGTCCCTCACAACTGCGTTCAGAAAAATGACAATAATGACCAGATTGTTTTCGATATTTTAGACAAGATCTTATGCCTTCACCCGCTGTCATGTGGGAACGTGTGCGCTTCTGACAATTCATTTTTCAACATCGGAAAAAAAAAAAAGCTTATTGGCCGAGTTCCAGTTCATGGACATCGACAAAAAGTATAAAAGAAAACGTAATACTTTCTCTAAAAAAACTTTATTAAGTAGATTTATTAAATTAATGGATTAAATATTAGCAAAATGTTATACAAAGAACAAACATTAGCAAGTCTTATAAGACTACAAGTCAAGTTCAGAAACACGGCAAATGTGAACTTTAGCAAGAAAACGTGTGAAAACGTGTAAGTGTAGACTAACATGATTCGCAAATTTTAGAACTAAGATTGCGCTCTGTTTGTCATTCTGGAGTGTAAGGAATCAGTCGCCAGCTTTGATCGCTGTCAAGTTTCCTTCTTTTTTCTCCATCAGCATTCTCATTATCGGTTGGTCCACAGACACCATTATAAAGAATAAAAAAAACAGGCAAGAATAGCAAGGGTAAAAAAAAAAAGCTTAGGTACCCAAGAAGGTACCTAAAGATGGAGACAGAGGGCGCAAATTAAAAGAACTTTAACGTCATATTAGGCAATAAGTGACACCTAGATTGGGATGGATGAAAGGAACTCTTCTCGGATTGACGCTCCAAGGGCAAATCGAGCGATAGCGGAAATCGAGTAAATAGGTCATGATGTCTAATTGATAGTTGCTGAAAAGCAGCTGCATTTATGATGGTTCGAAAGGAGATAAAATGGACCACAACTTCCATCCACCGGTCAATCAACGATCAGACAATTAGGAAAGTAGGTGGACACAAAAACAAATGACGTCACATGCTGGAAAATATACCCCTAACTCACTCCAGCAGCGAGAGTTCAATACCAATATTCAGAAAAGAAAGGTGTGCATTGAGATAAAGTAGTCTCGTACCAATTAGAATCTAGAGAATTCCCTCTTAGAAGGAGAGAATTACTGCGGTAACGGAAACACATTACTGATTTGACTTCCCCTAATGAAACTCGGCAGATTGGGCCATCGCATCAACACGAAATATTAATCTAATTGCATGATTTTCATGGGGCTTGGAATGTTGCTCTCTGAATGTGCTCCTATTTAACCACAACCAGCCTTCCCTTGGCAATAAAAACTCTCTGCAATAGGAGAATGACAGAGGCCAAGTCATTTGTACTTATTCCATCCTCCCCACTCAACCGCTGCAACAGCTTCATTCAGACGATTAGCAGCTGTTAGGAAGAAACACCAAAATTAATCTCCCTGTCTTTCTTCTGCCCTAACATGTAGAGAAGTCCCAACCAAATGTTCACCAACAGCCAACAGTTAAGTGTGTGCCTGTCTTAATCTTCTATTGACAATCTGTGAGTGATATTATAGTACTAGACATTTCTTTGGAACTGCGAGGTTTTGCCCTTGAACCCCAGAAAGTAAACTGCCATACAGGAAAACAACTGGTGGCATTGAAATATTCGGTATGCTTAATTCAGTGCCTTGCTTTCCTTAGTATTAAATAATTTTAGACTTAGCGTAATGGTCTTTGATTCTATTTCAATTATATTAATTTAGATTTGTTTGGATAATTCTCTGGGAGGCCAATTGTTACAGGTAGCATCTACAACTATCTGTGGGATAGTAATTCTAAAATTAGTACTTAATAATTCTTATTGTTATTATTATATAATTGCCAACTTTTTCTTGTTCCAATGAAAGGTGTCTTCCGGAGTAAGTGACCAGCTAATCAAAGAGTGGGAGAGGCTATTAGATTTGGTTGGATTGTTTTACTTCTGAGTGGCACTTTTTTGCACACAATGGGTTATGGCCAGGTAACAAAGAGCTGAGGGCTGAGAGAAGTTTGGGGAAGGGACCCACTGGACAGCTGTTAGAAAACAAATTAGTCTCCCGTCAAGGTCATCCAGTGTGTTCTTAAACATGCATATGATATAGCTATCCCACACATGGACCATGACTTAACGTTCTATCCGACGGATGGTAGCCTTTCAAAGTTCATCGGTTCTTCTGCTGATCGAGGGAATGGTGGAGGGTTTTGAGGAGATAAATCTCAAGGCTGACCCTGCTGGGACTCAAACCTGGGAACTGCATATTACTGTTGGTATGCTACCGACTGAGACACACCCACTCCACATTAAACAGGTGGAGAACTGTCCATTTGCCCAGTTAGAACTTGAAGCTCTCTGTGTTTTTATCAGTTTGGAAAACGTTATTGTAACGTAACGAAATGAATTTTGAATAATGTTATGAAAAACGTTAACGGAATTTCAAAATATTTATAAGGATAAAACGTAACAAATAATGGAAAAAATAATTACGTTATTTTCATAGTTTCTGTGTTTTGATACATTTCCGATTTTTGCTTTATAAGATAAACTTAGAAACTTGCATGAAACAGATAGATATACAATTTACCTTTATGATCAACGAACAAAGCCCTTCATTGGAACATTCCAATAGAAGTTGGAAATACCTGTCTTAGCCGCCTTTCCTGCAATTGGCACTCAGAGAAAGTGCATTGTGATAGCTAGATAAGAGCTGCAGTGGAAAAGAAAGATAGTCTCCATTCGTGAAGAAGGATAACAGGGTAATTACAACAGGGCGAAAATACCAGGTATATTACAATTCCCTGTGGTCGGCTTTGACATTTAGAAAAGGAACTATGTAGGTGGGATAATTTGGGTATAGGATGGAAAATTGGAAGAAAGGGACATTAATTTATTGACAATAGCCGCAATTTTTGGTTTTCATCTTCCCACCAAACCTTCGACTTCCCCCCTCGAAATATTTTTATTGTGTATGTTTGCAAATTCGTTAACAATAAACCTCACCTTGTCATATGTTAAGAAAAATAAAGGAGGTAATTCTCATGTTTTAATGAAGCAGTGAAGACACGTATCTTGTACTTCTCTGTAGCTCCTTTAAGAAGAGACTGCGCAAAGTTAATGGGTAATGTTTTCAATTTCTTTACTTATATTTGTTCTATTTGAAGTCTATTTCAGAGAAAGCTCATTTCATTATCTGCATGAGCTCTTCTACAGGAAAGCATTGATAAAAATATTTCAGTGTCTTGAAACGACTCAACAAATGATTTGATGGAAATCTATTTTGATGGAACCGAAAAACTGGAGACGAAAGAAAATAAAATTTCAATTTCATAAAATGAATTTGAGAGAACAAACAGAATTTCTACAAAGGATAATATTTTTCACTACTGGAAAAATGAAGACAAAGCATTGAAAAGAATTATTCTAGTAGTATTCAAGTATCTACACAGAAAAACTTTTCCTATGCTTAAATGAATTCTCTCTGATAAAAGAAATAATTTGGATCAAAATTATTACAATATTTCTGTTTATAATAATGAATAAACAGTAGAATGATATTGATTGCGTTATAATATCAATATATTTGAATGAATTTTTTTTTTTTTTAAATTTCCATCGAGTATTCGTTATTAATACTAATATTTCTGAAGAGAATTCACATTAAGAAAAATAAGTCATTTTAGCAACTTGTTCTAAAAATGTTAAAATGTGCAAGAAAATCATTGTAGTACTAAGAATTACTATTGCCTACATTTAGAATTTTTTTAATAATAATGCTCCATTCTGAACAATTCCTAGAAATGTGGTGTAATTTCTTCACTCGGGGACGTATTCAGGAGGGGGTAGAAGGTTCACATCTGGTCGTCTTATTCGAAATCTCAAACTTCTCTACCTGGTTTGAAATCCAAAAAAGGTGCCTTTGTTATAATTTTTATTTTAGCCTTATATTTTATGAACGACACTTAAAATACCTATAAAAAAGTGTGATAAAAAATAAAAGTATAATAAAATTTTTAATTCCATATATCAGAGGTGGCCAAAGACTCGATCGCGTAACTGTCTAAATTGTTATTTTATGCTTAGTTGGTCAAGCAGTATTAAATAATTATTGTAACTAATGTACTATGGTCGATCACGAAGGACTTTCTGTCTTGAAAGTCGATCGCAGAGTCCAAAAGTTGGCTCACACCAAATCGCAGAGTCCAAAAGTTGGCTCACAGAATATCATATTAACATTTCGTGTCTGGTGGAATATTTTAGTATTTAGGAAACCCTACTCAAGTTTTATTCTCAGACTCACTCCAACAAACTAAAGTCTCACCATCCCAAACTAAACTCTCACCCTCCTCCCCCGAAACTAAATCCTGGTATATACGTGCTTCAGTAGTTTCGATTTTATGGCTGACATATATTACTAGAATTCATACAGTGGCGTCATCCAAATTATTCATAACTGTGTCTCATAATTGCAATTTTTTTTCGTTATTATTAACCTCATTTTCTAAGAATCAATAGCAGTAAAAGTAACCACAATTCCATTTACACATATGTATATATTTTGTTATTAATAATTGTTATTAATATTGATAAGTTTCCTTTTTTCCATTTTTGTTGTTTTGTTTTTTAACAAGTGGATTGATTGAACTAATTCAAATCGCTGGACAACGCTATTGTATACATACATAATAAAAATGATAACATATATTTCATTATTTTAAATTCGTACTGAAATTATTTATAATTTGCTATAAAGAAATTCGTAACAAAATCGATACTAAAGTTTTTGTCTGTAACGAAAAACGTAATAAAACGTTTTTCATTTCGTTTTGCCAACACTGGTTTATACAGGTATTGGACACTGAGGGAAAAGGAGCACCTCAAGCAATGTCCTCAGCTGTTTTTGAGAGATCGTCAAATAGTACGCTTTTGCCACTCTCCGTGAGCCTTCACGATCGAGACTAATTCATTGTTCCTCGAACGTAAATCCGAATTAATAGTAAAGAATAGTATATAATTATTTAGTTCATTTTGACTTAGTAGCAGAAATATTTGGGAAGTATTCCCGATATCATTAGTGCCATAATTGACTTGGGGAATATACTTGTTGGCAGGAAAAGAGAAGTTACAGCCACAATTTTAACATTGTCAATTACTTCAGTCTCTGTATGACAGCCGTAACCTCTTGATGTGCAGTACACAATAGAGATACACAATGCAACCCATTACACGTTCACCGCCTTGATTCACATTCACCACACGTTCACATCACACACTCTCTGGGAGTTTGTAACACTAACAGTGTCATTTCGTTAGTCATTTATTTTCATTTTTTCCTCATATTACGAACTAAGGATGGGCTATTAGTTGGCCTGGGAGGTCACATCTCTAATATTCGTAAACTTCACTGAATGGATACACAATTGAGATACAAATGCTTAATAATAGAACAAAGCGAAGTATTTTACTTCTACGTACAAAAATAGCGAAAAACCGAAAAAAAAGATCTAATTGACGATAATTTAATATTAAGTTAAATAATTAAATTCCAGAACTTTAGCGACTGAACAATTTGTGTGTTTTTTTTCTCTAAGCCTAAAAGCATGAGCCTAAAATCTCAGAACTCCGATTTCACCATACTCATATCCGAGGAAATGACTTCAGAGAATGGGTATCAATATTTCTTAATGAGAGTTAAAAATGGGCAACTAGTTGACGAACTATGAATTGTGGAACTAAGACACTAAAACGAAACACAAAAGGCTGGTTTAACGTACAAAAAGGTTTTGAGGGGGAGAAAAGGCATTTCTGAAAGTTTAATTGTTGTAGAGTAAAATTTTGAATTACGAGGGCGTTGAAAAAGTTCTTGACATGCATCTGCAGAACCCAAACCATTGCACTTACTTCAACAAAACTTTTACTGTCCTTCAAAGTACTCCCCTCCAGCATCTACGCAAAGTTCCAGACGTCTATCCTAATTCTGAAACGCCTGGTGGTACTCCTGTTGGGAAATACTCCGCAACTGCATGAATGCATTTTGCAAGGTCTTTCACCCTTAGAAAAATGCTTCCCAGAAAGTTCTTTTTCAAATTTTGGAAACACCCAGAAATCGCATGGTGCACGATCAGGTCATTTAGGAAGGGGTAGCTGTTTGGTTTTTTCCTGCCTCAGGTAGGCCGTAATGTGCCGGGATTTTCGAGTACTGGCATTGTAATGATGAAGGAGAGCATTTGATATCCCTGTTGTTGACGCTGCTCCTTCATCTCTTTAACCGTTTTGGGCAAAAAAATGTTGGTGTAGTATTGGCCATTTATAATAATCTGCTACTGATCTACGGGACCTGGGTTCGAACCCCGGGTAAGGCATGGATGTATGTGTCGTTTTTCTGCTGAGGTCCTGCCATCCTCTCAGATCTTCTGTGGCATATAAACTGACAGGCTCCTGTCAGACCTCCGTGGCAAGCAGCTGCTTGAGGGGGTATTTATTATTATTATTATTTAAGGTAAGGTGCACACTGCTACTACAACATAAAATGGAAAAGATTGTGAACATCCTCTTCCCTAAGAGAAAAATGTCCGCAAATTGTTCGAAAAAAAGTTGCCGATCTTTATGAGAGTTTTATAGTAATAAAACCACATCTCATCACCTATGATAATGTCTGTTAACAGTTTGGGGCCACTAGATTCAAGCATTGACAGCATCTCCTTGCACGAGTTGATTCTAGCCCTTCTTTTGCTGTTCTGTCAGTTTTTGTCAGTTGTCACTTTTAAGAATCTATGGAGAGTGTGGAAAAATAGGTGTATACAGCTAAAGACTTAAAATAGTTTGTATAATAGCTTGGTTCTTTCTAGGGTTAGATATAATAGTGAAACCTGGATGCTTTGTGAACAAGATAACAGGAAACTTGATGCTTTTGATTCTAGATGCTTACAGAGTATCTTGGGCATTAGGTGGTTTAACCTGTAAACCACCTAATATTTTTGTAAGTAATGAAGAGGTTAGGCAAAGGAGTCGGCAACTTCCTCTGTGCAGAATATTGTGCAGGGAGAGACTCCTTTGGTTTTGTCATGTTGTCCATATGGATATTTATAGAATAGTGAATAGGGATATGAACAGTGGGCCTAAAGGCATCAGAAAGAGGGGGAGATTTAGGATGCGGTGGGCAGATAATGTCAAACAGGACCTTGTTACAATTCGTGTGCAGTGGCGAGATGCAGCAGATAGAGCTTAGGACAGAACTGTTTCCACACTATGAATCAATACACTGACATTTAAACACAATATCTGAATTTTAATATGTGGGTTTTCCTTAATGAGTTCAAACAGCAACGATGGCTCTCTCGTTTACGGCCTCTATCGGTCTTCTTGCACGAAGAAGGTCTTTGAAGCTCTGTCTCAATTCTCTCTGAATTTGAGCACCGTCACAGTGTCATATGAATAGGCATGATTTCCATTACGTGTGGATATTGGTCATGAAGGTTGGTCTTTGTGAAAATGTAAAATATTTTTCCGTCATTAGTAGGCTCCATAGCAACAACGCACAGATTTAGCAGACTGAACATAACGCGCCGCCATTGAAGAGTGAAATGAAGATACAACTTCGTTTTTAACACGTAATGTCAAGTTTAGATAGCTTTCAAACAAGCCATAGTTCGTTAACTTCGGAGGAATAAATGCAAATCTACAGCCACATGTAAGAAGTTTTGAATCCCCTCTATACCGTACGTAGTAAACGAAAATGTTTATATCTGTGGTTTATAAGAAGAATCGACTTTGCAAACTCAATTGATCTTATTGTTATATGATGACTGAAAAAAGCTATGTGAAGATGAATACCAGCCTGCTTGTAGGGACGTATGACTGTCTACGTCGATCTTTAGATTTAAAAGTGAAGAAGTACTCAATGACTGCCATGGTTAGTTTATCTCTTAGCAGCACTTTTATTCATACAATGAGATCAATGACCAGGTCACATGGACTCCAAGGGCTCAGAGAAGGTTATCGGAAAGAAACCCACTGGACAATTATTAGAAGAGATAATAGCCTTCTATCAAGGTCACCCAGTGTGTTCTGCAGCATGCACAATTCATGAATGTTCTATACACTGGACCGCTTCTGTATATTCCACACGACGGATAGCGGCCTTTCCAAGCTAATCGGTGTTAATTTTCTTACAGACGACAGGGTGAGCGTTTATTGTAGATAAATCTCAGCACTGGCATAGATGGGACTCGAATCTGGGAGCTGCAGATTTCGAGCCTGGCACGCTACCGACTGAGCCAACCCCACCCCTGGATGCCAGAAAAGGAAATTTCAGTCCACCATAGAATGTATGAAAATGAAGGGGGGGGGGGGGAATCAAAGTACTAACTTATTCTTTTCATACACGAAATATCAAACAAGGAAAGCAACTGAAAAAAAATATATAAATCATACTTATGAATAACTTTATGTAAGTGAAAATGATTTATTTTTTTTCCTTAAGCTCTACAACGATTGCAATTTTTTTGTTTTCAGATTTGCGTCACAAATTGCATGAAATTTAAAAGATATATATATAAAGCCAGCTCGAAATGAATATGTTTGATGTGATGACTGCAATTTGCACCATTGAGCACTATGCTAAAATAATTAGCTTTCAAAAGAGGTCTGATAGGAGGATATCAGTATATACGCCATTAAGTAAATGTCTGAGGAAGACGAGATCTTAGTAAATGGACAGCACCAGAAAGGACACATTTATGACTCGCAGAGGATTCGCATTCATGGACCCCTTTTTTTCACAGCCAAGCAAACTAATCAGTCTTCTACTAATCTAGCAATTGATGTAATCTAAAGTAAAAACTAAGTTATCAATATGTCACCAGGTTTAACTTGGGGTGTAGTGTACACGAAGGTTGCCTGATCACTAATTTCTAAAGAAATCGTTGACAGATATTTTTTTATGAATTCTGTAATCAACCATAGTGTTCAGATATTTTTGAGTGACTGTACCAAACCAGAATTTCGTTTTTGAATTTAAGAAATTATGCTAGATTTATTTATGTCTATGCTTACACCATACCATACATAGATTCCGTGTTCAATTAATAGAGATAAAGTATGTTAGTTTCATATGGGAATTTCAAAATATACTTTCCTTTCAATATTTTTGCTTACGTCATTCGTTTTTTTTTTTTCGTACAAATATCTGGGATTTTTCTTTTGGGTTTTTATTTCGTTGCATAGTGTTTTCTTTTTTCCTTGTGTATACTCTATACTTCACGGTTACATTATCATTGTGGTAATTAAATATACCTACAAGAGAGGAGTTTGGGCCAAATTTTATAAGCCCGCCCTCGCTTGAGTTCGGAAAAAAATATATTATGTACAAATGCATGTCTCTAATCATTAATGTTATTCTTATATTATTAATTATAATCATTTAATGACAAAATTAAATTGTTAATGTTATCTGAAACGAAAAATATACCATTAGAAATGCTATTAGAAACTAAAAGTTCGTGTGTTTAATCATAGTAAACGCAAAGAACCATTTATTTATCAAAGATGAAGAGTACTTTAAAAATAATCAAAAGTCACATGTTGCTTATTTTTAATTGCTCAAGACTGATTAAAACTTTCTAAACAAAATAAATAGCTTTACATTTTTTTATTTATTTTTTCTACAGTTATGAGAAATATTTGAAATTTAAATTATTCTAAGCCTGAGCCCGAATTCGTATGTGCTATTTTGAGAAAGACAAACCCAAGTCCAAACACTTCTCTAATTCCTACCATTGTACAATTTCATTAGTCAGAAATCCATCATCATTCTTGGGGAGGTGTTTAATTTAAAACTTTCCTTCCAGCGAGAGAATAGTTGGTTCTCATAGGCGTCGGGTGGGAGAGGGAGGGGAGGGCAAGAACGGGAATTCCTTCGTTCCGTGGTAGGATTGAAAAAAATATATATATTTATGCTAAATAATGCAGGTGTACCAAAATGTTAATATCGGAGTTTTTTTCCCCTTAAAGAAATGTAATCTTCAATATTTTATATTTTCTTTTGTTTTTAAACACATTTTTTGTTTTTTATTATAGAAAAAAATGCTTTTCATGTATTTTTAATAATACTTTTCCCTATTTTTCGTTTAGCTTTCGGGTTTCATGATTATCGTATTCTCACTTGCGCTCCTTAATGAACTGCTCGACCTAAATATGTGTATTTTGAAGCATTGATTTATTTTTTGCCTCTCCCTGAAAAATATTCCTGCTCATGGCCATGCTAATTCCGACACTATATCAATGCCTCACTGATTTCTTCTTACTCCATCGGATGAGGTTTTAAATACTAATATTTTAAGGAAAACCGTACCATGCAGTTTTTATTTCTTTGCATAGCACTGTTTAGCAGCTCAGATGCCGAGTAAACGGGAGAGTGAAGCAGAACACCTCGACATGAGCTTTAGTCGTGTCTCAATGCTAATAATATTACTGAAGCACATTAAAAATCTACTTAAAACTCTCATGAAAATATCGAACTTAAGGATCAGTAAATAATTTTGTTTTATTAAAGAGCTTACTTAATCTATTTATTATTAGAATCGTTTTTCTGAAATATAAAATAATTTTATAATATTATATTTAAATATATATATATTGTTTGTTCAATAAAAATACGCAGAAGCAATTTATGTTATTTTGATTTGTTAAAGTTTTGATTTTTTATCATTATTAAAAATGGAAAAAGGCACATATTTTAACTCAGAGCATCACAATCCGCATAACGTGCCTTGGTACCATTCTGCATAAAAAACAATTGTATTAGCTTGATGAGAAGATATGCTCTTTATGAGATGTACTTGGGTACATTAAAGAACCAATTAAGAAAAGTCATCGCAGTTCTTGTGATAATTACAAGAGCATCTGTTTGCTTTCTATTCAGGATAAAGTTTCCTTATTAATTTGTAACACATAAGACAGAGAAAAATCCTAGAAGCTACTCTCTTAGCTTTTACAGACATTCTCATAGAAGGACATGCCTACTAAGATCGAAGTCACTGCTAACCACTGCCTTAATTAGAACAAATATAAGACACAAAGTTCGCCTTTCTGGAATAGTAGTTGTTAATTATTAACACTATTACCAGTTAAATTCTTTGCATTATTTGGCTTAATAAAATTAAACATTTAGTTGATGAAGAACCTCGGGATAAAAGTATTCAGAGGTGGTAGTGGAGAATATAGATGAAATATTTTCATTTAAGCAGATACTTGAGAAATGTTTCGAGTTTCAAATATCTGTGGTCATTAACTTTGTCAATTTCAATAAAAAGCTTTTTATGATGTTTATCGTCATGGTTTGCATTTGATCGTGAGATAATATAGCATAGATGAAAAGCTAATTACCATAATGCTGAATTTGATAAAAAATCTTTGCAACATGCAATAGAGATGGTAAGGCTTGCAGTGGCTTGCATTATACTGGAGTTTGACAACGTTGCATTATACGCCTTATACGTATGAAAATTAATTACATTATACGTATTACATTATACGTATGAAAATGTTTGTTAGTTGTTTTACCTGAAAGTCACTTTTTTGCAGAAAATGGGCTAAATGAACATCACAAGGACCCCGAGGGCTCAGAGTAGGGAGGAGGAGGAGACCCACTAGGCAACTGTTTGAAACAGATCGAAATCTACCCTCAAAGCCATCCACAGTGTTCTTTAATGTGCACAGGGTATGACTCCCAGACATGGACCACCGCTTTACGTCCCATCCGACGGATGGCGGTCTACAAGATCATAGGTTCCCTACTGAGCGAGGATTGGGTGGTGGCGGAGCGGGGGGGGGGGATTGCATAGATAAATCACATCGCTGGCCCAAATGCGACTCGAACTATGCTATGAGGAATTTTTGAAAGTGAAAGATTGATCTAAAGACGATTTACAGAAGGGGTGGTCAACACAAACTTAGCGAAGAACCATTAGGGAAAAAATATATTTTTAAGGAACAATACGAAAAGTTCTCTACTTAACGGAAACGTACGTTTTTAATGAGTAATAAATTATGAAAAAATATTTTTAAGGAATCAAGAAAATATCTTGATTGAAAAAGAAAATTATACATGTTCACCATACATGTACAAAACTAAATATACTGAGCCAGATATAGTATAGTGATTGCTTGTTTTACGAGTCAAACATTTTCTTTAATGAGTCACCGATTGAATGCGATTGTTTTAGATTCTTAAGCAGCATCTTGGATATTATGTATTGACTGTGATATTAATTATGAAGATAAATCAGTGCCTCCCAAAGGGGGCAGTATTTTCTTGAGTTTTGTTGCATGTTTCCAGAGGGTGGATGGTGTGACAATAGGCCAAGAGGCGGACGATTAATGGCTGCATAGTGTATATCTATACCGCATACAAAGAGGTTACGAGACCACTTTGTTTTTAAACTATAGAGACCACTTGTAAATGATAACCGTGAAATTTGTGGCTGGAAATTCTCCTTTCCCTACCTACAGCTATATCCCACAAGTTAATTATGGCACCAATGATAACTCTAATAATTTCTAAATAGTTGTTCCAATAAGCCAGAAAGAAGTAATTAGTTCTTTTTTGGCTTCTAATAATTAATGAAGGTTTTTGCTCCAGGGACAAGTCAGACACACGGAACATGGGAACAGGGTACTATTTGACTGTCTCTTAAAAACAACTGGGGAGCTCTACCTGAGATACTCCTTTTCCCTCAGGGTCCAATATCTGCAAAAATATACAACGTTTCAGGGTCTCACTGGGTTAAGCAACAGTGCTTCAGCAGTCTGATAGCCTCTTCCGCTTATCTGGTGACTTTTTCATTATCAATCAACATTTTCATGTGTGACAGTTAATGTGTGATGGTTTCCTTCGTGTTGCCATCTGTTCATGGTAAGGTAGATCACGCCCATTTCCAAGGAAATAACTTGCACTCCAATATTCCTAAGCAATTCAAATAAAACAAAGGTAAATAAGTGGTTGGGGCCTTCCTTTGTATCTGGGGCAAAAAGGAATGGAGATTAATTATCGTGCTCCCTCTGGTATCTGCTAATGTTCACAAGTTGTTCAGTGGTTGAGCAAGAGAAGTGGTTGCAGTTAACAAATAGTGTGTTGAGAAGTCAATTCAACGATATGGTTTCATTAGAACAGGGATTCACTCCTTCTGGGAAGGGAATGGGCGTTTTGTACAACATTCGACTATCAGTGAGGGGGAAATCTTATGTTTCGGTCGATGATTATGTTCTCTGGACTCTCCAGCAGCTGACTGCTGCTTGATTGCTAGATATCAATGTATACCTTCCTTCTGTGAATGTTTTGTCAAACTGACTCTTCTGGGGTAGGTTTGGGGTATATGTTTCAGCTCGTAATGGCATTTGTTGACACGTCCACCTGCTTTAATTACAGACTGAGCTCTGACTCCACTGCTTGGGAAAGTGCGGGGGGGGGGTCTAATCCAGTTCTATTCCATGTTTTATCTGAGGTCCATTCAAAATCGCTTTGGACCGTTACAATTACAGTTGGTTTCAAACAGCAGTTGATTGAGTGTTCAGTCTATTATCACCAATGTAATGAATCCTAATTTAGCTCTTGGAGCATCAATTTGAATAGGAATCCTTTCATCTACCTCAATCTATGTGTCACATATTGCATGATATGACATTAATTTCATTTAATTTTAGCACTCTGTTTCCCTCTCTAGGCTACTCTTTGGGTCATGTTGTCATTTCCTTTCTGTGTTTAAAATGCTGTACATGCAGCTGGTGTTTATGTATAATTGTGACTGTGTGATCCAACCGATATTGACAATGTGTTGGGGAAGAAAGGAGGATAGATGGTGCCGTTTGTGGTAGGGGACCAGCATCTTATACTCTAGTTGCATGAGAATGCGAATCAGAGACCAACTGCTTTTCCATGGAAAGAGATTAAATATAATAAAAACTACTTCATAGATTAACACATTTTAATTGAAATGTGTGAGACAGTCCTCTGAGTTTTCCTATGGAAAGAGATTAAATGCAATATGAAATACACTCATGCGCACAAAATTGAAATACCTGAAATAAACTCGAACCTTGGTGAAACTGAGCAGATTGGTAGATCATGTTACAAGGTAGAATAATTAATCATGCAACCACCTACATGTGTATTAAGGGTGTGTTTAGAGACTCCAAACATGCCCATATTGGGGTCTCAGTATAGGGTATGACGCTGTTGGTGGCATTGTATGAACCAATTCTTGAGGCATCGATGCGTAAAGTTTCTTAATAGTATCCTGAGGCACTTTCAACCATTCTTCCACCAAATGGAGATACAGGGTATCTAACGTGTTTGCTGGTTGCGGACATTGTTGAAGACGTCGACCCAGAATAACCTTAATGGGCTTTATAGGGGAGTAGTCTGCTATGGTGGAAATTTCGGATTAGATTGCAACTCTCAGTTTTCTAAAATTATGTATTGCTTTATTTTTAATAGCATATAAGACACCCAGAATGTTCTTTAACATGCACAGGGGTGCGGATCTCTTGGAAACTGCACCAAGACCATATGTCCATCCTAAAGGCGTCGGCCTTTCCAAGACATCGGTGTTCCTTTCTCATTAAAAGCAGAAGGGGAATTAGCACAGAAAATTCTCAATATGGTCACAGCTGGGATTTGAACCTGGAGAATACAGAGTATGAGGCTGACGAACATCCGATTTCTCCAAGGTTAACCGGGTAAAAGGTATTGTATTTGGCATGTATGTAGGGCCGTATCTAGTGGGGGGAACAAATGGGCGCTTTGAGAATTTTTCCAATGGTAATAGAGACAAGAAAATTGTAAAACTTGTACAAATCTCAGGTATTTTTTCAAGAAAACTTTTAAACACCTCTAAAATGGAAGGGAAAATGTTATATTGCAAATGAAACCCAGGCTCCCCACATTTTTATTTTTTTTTTTGCTCGATTGTGTCAACTGCCCTTCCATCCCCTCCCCCATTTATTTTTTCCAACATCCGAGGCTTTTATGTATGTATAGTAGTATTCAAAACCAGATGCACAATATATATATTATATATTGTGCATCTGGTTCTAACAATTTTTTCTTCTTCTGCTTTTAACAATTTTTATAACAATAATAGAATTTCTCAGAACAGTTTGTTAGAATAATATAGAGGAAAAATTGGCATTAGCTGGGTGGGATCTGAACCCACGATCTACTAATAACTTGTCAGGTACTTTGACATGTTACCAGCACCTGAGAACACCTGACATGTTATAATAACCTGAGAACACCTGACACGTTATCAGCACCTAAGAACAGCTGACATGTTATCAGTACCTGACAGCACCTGACATGTTATTAGGAGGTCGTGGGTTCAGATCCCACCCGGCTAATGAAAAATTTTCCTCTATATTATTCTAAGTTTTTTATAAGTTCGAAGGAGTTTTCTATTTTCATTTACTCTATTAAAGGGATAAATACTACTACAAATAGTAAGAACTCTGAGTGATGAAATCAAATTTCTTTCCAATGCAAAATTAGGCCGGCAAAAAAGAGGCAAATATCTTATTATATTAATAAGTATGGAATAAATTTAATTTGCATTACACAACACAATTCAAACGATTATGAAACCTATATTCACAATCAACTAAATATGTATATATTAATTGCACAGTATCAGATTAGAAAGTACAATAGCAAAATTTGAACATCTGACTTACAGCTTATAATATGGATTTTAATACTTTATCTCTGAAGCTATGATGCAAATATAAGAGAAATGTCAGATCTCGCAGATACAAATCGAATCACTATTTTAATCACTATTTGCTACAAAATGGCAGAACGATATATTGTACTTTTTATCATACCCGCTACCGAAATGCGTGTCTCCTTGCTAGCACTATCTGAACAGAAATCTTCAAAGATACGTCACGTCACTTCCATTTCTTCAATATCTCCTGAAAGTATTAAAGCAATCCAGTCTGGCAGGCACAGCATACCCTGCAGGTCGATTTCGGTGGATGTTTTCATTTTTGATTTATTATGTTTCCTTGGCTAAGCAAGATTTCTTTCCTGAAAATCGCTTTATGAGAGTGATTTTTACTCCTGGTCGCGACCTCTTACGTTATGAAATGCTTCTTTAATATTTCATTGTAAAAGAGGCGCTTTGTGTGCAATAGTAACATAAAATCTGATTTTCGAGAAAATATTGTTGAAAGCTTAAAAGATGACTTCTTTAAAATCTGATAACCACAGTGCAAACGTTGATAAAGTAGTTTTGTTGGCCGCTTCAAGGTTTGTAGCTTTCTTGGTGGCTTAATATGCATGACTACTGTTAAATGACGGCTCGAGATCGAGTCCCGGATAAGGTAGAAATTTTTTCCTTTCTTGTCTTGCCTTTCTGCTGAGGTCTCTGCACCCTCACTGTTCTCTCTTTGGCGTATTATTATGCTGACAAGCTCCTGTCCGATATTTGTGGCAAGCAGCTGCTTGAGGGCGTAATTTTGTAGATGCGTAATTTTATTCTTTCTAAAAGGGAAGAAGACACTTCCCTACACAAAGTACGGAGCTAACCTAGAGGCTCTATTGGACATATTCTGTTTTCCCATACAACATTCAAACACATACACGGGAACATGCCCATTGATTTAGTCAGGTACGCTAAACGCTAGATGATATATAGGATTATAATATCTGTAAATCAAATGTACAAAATTTCAAGGGAGTTCCTTGTCTCTGTAGCAAGCACCGATAATTATTGAGGCACGACGGTCATATTCTCCATTAGGCGGGGTAGAATTATACTTAAATATAAAATTTTAAATAAATAGTTTTAATTTTAAAGTGATTCAGACCAATACAAATATACTGAAACACATTTACAAATCAACATTTTGAATACCACATTTAAGATCTCAAGCACACTAAACCTGATCTAATTGAGATATTCGAGTAATTCGTTTTCTCATGATCACAAATCTTCCTTTATACTTCATAGTAGAAAATAAAAACATCCATGAAACTTTTCTCCTTCTTCTTCTTTTCTCCGAAACTACATTCTAAGATGTTATTAATTCACGACTAGAGGTACACAGGTAGTTTAAAATGGGAATTTTCCCATGCCTACGAGCTTTAATTTCCTTAGCCGAGGCTTGTTCTTCATTTTACGGCTGAATACTACATTTTACGACTAGAACGAGATCCTCTCTGCAGAGCTTTGATGCATGACTTTCTGCTAAGTAAGCAATGACTTTTCCTGCTCCGGTAACCTGCTTCTCATCATCATTATCATTTAAAATTAAATATGGAAATCCTCATTCACTTACAACACAATATGCCACTTCAGTTTTCCTCGAAAGTATTACATGCTTCAATCGAGGTAGAGAAACGAAAAAACTGCTATGTAATGCTCAACAGGACTGTCTTTGTATAACACGAATAGCGGAAATTTTAATTGCTAAAAACTAATATCGGGTAACATAAGAGAAAATGTTAATATTTCCTTAGAAAAGACTGTATTGATCACAGAATCATCGTAGCATGCAGTGCAGCAAAATAAATAAGATGGTAACGGGAAGAAATCTAGTTGCCGTTAACTATTCTCTCCAGAAAACAAGCAATGGAGGACAAAATAAAGGAACACTTATGAGATAAAGTAAATGCAATAACATATAATAGCCTCTGGAAGAAAGTTGACTAGAAATGCATACTGATAATAAAGTGGGTCAAGGTCTATATCTACATAACAAGCTTCTTCTTTGTTATCAACTGGGCAGACTTCGCTTTCACTGTCACTTAAAATAAAGACGGAAAAATGAGTGGTAGCGGAATCTGGCAGCGGCCCTCATTTTAGTCAACAGATAGAAGGAACGGAGAGAAAGATAAGGAGAGAAAGAGAGAGAGAAAAAGAAAGAACTGCAGTGATAGCTAGCTCCTCACCCTACTAATACACTAATGCAAGCAGTCTGTTCAGTCTCTTGTTGGCTGGGCTATGCTCGGCCCTAATGAAATTACCGTGTAATGCAATTTCCGAATTATTTCCCTCCCAAATCGTGATTACCTCTCTTTTTATTCCAGCAAATGCAGCCAAGTTACGATCCATTACTGATAAATTACTTTGCTCTTCTCTTCAGCTAGTCGAGCCAATTACATTTAATTATGGAGACTTACTCTGAACATTCCGGTCTTTGCGAATGGCTTTTATCATAACGAGATCCTGTCTAGGGAACCCTGCGTGTTGTGGAAGTTCTTCGTGGATATTGCCGCGCATGTATGCATGCGTGTGAGTTGCACTCAGACAACAATGCTGGGATGCCCGGGAGCGTGCTATTGCATCATAAAGGTGACAGTCTATATGGGTTGAGATTGTTTGCTCAGCGAACGAAATGAGATCATATCTTTTAGCTCACAGAAAATAAAGTTGTCTGCTGGAAAATCCTCAACATAATGTCAGCCACCGTCGACAAATGCACTGTTAATAACATCTTGCCGTCTCTGATTTTGAAGAGCACACTGAACTTAGTTTCTAAATAGTGAAGCCTGAGTTCAAAAGTGGACATCAAAAGTGGACACAAATTATAACCATTGGCTTTAGTTCGCTTGAAGCATCATATAATGACAGAATTAAGCAAATTGTATTTCCGCAACACCATACAATATTGCCACATACACTTTTGAAAATGCATCCTACATATTTAGTTAAGGGAACAAAATAAAGAAATATGTATAACCTTAAAAAAACTTAATACCTTAAATGAGTTTAAAATATTTGTCTCAAATTTTGATTATCTTACAAATTTCCAAAACGAGTGTCCTGTGGCGGGAGAACCATACTCTGTGCACGTTAAAGAACACGCTGGATGGCCTTGACGGGAGGTTACCATCTGTCTCCCAACAGCTGTTCCAGTGGGTGTCCTCCTCCAACCTTCTCTGAGCCTTCGGGGTCCTTGTGACATGGCCATTTAGCGCATGGTGTGCAAAAAAGTGCCGCTCAGGGGTAAAACAACCCAACAACCCAAAAAGAGTAGATAGATTTAAATAACTGCAAACTATAAAAGTCGTCAAAGGTTTATTATTGTTAGTTCGTTTAAAAAAACAGGATGACGTTTTTTCACTTATGTCATCTACAATCTATAGATAATTAATTTTTCGTTAGCTAGTTTTCAGAAAAAACGAGCCGACGTTTTCCCTTTGTCGTCTGGAGACATTCAACTTCGTAGTTCTTAAATTAAAAATTCTTTTTGGGTTCTATAGGTATTGATGAAATATTACGATTTACACTTTCGGAATCTCCCAATAACTATAAGGGTTAATATGCACCGTTGTAACTTACGGGGAAATTTTTAAAAACGTAAAAATTTCAAACAAATATTGTAATAAACGAAATTATGTTACAAATTTCAAAATTTGGAGGTGAAATGAGAAGGTAAACTCAATTTAACTGAAAGCAACGATTTTCAACTTTACACCCCGGGGGTGGGGATGGAAAAGCGAGATTTTTAAAGAGATAAATTTAAGCAAAATGGGATGGATAGGTATTGGTAAACTGTTACGAGTCACCTTTTCGACGAGGTGGGGTGTTCAGTTGGTAGCAGGGGCGGGGGTGGCTCAGTCGGTAGCGCGCCAGGCTCGTAATCTGTAGTTCCCAGGTTCGAGTCCCAGCTGGGTCAGCGTTTAGATTTATCTCCGCAAAATTCCCCGCCCTGCCCACGGTCAGTAGGGGACACCGATGGGCTTGGAAAGGCCGCCGTCCGTCGAATGGGACGTTAAACCGTGGCCACGTGTGTGGGAGAGTCATACCCTGTGCATGTTAAAGAACACGATGGATGGCCTTGACGGGAGGCTACCATCTGTCTCCCAACAGCTGTTCCAGTGGGTCCCCTCCCCCAACCTTCTCTGAGCCTTTGGGGTCTATGTGACCTGGCCATTTGGCCCATGGTGTGCAAAAAAGTACCGCTCAGAGGTAAAACAACCCAACCCAACCCAGTTGGTAACATTTCAGGCTCGTAATCTGCAGTTCCCAGGTTCGAATCCCGCCGGGGATAGCTTTGACGTTTATCTCCGCAAGCTTCACATCATTCCTTCGGTCAGTAGGGGACGCCGATGGCCTTGGAAAGGCCGCCGTCCGTCGGCTGTGGCACGTTAAGCCATGGCGACTTGTGCCGAAGATCTATACACGTTAAAGAACACGCTGGATGTCCTTGACGGAAGGCTCACAACTGTTTCACACCAGCTATCCAGTGGGATCCATTCTCTGAGCTTTCGGGGTCCTTGTGACTAATCATTTTAGCCCATTGTGTGCAAAAATAGTGCCGCTCAGAGGCAAAACAACCCAATTTTCGAAAATCCCAGAAGTTTCAATTGAGCTCTCTAATGTTGTATAAAGTTTTAAACGAATATTGCAAACGATCTATTTGTGTAAAAAATTTGATATTTTATTAGTGAAGTGGGATGATCAAGGGGTTTAGGTTGACTGCAAAAATAAATTCATCCCAAAAATTAGTTCCCAGTTAATTGGAAAACGCAGGTTTTAGTTTTAAGAGATTAACTAAAAATGATTTTTGAGTTGAACAGGTACTAACGAAATATGTTATTTTCATAGTTTCCAAATCCTCCAAAGTAACTTAAATTTACATCGTTAGAGGACTTTAAATGTAGAAAATATAAAATTTGAAATAACCTTAGAAGCGATATATTTATGCTACAAATTGGAAATTATGGTGGCAGAAGTTACTGATTAACAGCTCCCCAGAGACTTTATAGTATTTTTTATATTGTTATGTGTTTAAATTAAATTAGTACTAGTTAAAATTCGACTGGTTGCTCTTTATTTTTAAAACGGTAATAATTAACTTCAAAATTTCCAACAATATTTTAATATAATAGTAATTAATAAACGATTTCATTTTAAATATATTAACTAATTTTACCTTAATCCTAGGGGATGAAAAAACTTAATTTTTTATTTTAAAATATAAATGAGTTATGCATTTTGAGTCGTAAAGGACTAATAATATATTACTATTTACACTTTCCAAGTACATTCGCTCAAAAAAGTATCCGAACACTATGGTTGATTACAGAATTCAGGAAAAAATATCTGGGAACGATTTTTTTCAGAAATTAGTGATCTGGCAACTTCCGTGTCACGTGACACAAAGGTTGGCAGATCACTAATTTCTAAAAGAAATCGTTGCCAGATATTTTTTCTGAAGTCTGTAATCAACCGTAGTGTTCGGATACTTTTTTGAGCGCCTGCACCAATTAGTATGAATTGCTACTGTTAAAAATGCAACATTAATAAAAAATTATTTTCTCCGAAAACGAATATCCCATATATGCCCTAGGTGACATTTGTCTGTAAGAGATAATTTCTGGTTGTTTAGGTATAGATGAAATATTACGTTTCGCTTTTTCCGACTCTCCCAAAACCTTTGAAATGCTCTGTAACTATGGAAAATTTCAAATCTCCCAAAACTTGAAACGATTATTGCAAAAGACCTCTTTATGCGGGGAATTTCAATTGTAGTGGAAGACTGCGATGGTTAAGAGGTTTAGATTGACAGAAATTATTTTACCTCTTACTCCCGTGGATGGATAGAAAACTAAACATTATTTTGCTTTTAGATATAAATGAAACAATATCATGATGTAAAGGTAGTAAATAAATATTATATTTGCATTTATCTCATGATCCCTTAGATCGAATTTCCATTGTTGGTGCTGGAGGCGAAAAAGTAAATAAAAAAGGTAATTCTCTTTTGAAAACAAGCAAAACTCATTCACCGAAAGAGGTATATTATTGTTAGAGTCACAGTTTTATTGCTTCAAGGGTGTAAGAATAACATAAAAGAATATTTAAAGGCCCGCTAAGGAATATATGCAGAAAATGTTATTCGTGTGATCATTGAAACTAACAAATTTGGAAATTAAATTCCACCTATGAGAAATTTTCTTTTGAGGAAAGTGAACACCATGTCAAGATTCTATTATGGGACAATGTTTTACAATTGGCAATAAGAATTCCATGCAGTCACAAGCAATAAGAGTTAAAGGCAATTTAATACAATAAAAATTTCATGCAGCTTGAAAAAATTATTTCATTCAATTATTTTCATGCAGCTTGAAATTCAATTATTTTCATGCAGCTATCAATTTCATGCAGCTTGAAAAAATTTATTCAGCATTCAATTAGAATACTAACACATGAAATAAGTTTTGACACATGACGGCATTTGACACCGTTTTATACAGGGAGGTCAGTCGGTAGCGCGCCAGGCTCGTAATCTGTAGTTCCCAAGTTCGAGTCCCAGCTGGATCAGCGTTGTGATTTATCTCTGCAAAATTCCCCACCCTGCCCACGGTCAGTAGGGGACACCGATGGACTTGAAAAGACCACCGTCCGTCGAATGGGACGTTAAACCATGGCCCCGTGTGCGGGAGAGCTATACCCTGTACACGTTAGAGAACAAGCTGGATGGCCTTGATGGGAGGCTACCATTTGTCTCCCAACAGCTGTTTCAGTGGGTCCCCTCCCCCAACCTTCTCTGAGCCTTCGGGGTCCATGTAACCTGACCCATTTAGCCCATAATGTGCAAAAAAGTGCGGCTTAGAAATAAAACAACAACGGTATTATACGGTATTTTTAATCTATTTTTTACCTTCAAAGCAGAGTCTTTTTTTAGTATCGTTCACCATAGAAATTCACACAGATTGAATTTCTAATCTCTACAAAAATATGTATTAATAATGTTTTTCTTGGTCATCTAGGATAAACTGCATCTATGTAAGCTATAATAAACTTCTTACTGATTTAAGATTTTTTTTCCTGCTACAAAGAACTGCAGCTTTTCATTATTGTACAAAAAAAAAATCAACAACAGAAGTTGAAGAATAATTATTGCTTCTTTCTCGACCACTCTAGTATGAACTGAGTTGCAGTCTGAGTATTCTGATCTAATTACAAAGGAAACTGTTCTAGAGCAAAAAGCTTAAGTGAGAAAGGCGTTAATCTCATTGAGATAGGTAGTATTAGTCCTTAAATAATTGCTGACTGGTACATAGATCGTAAATACCCGTTGCTGCCTCGAATGAGTCACATTTTCATTAAACTTTTTTGTCAGTTGCTATTATATAGAAGCTTCTTATAATAATGTTACGTAAATTTTTGAATAGTAACCCGGTCTCTGATTTACCATTTCTTGCTTGTAAGGAGCTACAATGTGACCCCAGGATACTATAAAACATTAGTCTACAAGTTAAATTAAAATCAGTTGAGATCGGCAGAATTATTGTGTTGAGTTTTTTCGAGTAATTTATGAACATGCGATTACATGAAACATGTACATAAAACTGTTACAGTTATATATATAAATCTTAGAAAAAAATTTCCATGCCAAATCAAACACTTTTCAAACGTTACTGTACAATTCCATTTTCACAAAATTTGGAGTCTACACATCTAATCGAACGATTAGCATCCTTGTACGAGAACCGGCTATATTTAGAAATTCTACGCTATTACCAAGCTACATACAATTCAAGCACAAACTACTATTCATGCCCCAGTATTTAAATTATTATGTCATATGCCGTATTTAAAACGGTGAACAAATTCATTCATTTTGTGAGAAGAAAAGATATTTCAAAATTAAGCGTCTATAATCTATATTTAACAAGGTCTGCCACACCAGTTTAAGAAAAAGGAAAATGGTCCTCATACCACAAAGCCTGCTTGATAGTAAGAACGTGCTTCAAAAATTTCGGTCTGTCGATTTTAACTTCTCCTATAAAGAGCATCCTTGACGGGTATTAGATTTAGATGAAGATATAGTGAAGGAAGTTGGTGGAGGCGAATATCAGTTTAGAAGCTGAAGAAATCGCTAACCAACTTGGATGTAAACATCCTGTATTTCTTCCTGAAAGACATTTTGTAAAAGGGTTCGCAGTACCCTCGCCATTTCCAAAGCGATGGACTTTTAAAGCTGTTTTCAACTTTAGAAACTGGTGAAAATCGCAAGGTTCAGTATCGGGAGAGTAAGACGGATACTCTAGCATCTCAGCACTGATGTTAGTGACAACGGTTTGCACCACATCAATAGTACAGGGCACCTCATTTTGTGATGGACAAACCTATTTCCCCTTCGGAATTCTGGTCGTTTTCATGAATTGCACGACGTTTTGTTTCCGTAAGCTTTCTTATTCATTGCTGATCCCCGTGCACAAAATGCGCTACGAGAAAAGCTTTTGTAATAAAAAGTACCAGAACCATTAATTTCCCGGCCGACTTACAGCTCGAAATTTTATAAGTCGAAATTAGCTTCAGTACTTCAATTCCCTGGATTTGCGTTTTGTTTCCGGAGCGTAGTGGAAAATCCTAGTCTCGAATCCGGTCACAATATCTGTAATTACATGACACAAACAAAAAAAATAAACATTTTAAGGTATGTGTGGCGTTTTTTTTTTTTTTGAATTTGTTCCTTCGACAAAAGTCTTGAATTTTTTGTTTTGTTTTTGTTTCAACTTTGATTAAAAAAGAAAACGGAAGCTACGTCCCTTTCAAAATTCAAAAAATGGCTTGCGGTCTCGTTTAATTTGATTAGATTCTTGGCAGTAAAGGATATGTTTAGTTTCTTTTTACATTCGCGTTTCCTATGTTTATCGTTTCCACCGTAATCATTCCCAGAGACGCCTATAATATGGGACACCACATTCAATGCTGGACATTGCCATACTGCAATTAGCCAGAACTCTTAAATAGAACAGTACCGTCATGTCTCTGAAGACATTTATTCATAGCTAAACACGATTCCTTTGCCATTGAAAATGTCCCAGTCGAGTCTGCTAATTATTGTTTAGGGCGACAGTATGCGCAACACAGTGTGATAGGCTTGTGAGGATCCAAAACAACACCCTTTCTCGTAGGCCACTGCCCGTAGGCTACTGTTCATATATACGGTTGTGTTCTAATAGTCGTAATGAATAGCGTATCGCAATGTGAATGTTTTTTATACAAGGCCTTCGTAAGCCACCCCAGTAACCGAGTAGTTAGCGCGCTTGGCTACTGATCAAATGAACCTGGGTTCCAGCCCCGGGTAAAGCATATATGTTTGTGTTTTCTTTCTGATGAGGTCTACCCTTTCCTCACTTACGTTCTCTATGGCGTATAAACTGAAGGACTTCTGTGGGCAAGCATCTGCTTGAGGGATGTTTATTTTTCATAGGCGTCGTCTTACATGCTATCAGATCAGTTCTACACCTTACAATACTTTTCATTCTCTCAGATCACTGTAGAATTGTTATCATTTGACTATTTTCACATTTGTACCTCATTTTAAAAAATTTATGACAGTTCTACGTATTTCAGTTTTTTTTTTTTTCACCAAAGCCAATGTGATTGGTTTTAATATTGTTTTCATTCTGGCTTTAACAGTTTTATGCGATAAATTTATTTGATGAAATGTTCTACCTCTTATTTATTTATGTCTCACACTTCCTAATTTCCAGATTCGGAGGGGAGAAGGCAGTCCATTTTTCCGAATTTGTAATACGGTACAGTATTGAATGTTTAAGGTTTTGCATACGAATTTTGATATGTATTAATCTGTTTTAAGCATGTTTTTTCTTACATGTTATTATATAATTTACCAGAGCTATACTGAACCTAAATCGAATCTTTCCCTTCCATCACCATTTATTACATTTTGTTTCTGTCATGAAATTTGGTTTACTCTGGAAAATGTTTTCTATCTATATGCTTGACTTTATGTATTCTATAACGTATTTTTCTTCCCAAAAATTTAGCGCATTTTAAATATTAATAGCATTTTACTCCTCAAGTGCCAGTGAATTCATTGTAAGAGGTTAGTCGCAGTGTTTCTAAAAACGTTTTTTTTATCCATGCTATGAATTTGGGTTTAAATTATATATATATGCATTCTTAAAAAAAATCATCTTAGAGTTTTTCCCCCCGCTACATTTTTTCTTGCTTGTGTTATAATATGTGGGATTTTAGAGAAGATGTACATTACAATTTTTTATAAGTTATGATTTGAATGCTAAAGAAAAAATGGCGTGGTATCTAACCGTTCAATATTTTAATTTCATCAGAATAAATGTGTATGGTCATGTTTTCGGAATTTATTTGCTTAGTTTTAGAAATGAACTATTATTGTTTGTAATTTTCATTATATCTTTTAAATTAATAGAATTCATCCAGTATTCAACATTTTATGAAACATTGTCATTCACAGAATCAGGTGATTTAGCAAAAAAGCATAAAATTTCTACAGAAAAGCGATCCTTTAAGGATCGCTTTTCTATAGAGAAACTTTGAAAGTTTGGTGGTCGGAAAAATATTTCTTACTAATCTGCTGCTCCTCTTTTCTTGACTTCAGCGTTAGAAGTGACTAAATTATGCATTTCCTTGCCAATTAAATGAGCTGGAACGATAGGTTTAATTAAATAATTTTAAAATATCCGTTCTTTCTTATTTCCATAATGAATGGAATATTTGAACGATGATATCCCAAAACATCTTCAGCCGTTAATTGCGTTCCATCATATCTTATGATTTAGTTCTCGAAACTGCGCTTCATTACATCAAGTGAAAAAACAAGGCTTGACAGTTTTTCAGTCTGTATCCACTTTCATCGCACAGTCGAAGACATACTTAACATATTTAAGACTTCTTTCCATCTGAGAAAGAAAATGTCTGAGAAAATCACTTTAATAACAATGCGCTTTCCCTAGTAATGTTTCAGTTTTTTGATGATACGCTGTTCCATGGGTTGAACTTCGAAGTTTCATGTGGAGCAAGAAAATAATAGCCTCGAGTTACGTGGAAAGAACCGTGGAATCATCAAGACGATTATTGATTGTCAATACAGATTTTTCTTCAGAACAAAATTTCCAGCCTACTTCACTAGTCGTTATTCATAAATTTCGAATGTTATCCACGCCTTCCTATTGCTTTTGTAATTTGGGGAAAATGTGTTAACATGGGCAAAACAACACGGGTTTTTGAATTTATCGATTGCAAAAGAAGCGTTTCCGTACCTGTGAGCAGCAGTGATTACGATAAGCTTTCCTTTTCTCTGTTTTTCTCATGGCAGACATCAGGCTTAAATGTCGTTGTCTTCTTTGGTAAGCACTTAAAAACTAAAGTAGCTCTTGTCTAGTCGTTGATGGCACTTCTTTGCCTTCGCTCTAATATTTCTGTACAACTTTTTAAATCACACATCAGGCTATCTCGTTTGGCTTTGCGTTTTTCTCAAGCATTGTTTTGTATGTAATCTTAGATTTATCTTTTATTTTGCACGACAAACTGCTTAGATACTCTGATGATTGCCAGTACAATTGGGACAATTTTATGCATTGCAGCAAATATTTTACAGCTGATTTTTACCTTTCCATGAATTAGAAAAGTGATCAAATTTATTACATTTTAAAAGTAATACGTGAGAAATGTTATCTTCTTAAACTTGTCAACAGTGAAACTAATTCTGATCTTACTAGATATTTCTACCTGCAAAATAAATAGGTAGTATCTATAGGTATCAATTTGTCTGTAAGGGGTTTTACAGTATTGCATATCAACAGGGTTCAGACTTATTATAATTAGTGAAATAATGAATCAAATTCTTCTCATCCATATTAAGATCTACACCTGACAATACTAAATTTGCTATCCGAATCAATAATTCTGTGATTAACATTTATTTTTTAAATTTCTCTAACAGGTTTTATTTTTCCAATGCTTCATGAGTGTTAGATTTAAGTACTAAATGACTATTCTGTGTATATATATTCAACAAGATAATATTTCAAGTTTCATGTTGTAAGTGTACTTAGTTTTTTAATGTCCTTACATAGCTTATTTGATGGAACTTTAAAGGAATTAATTAGCTCCTTATGAATATTTAAAAAAATCTGAATACAAATCAGATAAGCTATTACATTTATTAGGATTAAAATAATAACGAAATGTAGATATGATTCAACATTAACAAACGAAAGAGTACAATTATGAAAATTTTAATCAGGGAAATCTTCTACAATTCGATTAATGCAGTCATTTTAGTTTTATTTTTCTTTATATTGAAAGCACTTGCCAAAATACCAGTCATTGCTAGAAAAAAATCATTTCTGAAATAATGGCGCTTAGAATCGGACAATATTTATATTTAAGAATAGTTCGTGGAAAAACATTTGTGTATAAAATAGAACTGCTAACTTAAATTATGTTCTAAAAATAAGTTATGACGCTCGCGATTTCATTATAATTCATTCCCAACTTCTCCTGCATTAATATTGATTTCCTTATCCTCTGTCAGAAAGGGGACACTTAGAAAGGTCATCATCCATAGGATAGGTGGTGTCTGAAGGTGGCGCCTGAAGTTTCTACCAGCATCAGTGATTCAGCCTTTAGCGAAGTAGGAACAGGTCTTTGCTCCATGCCTGCGATCAGGGGGCTGTTTAATATTGTTGGCCCTACTTCTTCTAATAAACCCAATAAACCACATAATAACCAACATTTTCTTTGAAAATCCTACTAATCATTTTCTCTCTGTAGGTAGATGGAACGTGAGAACGTTATATAGAAATTATTCTCTTGATGTCCTCATGCAGGAATTCCAGTGTTATAACCTAGATATTCTAGGCTTGCAAAAGGCCAGATGGGCAAGTAAAGGTGATATATTTAAAAATAACTTTAAATTTTCCTTTTCAAGGAAGTAGGATGGAAAGCATCTCCAAAGTGTAGGTTTGCTTCTCAGCAGACACGCCAGTGATGTTCTTCCAGGATATGACTGCATTAATGAAAGATTTCTTACGAAAACTTTTAAAACAAAAAATACAAACTTAAAGTCATCTGCGTTATGCTCCCACAGTGGACTCTGATGAGGACGAGAAGGATAAGTTTTGCAGCCAGCTTCAGGATATTTTAAATTTTGTGAAGAAAAGTGATATTTCTCTTATGCTAGGTGACTTCAACGCTAAAGTTGGTTACTGACTAATCTTTGGGCAGGAGTTTTAATTCCCTTTGGCATTGATAGTTTTTAATAGCAATGGTGAACGTCTTCTGTAGGTAATTAAACTTAATATTTGCGAATAACTAGTACATACTACAAAATCTGGACATTTATAAATATACATGGGCCGCACCTGATGTGTTGCACAGGTTTAAGTAATAGCAAATGGACTAGTTCAGTTAGAAATACCAGTTCATATAGGGGAGACGGAATTTGGTCTGACCATTACCTGGTGAAAGGTGTGTCCCGAAGCTGAAGCTTAAGAAATGTTATGGTAAGGTTAAGATAATTAGCTTTAACACTGAATGTCTGAAAGATCCAGATATAGCCAAAGTATACCACGATAAGCTAATTAGTCATTATGACAATCGTGGTTTGCTTGCTGCTGAAGTTGAGAAAGAATGAGATAAATTTAAAGTCTTTTCTTGAGATCAATAGTACTTTTTAGGTTAAAAAGGAACAGGGGAAATTATTTCAGCAATAAGGTTATGGAATTTATTTCTGAAATAAGAAAGTGCAGGAATACTATGAATCAGGACCCTACTAGTCCTAATAGACAGCATTACAATGAGCTTAATAAACGTTTAAAGAGTTAGTTACAGCTGATAAGAATCTTTGGCTTGATAGCTTCCCTGATAAAGCAGATGAAGCAATTAGACAGTACAACAGCAGGGGGATTTTACCAAATAGTTTGTGTTTTGTGTGGGAAGAAAAAGAGAGGGACACAGGGATTGAGGGATAAACATGGTAAGGTGATTGAAGGTGAGGATTCTGTGTTGGCTAGGTGGGCTGAACATTTGAGATATGTTCTAAATAATGTGATTTTTTCTACTCTCATTATTTGTGATGAGAATAAATGCATTACTCGCTTTAATGATGGCCCTATATTACACACCGAAGTCGCTTTGGCTATCTCTGAATTAAAACTGCATAAATCTCCAGGGGTGGATGAAATCACCACTGAAATGCTTAGAGCTGGGAATATTTGTGTTGTCACGTGCTGACTGACTGAAATTTTGAATTTTTTTTTGATAAAAATGTTGTTCTTAGGTATTATACTAGGGCTATTATTTTTCCGAGTTTTAAAAAATGTTAACGCGATTCTTGTGATAATTAGTATTCATAACGTAATTCGTGAATTGAAAATAGATTTTTTTTCCAGAGCATCTCAGTTGTTCCTCTCTGATGATAATATAACCCACCAGAACCAAATAATAAAAAAAAAAAAACACTTAATTTTAGAATATTTGCTTCGAATGTTCAATTGAGTTGTTTTACTTCTGAGCGGCACTTTTGCACACACAATGGGCTAAATAGTGAAGTCACAAGGACGTAGAGAATTGACTCTCGTTGAGGAAGGTGACTCACTGGGCAAATGTTAGGAGACATACGGAAAGCTCCCATCAAGGCCATTCAATGTAGTCTTTGACATGCAGAGTTTATGGTTCTTCCGCACAAGATGCAGCAGCTTAACGTCCCATTCTATGGAAATAATCATTGCTATACTCAACAGTGTTCCCCTTTCTCACCGACAGAAGGGTGGCGGTTTAAGTGGAGATGAATCTCAAAGTTAGCACAACACCTGGGAACTGCAAATTACGAGTCACGCTATCGATTGAGCCACTCCCACCCCCAGGGTTCAATATCTTCTTATATGTTATGTTATTTTATGATTTGTATGTTATTGTTATGTATGTTATTATATTTATTTTTATGTTAGAAACAATGTAGTGAAGTTATATATCTATAATAATAAAAAATGTGTCTGTCTGTTTGTCTTTGACAACCATAACTGATCGAAAAATCGTGGTAGATGCTTCTAAATTTCACAGAGTGTTTCTGGTTGTCGACCGAGTTACAGTGCTGAATTTCGGGTCAAAATTTCAAAAGGGATCTTGATACAAGAAAAATATTTCCCATGATATTCTTACAGGAAACCGAAGTAGCTGCCAAATACATTGCTTGATATAGGAAACCTTTAGCAGAAACTTCATCATAGAGCTAGGTACAGCTCGTTGGGTCGTGCATTGCATCGGAATGCAACAATATTGTCCAAATTTGGCGACAGTGGTTGGAGGAAGGTAACGTGTATCGCAGTAGTGGGACTGGTGGAATGCCCGACGCCTCGATCGTGGCATTCGATGGAAAGCTAGAACAACTCCACAATCCACAGCAGACGAAATTCGACGTGGTGTACAGCCAGCTACGGATATCCCCGTGTCGATACGGACTGTGAATCACAGATTGGCTGAAGCAGAGTTGTGCTCTCTACAGCCATTGTGACGACTCCAACTCACCACAGTAGTACATGGTCACGCAAGGTAATAGTGGTGCTATACCAGACATGTGGGCGAGATGAATGGAGCCATGTCGTATTCAGCAAGTGTCTCGTTTCTGTCTCAGCGCCGACAATTGTCAATTGGCAGTCTTGAGACGAGATGTCAATGATAAGATATTGCTGCCATATGGGAGCATTATACAGATCCTCAGCCTTGTGTCATGATTTGGGGTGCTATCAGTTTCAACAGATATTCAACCGTCGTATGCATAGTGGTACAATGGCAGCACGATTATATGTTGATGCAGTACGATGATATGCCCATTTTGTTGCCGTGTCTCCGTGGTATCCTTGATGCCCAGTTTCAACATGATAACACCCACCCGCACACTGTCAACATCAGCAAAAAATGTCTACAAGGTGTCCAGATGCTGCCTTGGCCAGCGCGATTCCCAGACCCCCAAATAAGAATTTGTGGGGCATCATTGGTAGACGACTTCGCGCCTCTGAACGATCTCCTCACAGTGTCGATGAATTATGGGCACAGGTCAAAGAGACATGGTCTTCGATTCCTCAACACACCACCCGGGCATATTCCACTTGACGCCATGCCGTGTTGCCGAATGGCCCAGCATGGAGGTCATACAGCCTACTGACTCAGCTCACATTATAATGTGTCCTCGCCCATAGCATTCTAATAATCCCTCAGAAATTAAATCACTTCTTTCCCACCTACTTGTCTGATAAGTTTCATCTCATTTGGTGCATTCCTTCACGGTGTGGCATTTGGTATGTCGAGCAGTGTATATTGTTGCCAAATAAGAGAACCCTGTCTGAGAAAACAAAAGTAAAAATAAAAAATAAATCTGCTGCCTTTGCCACATCACGTCATACGTCATACGCGCTCCTGCTTCAGTCACATCTGCATAGGGCGCTGCTACTTGTTGCATGCACCGCAATATGCCGACTCAATTGGAGGGTTTTAAAAAAGGAGCAGAGAAGGCAGTGTTAAGTAGAGGAAATGAGTGCTATTCAAAGAGGCAGTGTTAAGCAGAGGAAGTGAGTTCTATGCGAAGAGGCAGTGCTAAGCAGAGGAAGTTAGTGCTATGCAAAGAGGCAGTGCAAAACAGAGGAAATGAGTGTTATGAAAAGAATCAATGCTCAGCAGAGGAAGTGAGTGCTATGCAAGGAGGCTGTGCAATGCAGAGCCCTAGAGGGCAATTGAGATTGGAGAGTTGGAGTACTGATGCACCAGACCGCTAGCTACGTTGTCACCAGTCACCGTTGAAGTGAGCCGGCATCGCTTTGACTGAGTTACAGTTGAAGAAAGGCGGCATTGACTTTTATTCGAGAATTAATAATGAAGACAAAACCCAGATACTCCGCAATACATGGCTGCACTACATCTATAGGGATAATGCCAAATCTCCAATATCTACGTCGAGGGCAAGACAACACCATATAGATGCAGTTCATCCCACGACTAGTTATGGCGAAGAGTAATATAGAAGTAAAGTTCATTCATCGATCGAAACCTAAATTATTAATCTGCGCCCCGGTTAGCCACAAACAAGGTATATAGATCCAAGTTGCCTCGGCTCCCGTGGTGGGAACTCTTAGTCTGGCCTCCCAGGCCTCTGCATCGGGACCCCGTCCGACCAAGGTACCCCCGAACACCAATCAGCGGAACCCTCAACTTCACCAAGGCCCAATTGTTCCATCGGTACCCCGTCCGACCAGATACCTCCCAATACCAGTCAGCGGAGCCCTCAACTTCACAAAGGCCCTCTAGCCCCACCACCACGACAATTTGGTTCCCTCTCGGGTGGGTTGTAATCGAAGGAGGTTGCTCTACAAGATGATACGTCCTGTGTTAAATCTTATCGTTTTGTCTCTAATCTCGCTATATTAGGTCATTGTTTGTGTTTATGAATGTCAGTACCTTGAAATCAGGCGAAAGTAAGCCAAGATGGCGAAAATTGTATACAAGAAAAAAATATTAAAAAGTGTAGTTTTGTTTATATCAGAAACGTTGAATCGTATTTAAGTATAACCAAAACAAAACTAGATTCTCAGTCACCGAAAGTGGATTTTCCCAGAGGAAAATATAACGACAACTACTGAAAAAGATTTGTTGCTTCCTTTAACAGCTCTATTGGAACAACTAATGGAAGCGTAAGATTTTACTATATCTATAATATCTTGCTGATGATGAAAAATATAAAAAAAACTTTTATCAACGATAACTGAAATTAAGCTTGGCAACGTTAATGTGAATAGACTCTAAAACAAAGTAGACAACTGTCATTTTAGTGGCGAACATGCCTCACGGTTATTAAAATTTTGGTACTAAGTTATAGCAAGAAAATGTTGGTGGTACACTATCTATTTAACTTCTTTAACTATATCTATGGGTAGGAACATGATTTTTGAAACGAACAGGAGGCCATATAGTACAAAAAAAAAGAAAATTAAATTGTGTAGTTTTATTCATAACAGAAAAGCTGTATCAGATGCCGGTTATTTAATAAATACGTTGCAATTCGAGAAACTGCGTATAAAATTTGGAATCATTTGGTCAAGTATATCGGGAACCACAGGGTACCAAGAAATGGAAATAAAAAGCTCGATGGTTTGCGACAAATCCGCGGTCTATAATAGCGCGTGCTGACATCAGCAAAGACCTGTGCAGCGCTGGGCAATTCTTCCAGCTGAATCTGCGCTAAAGGTTAATTAACCTAGAGTGCAGAAAAAATCAGAATATATAGACTAAAAGTAAGACGGGAGCAGCGCTCGGTGCCGTTCAGCTAGAATTAAATAGAGTAATCGTACGTGTATATCAGTGCTGTCCAACTTCTCTAAGACCGGAGGCCATTTTTCCTTTTGTAAATATTTTGCGGGTCAAAAAAAAGTATAGGATAGAATAGGTAATTGAAACGTCAGTTCATGTCACCTTAAAAATTATTTTATTTATAAGAAAAACAATAAGCAATAATAAACCTGAAAAACCTCAAAAAATTATTTTATTTATAAGAAAAATAATAAGTAATAATAAACCTCAAAAACCTCAAAAACTTACTTTATTTATAAGAAAAATAATAAGTAATAATAAGCCTCAAAAACCTCAAAAACTTACTTTATTTATAAGAAAAATAATAAGTAATAATAAACCTCAAAAAACCCCAAAATATTTTATTTATACGAAAAATAATAAGTAATAATAAACCTCAAGAACCTAAAAAAATATTTTATTTATACGAAAAATAATAAGTAATAATCAACCAATATAAATTTTCTAAACCTTATCAAATATTTAATAAATTTAATGGGAGCATTGTGGCCGTAGTTGATTGGCAATAATTTCTTTTACGTCCATATCGATATTTGTTGTTGCGAGCGGAAGTATAAGTTCAAGAGTAGAGTGTTTCAAACAGTTTCTGAATCTTGATTTTATATATTTCGTATCAGAAAATGCGCGCTCGCAGATATATGTACTTCCGAACATAGGAATTATTTGGAGTCCAAAATCTTTCATTTTTGAATATTTTCTTTAGGCAAAAGTTTGAACAATTCTATTCCAGTTTCTCTATTAGATTCAATAATTGGGTCAGCCTGAAGGTCTATAATTCCATATGATACTTAGGATTCTACAGTGCTAATATCAACATTTAATGGATTAGTGAATAAATTTAAACTTTGCTTATGGTCATCAAATTCAGAAAATCTTCTATTAAAACTTTCAATTAGTATATCTAATTTAGGAACAATTTTTTTAAAATTCACCGTTTTACTAAGTTGCGTCATTTCTTCGTAGAACTCTTTACAAGTTTCAAAATGAATTAAATTGTTTTCCTGCAAATTTGACCTCAACAATTGCAGTTTGTTTCTAAACCTAGTAACATATTTATAAAGATAGCACACGTTTTTATCTTTTCCTTGTAAGGATTTATTCAAAGCATTTAAATAATCTGTAATGTCTGTTAGAAAAGCAAGCGAACATTGAAAATTTTCATCAACGAAACTTGTTATTAAATCTTCATCGGTGCCCACTTCTGAGAGAAAAAGAAGAATTTCCTTTCGAAGTGTAAAAAATCTTTTAAGGTATTACCCGGCACTTAACCAGAGAATATTACTATGTAAAAGCAGTTCGTCCGAAAAAGCTTTAAATTTTCTGTGTGTAAGAGAACGATTTCGGCCACGAATTAAATTGGTAATTTTGACAACCTTTTCCATTACGTCGTTTAGTCTCAGCGAAATGCCACGCAATGTCTCCTGGTGCACAATACAGTACAACATTCGACAATGCATGCCATATGCATGCGCAGTGAGAGCGATTCGTGCTGTCGTTAGATGCTTCTTATTAATGCAGCTTCATAAAAACATTTGTTTGATGACGCCGCACCGCTCTTAAAAGGTTTCAGAAGTTTGCCGATCAGCTTAAGAATGTGTTGTAAACTTTATAGAATGATTAAGTTGAAGATTGCATATCAAATAAAGTAATATAAGTTGACAAAAATTATAAGGTGGATTACAGATATTTATTTAAAATTTCAAATAAAAATTTGATTTTGTTCGCGGGCCACAAAAATCCTTGTGCGGGCCGCTAGTTTAGCTGATGTATATAATATAGGCTGGTATATAGTGAAAAATAAAAGGGGAGAGTGGGCAAGAAACTCAATTTAACCTGAAAAAGTAAAAAAAAAAGGGGGGGGGGCAAGAGACTGCATTACTATTTTTCGTTGGTATGAAATTTTCCCCCGATTTAGAGGATTTTTTTGTAGATCCGGTCGTGATATAACATGTATAGAAGGAACTTGTATGTTCTGGATAATAAGCTATGCTTGGTCTAGTAATTAGCGTTCCTGACTACTAAGACCAGCAAAGCATGTCCTTGTCTAAGAGTTTGCATGACAAACCAGGGCAAGCCTAATATAGCATTTAGGTTATTTTCGTCTTTTGTGTAGGAGAGTACCTTCTTTAAAAAAAGATTTTTTTAACGAAACGTAAATAGCAAAATACACCAGCAATAACGAGGCTTGACACGGAAATCATTAAATCGTGCTGAATCTGATACTAATGGCAATTGCTGAACTCTATAAATTAGAAGATTTTTCTAATGCTAATAAGACTATGGGATGTGAAACTTTTTGCTGAATTAGTGTAACTTTGAATAGCATGGAATACGCCATACATACTTTTACAAAACCAATATAAAATAAAATTTACTTCAGCGAAATTGAAAACGTAAGAAAGTAAATGTCACTTCAAAGGGTACATAGATAATAATAATAATAATGCATTGCATTAATATAATAGTATATCAGTTCAGATAAGATTAAGTGATGCAGCCAGAGGTAGGCATATAAAAAATATTTGAATGTTTTAAGTAGCCGACTTTTGTGACTTGTCTTAGGTTATCATCTTTTTACTTATTTTATGATTCTTTTATGAGTCTGTTTTCAATTTCCATAAAGTCCGAAACAAACTTTCATTGAAAGCCTTCTATAACTATGCATATATTAATTTGCCCTGAAGAAAACAAGAGTATTTCAAAAACTGGACTGCATCAAACACATTTGCGAACTTTCTTCCGTTACCTGGTAATAAAAATACATTATTTCGTATAAAAAGAGATAAGAGATTTTTGTCTGTAGCTCAAAGAACGTTGTAAAATTCTTTCATGCATCTTTTTGTTTTGTTTAGAAGAAAACAAAATATCTTCTCTGCACGAAAGAATACTTCTGAAATGAATAGAAGGTTTTTTCTTGTTTTTATTGTAACATTTATTATTTTTATTTTTCATTGCCTGAAGGCAGAAAAGCATCGCGGAATAAATATGCGCATGACTTCGTTTTCGGCGTCTGAGAAATAGAATTAAGTTCAGAGAATGATCAAAGTGAGCATCAAACAAACTGGAGACTAGCACGATTAAACGGAACCGGAACGGAATTTTAATTAAATATCTGTCTGAAAGGCGTTCCGGTAGGAATTAGTTCCTATATAAATTTTAGGGACGAATTCTGAGAGCACTCGATTTTGTTATAAAACGAAACATTAACGATATAAACATTGTAAGAGTTTTTTTTTATAAATTGTCTCCACATATGGGAATTAAAAACGTCGGTGGATTACGAGGACTGGGTTTGGAATGTGCGATGCTCCCTTTCTCATTTGACATTTATTTATTGCATGACCCCGTATAAAAAAAATTAAATGTTTAATCACCGTTGCAGTATAACATTATTTCTTACGTATTTGATCTTTAAACCTAAAAAAATGCGTATAATATATGTATATATATATATAAGGTATTTTTTGCTTTCATTCCGATTATAATAAAGGGGGAGGTGAAGCTTGGTCCATTCCTCCACCCTAAATCAGTCGTGATTTGTTTACTTTTTAATGGTCGATATGCGAATTGAATGGAATGAGAAGAATGGGGTTTTTTGGGTTGTTTTCCCTCTTAACGGTATTTTTTTGCCCACAATGAGGTAAATGACCAGATTAGAAGAACTCCGAGGTTTCAGAGAAGTTGAGGGAGGGGATCCACTAGACAGCTGTAGGAGACAGATGGTAGCCGCCGTTAAGGCCATCTATGTGTCCTTCAACGTGCACTAGGTGTGGCTATCCCACACACGGGACCATGGTTTAACGTCCCATCCGACCTTTTCAAGCCCATTATCCCCCATCCGACCTTCTGAAGCCCATTATCCCCTACTGACCGAGGACACGGTGGCAGTTTTGCGCAGATAAATCTCAACGCTGGCACAAGTGGGACTCAAACCTATGAACTGCAGATTACGAGCCTAAGCGCCCTATTGATTGATCCACCCGGCCTCTATTACTATAGAATGTTTATATATGCGTTATACACTATTCATATATACACTATAAAAGCTATGGATATTCTATATAAACATCACAGTAGAAAGTAATACATGCATGAGTTAAGTCTTATAAGGCTACTTTTTCATCTATCTGAACCTATTTATCATACAGTAATTAATTCCTAATCGACATTAAAATGTACTTGTTGCTCATGAACAGGAATCTGCTCTGATCCGCAGAAAAATAGCTTAAAGTCTTATCAAACGTCTGTACAGTGTTTGAAAATAATGGAATAGAGAATTTCCGAAAAACGAAGCAGCAATGACGACAAAGGTTGATGAGTTCCTTTGAAGAATCAGACATTTAGTTGGTCAGTGAAGCTGAATAATCGCTTAAGTTCATGTATTCCATTCAACTTTCTGCATTATTAATAATTTTAAATCAAATAACCCTAAGCCAATAATCTAATTAATATTTGTTTATTTTTGAGGTATTTGAGCAGTGTTGTGGAAATTCTTGATGGAAAGGCACAACTCCTCGTTAAGAAATACTGTATAACACAAATCTGACAGAAAACTTCATTTTGAAATATTGCACTTAAGGAAATTTTTCCCAAAGTAAACTTAAAAAAGACACTGCTCTGATGGTTCTTGATGAAATATACAAAACATTTTCACTTAGTGTTTGAGAAATTTGTAAGCTCTCTGAATTCCTTATATTTTTCCGGGTGCCTGCTGCAGAAACAGAACTCAATTTAATCAAAATAACCTAAAGAGCAGTGGGAGGCTCTAACGAATAAGAATGATTATCATACAATTCGAAGTAGTTTCTCAGTGTTTAACTTAGTGTATATTAAACCCAATTCACAGCTAATCTCTGTATATTAACAAAATACTAGCGTACAAAACAAAAAGTGTAAATGGGAAATGGCGACAAAACGGAGAAAAATTTCCAACGTTGAAACTAAAGTCATAATATATGTATTGGCGTGATTTGCGGCAAAGACACAATTATACAACTTTGCATTATAAAGTAATACATTTCCTTGATCTGCTTCCATGTTTTGGAATTAAGAATATTTTCTACCCGTATTATTCTAATAACGTTATCGTCCGTTCCTTTCCTAAATGTTATGTATTGTTTGATGTGAAATGCAAATCAAGATGTTTCGTGAAGCGCAGCTGTAATATTTTGAATGCAATTCAATTTAAATGCACTCCGTTATGTTGAAAGCAGCAGTTCAAGCCGAGTGCTTATTTTAATTCAGTTCGAAACACAAGAGGCAGAAACATATAACGGTAGAGGGAGTCACCGGAACATCCATCTGAGAAAGTTATTTGTGTCGGATTGACGGAGCGACGGATAACATATGCTGCTACAATGTTATTTCCTCCCGATGGATGTCATCTCCAATCTGAATATGGAAGAAACTAATTTAAATTGCAAAATAGTCTCTTATGGAATGCTAATTCAGTTCAGGGCCATCAGTCTGCAAAATATATAGAGTTTCGTGGATAATATCTTTTCCCCTTTTTGGATATGTCTATAAAATGGTTTTTCGAATTTGGGTGAAGAAAGTTTAGGAGATTACGTTTGAGAGAGAGCTTATTCTGGAATTATTACTAAAAATTCCCGCTACATCTTAGCTTAATCATTTGGTTTTATTCCTGATAATATTTGGAGTTACGAATGAAGAATATCTTGGTATTGTCATTATATAATAAGGTAGTTTCTATTTATTTGTTATCATTTTTAAACAACGGAAATTAATTTCAGTGACAATTTATGCTCAATTAAATAATTTACCAAGCATGAAAAGTTCGTTCAGTTGTGGCCAATATCTGAAAAACAGTCACCTAGTAATTTGTCAATTTTTTTTCTAAAGAATTTCTGGTTAGAAAAATTGGTCAAATTTTAGTCATTGATATGAAGTTATAAGCTGTAAATTCTATCTCAGTGAGAGTCATTTGGGTTATTTAAACCTACGCAGGATAGAGTTATAATAATCAGATAGGATATAACGGATGTTATGTGCTATACAAATCACTCGTTATGTTTCGCGAAAAATCATCAATTGTAGTATCAAAGTAGCATTTGACAAAGCACCGATAATTCGAGGTAACTTGTTTGGTTATTATTCAGTGGTTGAACTAAACAGTAATCTTGTAGTTTTCCATTTGATATGGATATATACCTTTTCTTTTTTTACAGCTGATTTGTAAATCAAAACTTAAAAACACAAAATCTTTAGAAAACTTGTAATAAAAAGAAAAAAAAAAAAATACAGAAATAAAAAGAGATTTGTAAATTCAAATCTTATATTCTCCACTTTACACAACGCTGCAATCTGATCACATTTTCAGACATATGTATAGAATTTTTTTACATTATATTCTGTTTAGGAGTGGTATTTTCAATGAGTCTGCTAGCTTCTATCTGATTACACCTAGATCCATTTGCATGAAATTCACAGGGAACATTACTTTGAAACACATATTAAACTGATACAGTTATTTACAGATAATTTTACCTGTAACATTGTGTTGATCGTTTTGTTTTCCAAGGCAGAATACACAGTGAACAGCTTAAGAATGATAAAAAAAATCCCGATATATTATTCTCTTGCAATTTTACTATTTCTCTTTCACGTTCTAACACCTATCTTTCCGTTGTTTGAAATATATTCATTATCATTCAATCATTTTATCAGATGTCTTATTTAAAAAAAATATCACTTTTTGCATTTCTCTCCTAGTGTTCGAAGCTTTCGTCAACCCAGCTTCTTCTCCATAGCATTGCACCTACCAACAATTCCCTATAAAATCACAGCTCTCTAAGATTGAAATGTATGTCCCATTTTAGTCCGCCAAGAGAGAAGTGAAGCAGCACTTTCTGTATCCTTATGGATCTTTCTACTGAATGACAGAGTATGCTGTCACTTTAAAAATCTCTCTTGGGACAGCCACTTGCCAACAAGATCTAACAAGAGACTGTCAGTATAAAACTTCACAGAAAAGAGCTTAAAAGAACGCAAGACGTAAGCTGAAAAACAGAACAATCATCCATACTTTGACTGGAGTTAGAAAGCATGACTCTTCACTCCTCAGTCAAACAAGCCAATTTCTCAGCTACCTGTAGAAATGAAGAAATATCGAGGTACTTGTTATTAAGCTATTTGTATTATTTATCAATCCAGATTCATTAATTACTGTGTAATATTTGATTTTGTCAGAATGGCATATGTTAAAACAAGATAATTAAGGTTAGATTAAGTTACTTTATTACTAATACTTAATTGGCAAACTTTAAAATATACCTGATACTTGCTGAATTACACGTTTGATTTTTTTTTCCTTTGTGTTTCAGAATATCTTCAGTACAAAAGAGGATACAATCTTTCGATATAGCTAACAATCTTTTTGCGACGAAATCATATAATACGAAAAGTAACTTTAGTCCCAAGAGATTTCTGTCTGGAACAGGTCTTACTTTACGTGTTCCTTTCTAGTTTTATTCATGTTTGATACTCCCATTTTGCGCAGTAGCTACATTTTACAGCGTCGTTTCATGTACTAGTCTTTACCCAAAGTTTGAAACATCCTAAAAGTAGGATCGATTTTCCTCCGAAGTTCATTCTTATACATTATTAACATAAAGAGCAGACATGTATGCTCGGAGAATGATAGCAAAGGAAACAAGACAAGACTCACGACGGTAACGTGAAAAGGAAAAGAAATATGTTTTGGTTCATGAAACTTTGATTTTACGCCTGCAAAGCAGCATGGAAGCTTTTACATGTACAAAATTCGCTCTACCAAACATCTCTCTGTTTTTTGTATAGAAATGCTGCAAGCAAAGGTTGTGGAAGGCATTTTTCAGACTTTTAATATGCATCGAAATTCAGTTAATACTGGAATATTATGTTTTGATTTTATACAACTCAGTGTATTATTTTACTGAGTACCAACTTATTTTCTATTCGTATTTAGTTTTCATGATTATGCAGAAATTAAAATTAACATACTGGAATACTTTCGATTTTTATTTTCTTGCCCGTATAATTAAAAGAGCATGAAATGCATTAGTTAGTCGGAGTTATTTATAAATGTTGCTTCAGTTCTAGAACCAGCTACAAGTGGCTAAAGTTTACTGAATAATGTCTAAGTCCATAACAGATGACCTCTTCATCATCATTTTTGAGCTCCTACTTCCCATGTTGAATTTAATCGGAATTAAAGAATCCAATAATGCACACACATATATATATATAGAAATATCCCACCTCACTTTAAATAATTATGACAATAAAACATAACTTTCGCACAACTGTCTGTATATATGCAATCATTTTCCTTCTACTTTAATGCATGACTTGCACCCAAACATAATTTGTTTTTGATAGCTAAAAATACTAAAGCTAAAATAAGAATACGTGGTTTCTGTTTGAAGCGGAAAATATTTTTATGGGCCTAGAAAATTTTTAGAGACAGTGTACTGAGAAGTTTCCAACGTGTGCTACGAAATTCCTTAATATTTGAAATGTATTTTTCCTGTGTTAGAATTTTTCTCCTTTTGAGTCTTTATGAGTATGTCAGATGCAACAAAGCCACGAAAATGATGAGTACCTAATGACAATATATGAAGCAGGTGAATGTCAAGAGATTAGCAAAGATAAAAATAGTGAAAGGTTGGGAAGGGGTCTAAAATATTTTATTTTAACCAAGGTTTTGGAAAGAAAACTATAAATATTAATCAATAAAAGGCGTAATCTGCCAAGAAAATAATAAAAGAAAATAATAAAAGGCGTAATCTGCCAAGGTCAAGATTTTCACCCTAAACCAAAATACATATATGCATACACACAAAATCCTCATGCAGCCATGGGCTACGGAGTTCCAACAAGACTGTGTAAATTTCCTCTACTGACATGTTTGTTCTGAACTACTGCTGCTGCATTTGGTCACTCTAGGCTAATTCTAGCAAGGTCCTGTTTGACATTGTCTCCCCATCGCTTCCTAGGTCACCACCTTTTCCTGAACACCTTAGGTACAATGTTCATAATCCTGTTTGCTAATCTGCAACTATGCATACGGGCAACATGACCAAACCAACACAGTATCTCTCTGCACGATGTGCTGCTCAAAGGAGGTTGATGATTCCTTCTTCTATCCTCATCATTAACTTGCAAAGTCAAACCACCTAATGCCCAAGATAATGCATAAGCATCTAGAATCAAAGGCTTAAAGTTTCTTGTTATCCTGCTTAAAAAGGGTCCATGTTTCGCTACCGTAACTAACCTTATAAAGAGCCAAACTATTATACAGCCTAATTTCAGTCTTTAGGTGTACACGCCTATTTTTCCACACTATCCATAGATTCTTAAATATTCCAGCGGTAATCTCTATTCTTCTATTTATCTCAAGCCGCAAATCACCAGTATCTGCTACATAACTCCCAATATAATTAAAATGAGACACTTGCTGAAGAGTGCAGCATTCAAAGCAACTGAAGCAGCATCTGCCTGATCAATTTTCATCATTTTAGTTTTTTCTCTGTTTTCACCAAACCTACTCTATTACCATTTTCATAAACAGCCCTAATGAAAGAATTCATATCATCAACATCATTAGCCAACATGGCCAAATCATCTGCATAATCTAAATCAGAAATTTTGAAATCTTTAGACCATTTAAGGCCAAATCATCTGCATAATCTAAATAGAAATTTTGAAATCTTTAGACCATTTAAGGCCAAAATCTTTCCCTTGCAAATAATTTTGCATAACATAATCAATGACCATAAAAAACAGAAAATAAGAAAAAATGCACCCTTGTCTACCTCCACTAGCAATGCTAAACCAATCACTAAAATCCTTAACAACTCTCACATGCAGCTCACAGTGTTATTATAGAAAGCTTTCATTATACTAACTAACTTATCAGGTATTCCATGTAAACTAACAATCAACCACAAATTATGTCGATCAACAGAGTCAAAAGCCTTTTCGAAATCTATAAAGCTAGCAACCTCAGGTTTCTGAAACTCTAAACATTTCTCAGAATTTTTCTAAATGAAAATATTTGATCAGTACATCCCCTACCACTTCTGAATACTCACTGTTCATCACGCAGTTGTCCATCAATCAAATTCTTAATTCTATTAAGTATAATCATGCAAAGAACTTTACCAGGAACAGAAAGTAAACTAATTCCCCTATAATTCTCACACGAACTGAGATCACCGTTTTTAAAAACTGGGAGAATAATAGCTCTATTAAATTCCCAAATACAGCATCTTTGTCATAAAAAATATTCAAAATATTAGTCAGCCGCTGAAATGCTTAAGATTTGTGTAGTTTTAATTTAGAGATGGCCAAAGTGACTTCGGAATGTGATATAGGGCCATCATTAAAGCCAGTAATGCATCTATCCATATCAGAAACAATGACAGTAGAAATAATCAGATTATTTAGAACTTCTCTGAAATGCTCAGCCCAAGTAGCCATCACAGAATCCTCACCTTAATCCACTTTGCCATGTTTATCCCTTAATCCCTGTGTACCTCTCTGTTACTTCCCGCATAATGCATTAATAATCTGGGACAACCCTCTACTGTTTTGCTGTCTAACTGCTTCCTCAGCTTTCTCAGCCAAGCTATCAAGCAAACGATTCTTATCAGCTGTTAATTAAGCTCCTTGTAATGCCTTCTTTTTAGGACAAGTAGGGTGTTGATTCATATTAATCCTGCACTTCCTTCTTTCAGAAATAAATTCCATAGCCTTATCACTCAAATAATTTTGTTTCATCTGTTCTCTTTTACTCAAATGATTACTGCTGGTTTCAAGAAAAACCTGAACTAATCCCATTCTTTCTCAACTTCAGCAGTAACCAAACCACGACTGTCAAAATGATTAAGTAGCCTACCATGGAATGTTTTGGCTATATCTGGATCTTTAAGGCATTCAGTGTTATAGCTAATTTATTGAACCTTAGCGCAACATTTCTTAAGCTTCAGCTGCAAAACACTTTTGACCAGGTAAGATCAAACCCAATTTCGGCTCCTCTGTGTGATCTAGTATTCCGAATTGAAGTAGCCCATTTGCCGATAATTAAAATATAATCTATCATATACCTGTGCAACCCATCAGGTGAAACTCATGTATATTTATAAATGTCCCGGTGTTTGTAGTATGTGTTTGTTATTCGCAAACCATTAAGTTTACTTACCTGTAGGAGACGTTCCCCGTTGCCATTGGAACAACCAATGCCAAACGCACCTAAAACACCTGCCCAAACATTAGAGTCAGTACCAATTTTAGCATTGAATCACCTAGCATAAGAGAAATATCTCCTTTCTTCATAGAATTCAAAACATCCTGAACTGGCTGTAAAACGTACCCTTTTCGTCCTCATCAGAGTCCTATGTGGGGCATAACAAACAGGTGACATTCATGTTTGTAATATTTTTTAAATTTTTCGTAAGAAATCTTTTATTAATTAAGTCATATCCTAGAAGAGCATCACTGGCGTGTCTGCTGAGAAGCAAAACTACACCTTGGAGATGTTTCCCATCCTCCTTCCCTGAAAAGAAAAATTTAAAGTTAGTTTTAAATATCTCATTTTTACCTGACCATCTGGTTTCTTGCAACCCTAGAATATCTAGTTATAATACTGGAATTCCTGCATGAGGACATCAAGAGAATAATCCCTATATAACGCCCTCACGTTCCACGTACCTGCAGAAAGAAAATGATTAGTATACTGGAAATATATGGTACCTGAACCCTCATTTAGCTAGTTTGGCATCGTCAATCTTAAACTGGAGTAATGTCTCAGGCAGGCCATATGGCTTTTGAAAAGGTGATGTCTGAAGTTCCTACTAGCATCGGTGACTTCAGCCTTTAGAGAAGGAGAGACAGGTTTCTGCGATGGCATCTGCTCAGGATTTTCCACCAGATGACATTAAGTATCCCGTGCCTCTGTTCACTTAGGGCTGGCAACCCAGAAGTAAACAAACAACACAGCGGCAGATTCTCCCTCAACAGAGGTCCACCAATGCAGGAAGTCCAGGATTCATAATTAAGCTCAAATCCATAAACAAGTCCAGTCTAGTAGGTATAAATGGTCAGCACCAGGACCCTGTGAAGATGACAACTCCTCAGCAGAGCTGAAAAAAAAGGCCATACATGACCAGTAGGCTATACGTAAGTGGCAGCACTCACCTTCTGTTCACTTCCAAAAGAGAATATCTCTTTTGAAAGGTATTAACGACCTGCAAACATGAGAAGACGAGGTCGGACATTAAGTGCTCTACCTGGCCGGTTCTATGCATCCTCATTGGGGTTTGGTCCCCAGTGAGGATGCACTGGGCTATGTATCCTCACTGGGGGTTGGGCACAGCTCTCATTCCAGTTTATGCCTAGCTACCATTTACAGACCAAAATACATTATATTATTTTCCTTCCGCTTCCTTCTTGGAAACAATCTTCTCAGTGGCCATGTCAATAATTAGTGTTATTATAATGATTAAATTTTCCATTGCTAATCTCGAATTTATCATAAAATTCAAAATGCCATTGATTATGTTTCGATTAATCAGATGAGAAAATTCTACTTCTAGCACGTTTAGGCGATTGTAATATCAGTACATGGAATAAATAAAATGACTATTCTGTGAATAGTTTTGTGGAAAAAATGAGTTTTGCCGATGGGTGGGGAAGACGGCAAATTCTTTTTCCAATGTTGCCTATGAATAAGATGTAAATAAGAGAGTCACTGACGCTCAAAGTGTTATTGATGAAATAATCAATGGATAGTAAATACAAAGAGTTTCTGCTTCATATAGAAGTCGGAAAAATTAATACATAGTTTTGTGGAAAATAGGAGTTTTGCCGATACGCAGGGACTCAAACCCACATCTCTCAAGATATTATGAATAGATTATGTACTGATATTATAATCTTAGTACATGAAATATATAAAATGACTATTCAGCCAATAGTTTTGTGGAAAAAATTAGTTTTGCCGATGTGTGTTACTCGAACCCATGTCTATCCAGATTCATGCTAGAGTCTTCTAACCACTAAACTAGCACCAGACGGGATGCGTGGAATCGAACCTGCGTCTCTTCAGACTTGTTTTTTGTTGCATCGGTAAAACTCGTTTTTTTACACAAATACATGTACCATATATTGATATTGAAATATCTGTCAATAATTATTACAATATCTATTTATTCATTTATTGACTTCTATGTTAAACAGGGTTTTCTTTGCATTTACTATTCACTAACTCTTCTGTGTGTTGATACTTGGCAAGAAACATTAATTGGAATAAAAGGCGTAATGATGAACTACAATTCAGAAGTGCTGGAAATTGGCTGTTTGGGAAATTTGCCGTTTCATGTATTGGACATAATTTTCATTTAATATTTTTCTTGTCAACATTTTAATTAATAAATTTAGCTTGTTACATCAATTCATTAGCGTACTGTATGCTCCAGACTAATCGCTTTAGTGGATGGGAGATCGACGAAAGAGTTCTGTTGATTCCTAACAAACTGTTTTTAAAGGCATTTTATAAGAACTGATGTTTCATTAAACGTATGTTTTATGAGTTTACAAAGCAAGAAACAAATCATTCCCATTTCAGGAAAAACTAATTTTTGTTGTCATAATCACAAATATTTGTAATAATCAATCAGTTTATACTTTTCTTAAAACTTTGTTCATAATTAAGAATACGATCTATTAATAAATATTTCGCTCAGTTGCATTGATATACGCTATGTGACGAGGTCCAAGATATTTTATTCAATTTCTTCTATCATTACATTTATAAATGCAATAAGTTTGAATCATTCAGTGTATTTATATATTCTTATTAATCTATAATTTTTAGGGGTCATTAAAACTGAGCTCTATATACGGAATAGAGCAGCAAAATATTGTAATGTGATTATACACTTGAACTAATTTAGTGCGGCATTCCATGGCAAGGAAACTCTTGTGCCTCAGGAATATTCTTGAAATTGCTGGTCCAAGAAAACTCGACCTAATTAGTTAAGCGCACGTTTAGGCTTGGTACCGCTTTGAGTTCTCGCATCTTGACAAGTCACATGTTCGTTTACAAATTTTCATTCTGCGGCAAAGTCCGTAACTGCAAATACTTTTACACTGCAAATACTTTTATACAATAGTAAAAGTTTCGTTATCTTTCTGTTATCTAATTACTTTACTTATATTTATGTATAATAAACAATTCTGTGCTTTGCAGTTTTATTTCACACTAGTATTTTAAATACACCTGATATTAATTGAAATATTTTTATTCGCAACGGCGTGTAAAATAAAATAATCTGCATTATATTAGGAATTATTATTATAAACGTAGGTAATTAGGGTAAAAAATAGGTATAAAATAGGTAATAGTAGGTGTAAAATAATCTGCATTATATTAGGAATTATTATTATAAACGTAGGTAACGTATTTATTATTATTATAAACGTAGGTAAAGTACCTCAAAATAATCTGCATTATATTGAGGTACTTTACCTACGTTTATAATAATAAAACAATTCAGTGCATTGCATGGTGATTTTAAATTCATAAGGCTAATGAGTATTTTATAGTTCAAGGTACCTCGCTTACTAAGTATGATTCCATGGTTTCACACAGTCATATTCCAATGATCTCCAACTGAAGGAGCTCAAGTGGATTAAAATATATTGATTTTTAATGGTTGACTGCAACAATACATTGAGAGCTGCTTTCTGCTCCTCTCCCCTTCTCAGAGGGGTATGGGAAAAGACATCAGAGAAGACTCATCAGAGAAGAGGACAGTTGACCACTCATCACGAGTCCAATGACGATGCTCATCAGCCCACCTTCTACGGGTTTTACGGTGTTCAGCAGATAACAGAATGCATACCATTGGTCGCCGGGCATGCAGTCCAACACGATGGAGTCGATTTCGTATGGTCTGGGTGGATCTGTCGTCTACTGGCAGCAAGAAACTGTCCCCGCAGCTCTGTTGCATTGCTGCGCCTGTTCCTTCTTGCCAATAATGTGAAGTAGCGGTCATCTCTTGCTGTTGTGGCAGATGGGCGACCCTGCCTTCGTTGTCTTCGTACTGTGTCAGAGTCTTGAAAGCGATTCCACAGTCTGCTAATCACGCTTTGGGATGTTCCAAGTGCTGTTGACACTGTCGTCTGTGTTTGACCAGCTTCAAGATGTCCTATGGCTCCAGGCTTCGCATTCGGGCAAATCGTGTTGCAGGGGCATTTCAAGGGCTGGGAAATTGCAGGATGTGCACTTTCAACATCAGGGAACGTGCAGATACTCCAGTACTTTCAGCCTTTTGTATAGTGCATTTTCACCAATGACATAAAAGTTGGTTTTGCATCTCATTTGCATAATCGAACAACTTTCTTTGACTTGTCGTTTGCTTTTCTGATGTTCTTGTTTAATAAAAAGAATATCAAATGCTTCTTTTTTTATCGCTTCATATTCATTTCGAAATATTCCCTAATTTTTGTGAGCAGTGTATACATATTATTAAAAATTTCATCAACAAGATTTTACTAATAATTCCTTTCAGGAACATACGTAATACTGCTGAAGGAGAAAAAGAAAACGAAAGGGAAAAAAATATATTTCATGCGATGCAAAAACATTCCCAAAAGCTTATAGTACGTATTAAAAAACCTTTGAAACATTACGACACTTAAAATAACAACTGCCGAGTCTGAAAGTTTTCACGGAAACAAATATATAAGTATCTTAGCCCCTGATATTTCAAAAAGCAGCACAAAACGTGTATCTGTAGCCTTGTGGCGCTGCAGTCAAAAGGTCTTACATTACGGTTTGAAGCTTTCATTCTTCTCCTTACATATTCTTTGCTTTAACTTCCTTTAACATAGCTAGTATGGCTTTCGTTAATTATTGTACTTACTATTCTTTTCAGTTGTTTCTTCTGTATTCATGAATATCACTGTGTGTTTGTTTGCTCTGGTGGAAAGCCTGGAGCATTCATACTTCATGGCACTACGACAGCTGATTTCAAGGATTCACCTTCCAACATCCTCAGGGATTGTTGAGTTTCAGGGTCGGCGACACCATCAATAAACTGCTGTCGATCAGTTTATTGATGGTGTCGCCGACCTGGATCCTTATAGTCCGTCAGATATCCAGGATATCTGACGGACTATAAGCTAATCTAGCCAGTCACTCAATAACGCTGACTAATTCTTGTAGAGTTTTACTATTCTTCTGCATTAATAACTATCACCAAATCTTAATTCCAAGGCAGATACTAAACTTTCATAATAAATTTGCTTTCCTTTTGGAATAGATTGTTAAAATTTCAACAGCAGTGTTTCTTAAAGAGCTGCAAGAAAACTGGCCTTCTGGAATTCTTTCCTCTCATTAGCTGTAACGATAGCTTCGAATTGGATCTGAAACACTGCCCAAGATGATTGGCCATCATACACAAAAGGTTTGGTTGTACTTTTTGCAATATGTGTAAGCACATCATTCTCTCTAACATTACTATTATTGCAAGAAGATTCAATTCAAGATAACAATTCAGTTCTTAGAACATGAAACTGATGTCCACAATCTGCTTTAACATTATCAATCTGATGCTTATAATCTATTTAACACTATCAATTTGTTGTTCATGCTCTCACTTAACTTATCAAATCCATTATTAAATTTACAAGTGATTTCATTAATCTTACTCTTAATACCATCAGTTTCAATTTCGCCTTTTAAACAATCATATTGTCTAGTGTGTTCCTTCTTTATCTCTTCACATTCCGTCGCATTTCGGTTTTCAATTCATCATTTTGACTGGCTATATCACCAATTTTACTGCTTTGAGTAGCCATTCCAGCTTTCAACTCATCATCTTTACTGGCTATTTCACCATTTTTACTGCTTTGAGCGGCCATTTCAGCTTTCAACTCGTTTTTCTGAGTAGCCATTTCAGCTCTCATATCATTATTGTGAATAGCCATTTCAGCTCTCATATCATTATTGTGAATAACCATTTCAGCTCTCATATCATTATTGTGAATAGCCATTTCAGCTTTAATATCAGTTATAAATTTTACCAACTCACCCATACCTCTAGTAAAAGGCATTCAAAATAATATACCGTTCCCGACACCAATTGTTACAATTTTTAGTAGTGAATTCAAAAATATAAATAAATATACACACTATAAATGAACTAATTTACTTACAGTTGATGAAATTACAAAAATAACAATTTGAGCTAAGCAAAAATATAGCGTCTATTATCATAAAATGATCCTTATAATCACAATTACCAGACTAATTGTTTAACTAAGCACATTTAATAAAAACTGATCTTGTTGCCGAAACCAAACACGAGAAGCATATTCAGCGAAACAAGTACATTATTTTTAATTTATATTTTTCCTTTACTTACCAGTTCACTACCTAGAACTGTAATTGTACTATTTGTTGCCAGATGTTCAGCAACCACGGCAATTGCCGGTTCCGTCTCACGACACTACCAAGTTAACGGAAAGCCGTGACTATCTAGGGTCGGGGACAAGAATACACCATATAGATGAATCTCATCCCGAACCTCACATGGCAGCAGTCCTATAGAAGGAAAGCTAACCACCAGTAGAAACCTGAAATTTAATCTGTTCCCCGGTTAGCCATGAACAAGGATATGTAAATCCAAGTTCGCTCGTCACCCGGGGTGGAGACTCTTAGCGGGACCCAGACTTTGAAAAGGGCTCGTGCCTACTAGGTGATAAAATTCGTTCAGCCGTGCCCTTGAACTGCTCCACGGAGCACCTGATTTTTGAGGTCTTGACACCGTCCAACCGGGACACTAAACCGGTCAGCGATGTCTTTGACCTCGGTTGGTTTTGACTCTGTCCAACCGGGGACCCAATCCGATCAGCAAAGTCTTCGACCGGTTGCTGGGCCCGAAGCCCCCACCACCACGACAAGGTGGTCCCCTAGGGGGGGGGGGGACCTAGAACTGTAAGTAAACTATTTTAATACAACCGCGCACAAATATTTAATACAACCTTCGAATTGGGTCTGAAACAATGACCAAGATGATTGGCCGTCATACTTGAAAGGTTTGGTTGTACTTCTTGCAATATGTGTCAGTTCAGTAGCCACACATAAAATAATTGTTTTTGAACAAAAGCGCACAAAATTAAATATTTCTGCTCTACACTAAATCTTCCGAAAAATCGGCTCATCAACTATCACAAGCAAGTTGAAAACGACTACTACTGGAATTCTCCATCTTTTCAAAGTTCTCGTTGAAAGAGTAAGTGACGTAAATCACATTATCCGTGTTATATCTCGAGTTCCTCGTAATACCTTTGTCCGGGCTTCATTGTTACACGTTCTGTTTTTGTTAGAGTGGGTACTCAATCTTGGAAACAATAGATCAGGAGCCTTGCGCGCTCCCGACTGAGCTAGCTCCAGCCCTATGTTGCAGGAACAGTTTGTTGTACATAAATGTTGCACAGCTGTATGATAATGTTTTTCAGTATAATTATATATGCGTTTTGTTCATGATGAGATAACAGTGACCGTTCATTTTATGCAGCATTTTTTAATATTAGGATATTTGGAGAGTCTACGGCATGTACTTTCTTCTTAATATATTATTTAAAGATGAATATTTAAAGACTAAATGAATGATATTTAAAGATTATCCGTTATATTGCTTAGTTGCTTCGCCCTTAAATTTCTCATTATCGTTGATCTAAATATTTTTTATGAGTAGACTTCTGTATTCTTTAAACCTCCTTTCCACCACACTAGAGGTTCCTGAAGTTTACCAGACCAAGGGTGCATCCGAATGTAAAATGAATAATTGCAGGTATCATTTTGAACTCTTCATTGCATTTGCGATCTTTAACATGAGTGTTTGGCAAAACGATATTTACAACCTATTTCACACTTGGAAAGTATAGAATATTACGGAACCTGGTGAAAACAATATTTACCGTCTCATTTACAAGTATTTTCCAGGTGACTTTATTTTTGCATTCCGAAAACTTTGCAGCAGTGCGCTAAGTCGCTAAAACAATATTGTAATCGTAACATAAAAGAAAAAAGATCATATTTTTTACTTTATTTTGTTAAAATTGAGAATGTTATTAGTTCCTTTAAAACCACAACATTTCATTTTTAAAGATATATTATTTACTTTAGTTTCTGCAAGAAATGTTCGCAAATATTTTAAAAAATGGCAAACTACAAAAATGAAAAAAAGGAAGATATTATTAACATGCATGGCCAAGTAAAACTTATAAAACTGTTATTTTCAGTTACTGAAGTTACTTTCATTACTGTTATTTTCAGTTTACTTCTCCAATCTTAAAATTTCCATACTTCCATACTTTTTCTTATATCTCTCGGTTGCTATCATACTTCTCAAAATTCATTAGTGTATATATATATAATATTATATGAAACACGCTGACAAAAATAAATTCAAAATCACAGGTCCTAAAATCATTTATATGAGAGTAGCCTACGATAAAATACCGACTAAGCCAGAAATGTCACCTGGGTGATTTATCTCGATATCTTAAGTTCAGCTTCCGAGAACAGTATTATGGGATCATTTTGCTTTCGTATTACGCTGAGACTCATTTATGATCTTTAGCATGTGCACGGGCATGAATATAATTCGGCTAGAGCCATGTCTTCCGCAGTTGCTGCGTCGCGAACCATTGCTGTAACATCGATGTCACAACTTATTTTACCCATCAATACACCCCACTCTCCTGTTCCAAGCTGGAACGTCCTTTATGAACTGCCCCTTATAAGGAAGGATTACTTACTCGGAGCCGAACGCTTATACTTCGTGAAATTCTTAGCATGAAAGCCTTAAGCATTATGTTATATAGTCACTTACCTTGATTCATAACCAAATTATGCAGTTGCGTTTTCGTAACGACGAAAAAGCAATTTGTCAGTCATTTAATTCTATTTAATTATTATTGAACATTAAAAAATCCATTGAAATACAATTATCATTTGTTTACCAAAACTAGTTTTGTTAGAGGGAGAGAGAATAAGTCAGATATTATACAAAAATAACACACACTTCTATGCAATACATAACAGAAGCAATGGTATTCAGAAAATGTCAATTAACAAATTGTTTGCATACTGAAAATGCGACACATTATAAAATCTGACAAAATAAAAAATGCAAAAATACAAATTCTATTCACATTTCGAGAACAGCCCTTTTGGCTTGAAATCTTAAATTTATATATCTCAATGCTAATATTTATAAAAATAGAATTGACTGATATTGCAAATTCTTAAACGATACCGGTGTATACTGCAATTAAGATAAATATTTCTTACACCAAGACAGGAACCCCTAATATTAAAAAACATTAGTCAAAAATCTTCGAATATTTCTGTAGTTTATACTAAAAATATGAAACACCGAATAAGAATGAACAATAAAATTCGGAATTCATATGGTTATTATTTTCTAAAGCGTTTTGCTTTAGAAGCAAAACGCTTTTTGCATTTTTCAGTTTGTGCAAGCTATTCAAGCTTGTGTATTATTCAAATACACATTAAATTTTGTGTTTATTCATTTCTACAATTTCATTTATTTACACTGATCAACTTTCCACTCTCATGAGTTGTAAAAAGTTTTGAAGATTAAGTACACCCTCCCTCCGCTTGCTGCGATAATTGGGGTCTTCCCGAAGATTTGCACCTGAAACCTTTAAACAATTACTCCTTCCTGTTCACCACTTACAATAACTTGCAAGTTAAGACATAGTTTGAGCCAAGACTGAAGCGGCATTTAGCCAATCAGTGACCTACAATAAATAGATAACTCATGTCTGTGACTAGAGAACACCACAAGGTCATTATGCAAAATCAGCATCCATGACAGTCAGAGTTCAGCAGCTGAATAATTCAATGGTTTGTGTTTGTAAAGCGCCTTATCCTCAGCTATATTATATAAAAATAACTATGTTTAGAAGTTTATCTGCAAGCTTTTCGTTTTAGCAATTTATGAATATACATTTCGTGCACCCTAATTAGAAGCATTCAAATCGTTACTATGATGTAGGAATGCTTGCTGGAAAACCCTTAGCAAAAGTAACATTTTATGAAACATACAGTTTCAAATGCCCTAAACAAAATTATATTGGCTATATAATGCATTCATCGTTGGCTGAGTTTATGTTAGGTTAATCAATACTACTAAGGGGAAAAAAAGTTGATAACAAGTCATATGAAGATTCTTGCAGCACAAATAAGCATACCACCAAACGTTCTCTAATGCAATATGTGCAATAATAATAAAACTTATAATTTTTGTAACATTTATATTGTGTAAAAAAATAATGAGAAATTAGCATTCAAGAAATTTCATGTTAACGTTTCAGCTGATAGATACTGAAACTAGTTTTTTTTGGTTTGTTATTAAGACGTTAGCATGAAGGAAAACAACATCCGAAACGCTGTCATATTGTCGCTATCAGTTTCACTATCAGCGAAAATTCTCTATGATGTACAGTGACGTATTCCATTAAAAAACCTGTGATGAAATACTATTTTATTCCTGATCTCTCAAAAGAATAACCAAATATAGCGATCATCTTGAGGGTTTGTAACCCTAAGACCAACATGTAACCCTATTCAGCGTACGTTGTATAGGGTTAATAATGTAACCCTATAATTTATTAACCTAAGGGTTAATAATGTAACCCTATACAGCGAACTGAGTTGGGCATACCTGACGTCATTTTCTTTTTACCAAAAATCTCGAAAGTTCTAAAGCAATCTGTAAGATTTTGGCTGGCGGTGCAGATCATTGTTTTTCTAGAGTTCGGAATTTCATCGTCCTTAAAGGTGACACTCTTCATTATTAATTTATTAATTCCTTGTGATATGAAGGGGAATTGAAAATAAAAATAATAGCAAAAAAAAGCGTGGGATGTATTTAGTGAACACCTATTATTTTATCAAGGTCAATGAATACACTTTCTATAACTTAAAGCTGTTGGGGTAGATTGTTTTACCTCAGAGAGGCACTTTTCTACACCATGGGCTAAATGGCAGGTCACGATGACCCCGAAGGCTCAGAGAAGGTTGGGGGAGTGGACCCACTAGAACAGCTGTTGGTAGACAGATGGTAGCCTCCCGTCAAGCTATCCAGTGTGTTCTTTAACTTGCACAGGGTATGGCTCTCCCGCACACGGGGCCACGGCTTAACGTCCCATCCGACTGACGGCGGACTTTCCAAGCTTATCGATGTCCCCTACTTATCGTGGGCAGGGCGGGGAATTTTGCGGAGATAAATCTCAACGCTGACCCAGCTGGGACTCGAACCTGGGACTGTAGCTCTAAGAGTAAAGATATAAGAACTCATGTATATACGAAATTCAGTATCCATTCCTTAAAGTGTTGATCTTTGTTATTATGCAAAGTGCCGAATTTTCACCCAATTTGACAAAAAGACAGGATTTTATTTCACAATTGCTGCTGATTGAAGATCTCGTTTTCTTTAGCAATAAGGCCAACTCCCCATTTCATTCTTATAAAATTCATATATATCAATATAAATTTCATCAATTCTGCTTTTTATCGTTTTTGTGCAATTCTTCGTGCAGTGTTACGAATAATTGAGAAGTCTTCTATAGTTTGTGTCAAAAGTCCTATTCAAATATCGTTAACAAGATAAAAGCGTATTTCGTACTCCACACGAATATTCAGAACCTGTAACCATATTTGGGTACATAATCCAGCTTTTCCATATATTGGGGACATCTGTAACCATATTTGGGGACACAATCTACCTTTTGTAGATTAAAGGGAAATGTTCCTTTTAAATTTTTAACCTACCAGAAATGGCATATGGTTTGTCAGACCGATTGAGAATATATTTTGTAATAATTTTGCAACACAAAAGTTTAGGCGCAAGCGCGCTGTAGTACCCTCCTAATATAACATACTGAACTTAGCGTTGTAATGTTTAGTATGTCCGATTACTCCGGGTTAACATTCGGTTACTCCGATTACTCCGGATTACATGCAAACTAGGTCTATCTACAACGACGCCACTCTTTGTGCTGCAATTTTAACTTAGTTATTTTTATGTGAACACAATAAACTGATTTTATTTAAATTTAAGTCCTATAAATAATCCAAATGGTAAGTAATTAGTTCTAATTAGTAGCAAGTATTTATATTTTTACTTTTTTTTTTCAATTAAAGAATACCTTTGTATATCAGTAAACATTTATTAGGCATTTTTGAGATGTATTTTTTATTTCTTTGAATAAAGACTTTTTGAAAAAAAAGTAGTTTTTTAACTAAATTACCATAAAATAAACAAAAACAAACAGTTTATTTCAAATTTATTTATTATTTATTTATTATATACCTCTTGGAGAACATTTTTGCATAATCGGTCTGGGAGACCGACATCACCTCTTCATTTTTATCATTCATAAAAATATCCCAGATAAATCGTGTGAGCGAAATCATGCGAGTAAAATTGCTATTTAAATTTTTACTGAAATTAAAAATCAAAATAGGGAGATTTACAGATAATATCTATTGATTTTCCTTAAAAGTTTTCAATACTGCTAATAGTACGGCAGGTTGTTGTTGTTACAGGTACCATGTGAGCAACCAAAAATTTAAATGAAACAAATTTCTTTGGGTTAATAAATAATCAGATCATGGAAGGTAAGTTAATGTATAATCAGATGATGGAAGAGAAGCTAATCGATAATCAGGTGATGGAAGAAGAGTTAATCGATAATCAGATGATGGAAGGAAAGTTAATCGATAATCAGTTAATGTAAGGTAATTCACTATATTTAAGAAATATCATATTTCATATTTAACTACTGAACTATATCCTACTCCAAATAGCTAAAAATATTGTGGATCTTTATTTCATAATTCTCTGTCTAAACGTCTCTACTTCTACACTGCTGGCCATTAAAAGTGCAGTACCTGGAAGAACTCATCAGATTGTCCCGAAATATGCAAGATGGGTAGCCCATGGGAAAACATGTAAATGATTCAAAGCGCAGCACATACGCACATCATGTGTGACAGTAACACCCCCTGGAAGTGGTATAAGAGAAGATTACAAAGAACCGGTGCAAAACATTGGAATTGTGTTTGCTCGCAGTTCTTGTTCACTAAAAGGATCAAGTATGCCCCGCCGAAGAATACGGCATCCATATGACCAGGTTTCCGAGTTTGATCGAGGGAGAATTGAGGGATTACGGAAAGGCGGATTATCGTACCGAGACATCGGTGCTAGTGTTGGACGAAACGCTGCCACATTGATGAGAATATAGCGTCAGTAGGAAGAAGAGGAACGAACTCACCGACGTGAGAGATCTCAACGGCCCTGTCACACAAACGAACAAGAGGACAGATATCTTGTGCGCATGGCTTTGAATGATCGTCCGGCCACATCAAACACCTTAGCTCAACAGTTAATATCAAACACTTTAGCTCAACACCTTAGCTCAACAGTCGAACCATACGTGCGGACACTGGTTGATGTTGCACCTCAACCAGTGTCAGAACGTACGGTTCGATGTCATCTTCAGAATCGGGGCACCTTTGCTAGGAGTCCATTACTTTGGCTAACATTGATTCTACAACACAGGCATATGCGACTGCAATGATGCTAAGAACGTCACTCATGGATGTGCAAAAGGTATCGCATCGTCTTTTCAGACGAATCCCACTTCAGTATGCAGCTCCATGATGGACGAATCTGTATCTGGTAGTACCGCGGCAACAGATTCAGTGAGACATGCATGATGCAGTGCCATACAGGTTCGGACCCTGGTGTTATGGTATAGGGTGCCATTGGACTTACTCATGCACGCACCTCGTATGCATTACTGGTACTTTGAACAGCCAGCGTTACATCACTGAGGTGTTGGAGCCTATGGTCATACCTTATCTTCAGCTGCTCTCTGGTGCCATTTACCAACAGGATAATGCACGACCACATGTGGCATGCATCGTTCAACAATTTCTGGATAGACACCCTGTGACACTTCTGTCTTGGCCTGTGCGTTCACCGGATCTGTCCGCAATTGAACTTGTCTGGTCCGTGATCTCACGACGACTAGCATACCAGACATCAGCAGCTGCTACAACAGATAAACTTTGGCTAGGTATCGAAACTGCATGGACTGACATTCCTGAAACACACATCCGACTTCTCATCCTCTCAATGCCGTACCGTGTAGAAGCGGTTATTGCCGCTCCTGGTGGTTACACAAGATACTGATTTCTTTGTATTCCATAAGACTAACCGAGTTGTATTTGTAATCATTTGATCCTTGTAACACCCCCACCTACGATAGGGGACCACCTTGACGTGGTGGTGGTGGGGTGGGGGTGGGGGGGGTCTTGTGACTCAGCAACCGGTCGAAGACTCTACAGACTGCTTTGGTCCACGGTTGCACAGAGTCAAGACCAACACTAGGTCGAAGGCATTGCTGACCGGTTTAGTGGCCCGGTTGGACAGTGTTAAGACCTCAAAATCAGGTGCTCAGTGGAGCAAGTTCAAGGGCCCTGCAGAACAGAGTGGTGCCCTAGTAGGCAAGGGCCTTTCAAAGTCTAGGTCCCACTAATAGTCTCCACCCCGGGAGCCGAGCGAACCTGGATCTATATATCTTTGTTCATGGCTAACCGGGGAACAGAGTAAATTTAGGTTTTGACCGATGGATGAGCTTTCCTTCTATAGGACTGCTCGCCATAGGATTGTCGGGGATGAGTCATATCTATATGATATGGTCTTGCCCCCGACAGTAGATAGTACACGGCATTCCATAACTAGTAGGGTCTAACGACGGAATCGGGGTTTATCGTGGTTGCTGTGTCGTGCAGCAACAAAGAAAGAAAGAAAGATCCTTGTAACATAAGCTGTGTATTCATTAAATTGGCTTTGATATCTCTTGTCTTTCCTGGTATTGCACTTTTAATGGTCAGCAATGTATAATGATCAGTTATGACTTGAGATAACTGCGATCTTACTGTATAGCCAACATGACTTCTGATTGATCATAAATTGGATATTTTGATAAATATATGCTATTCGTACAAAATTGTGTTTGTTTCACTTAATGCTTTTCTTTAAATTTTGCAAAATGTTAGGATTGCAAAAATACTGATAAATTTCTCCTTTTTAAATGTCTTATATTGATTATAATCTTAAAATAACGGTAAACATGCAGCACAACATTAAAAAAAGATTTTTGCTTGTTATTTACGTTTTGATCAAGTTATGAGACCACGGATTTTCCTGATTTCACACAATTGTACTTTACATAATGTCAAACGAGAAAGGAAACGAAGTTTCCAAAACCAAAGACATTCTAATAACTAGCCAAGTGTGAAAAAACATCATTCTGTCTCCTGGACTCGGGATCTCCTGGCTACATGCCAATTGTTCTAACAGTTCTCTAATGCGGTGGCAATTTAGACTTCCTTCAGAAAGGTTATGATGATAGTTACTGCTCTAAAACACAACTATGTAGTTCAAATTGTCAGAGTGCACCACTCGCTATTTATACTGAAGGTGAACAAAATATTTAATAACCATGTATCAAGTAGGTTCTGGTGCAAACTTGAATTTTTTCAGTCTTTTATTACGATTTGTCCCAAATTTGTAAATAACTTTTATAATTAAAAATAAAAGTGTATAATTGAAATAAAACACTAAAATAGAATGTCTTGTTGCTTTATGTGTTTTAAATTGGTGCTAAACAGCGACAGAATTGTAAAAGTGTGAATTCAGGTAATCGCAATATCAGATATCGCAACAGCGAACCTGAGTTACCGCACAAGTATCAAAATTAATAATTGATATTTTAAAATAAAATAATCAATGATCGCACTGATAAAACACTTGTAAACACCAAATCAATAATAAATCAGTACTGGTCGCTGAACCGTTTTTAGTTGTTTGCTTGTTAGTCATCAAAGAATATGCTTTTACACTAAATGGAAGAACCGAGAAGGTATTGCATATTTCATATATTTTCTATAAAATGTAGTTTTAACAGTATAATGATGCCATGTGTTTCTTTATTTTTGTGGTGCATCTTCGAAGTTGATTAAACATTCAAGTTTGTGACACAGCAGGATTTGTAATGTCTGTAATTCCATAATACGATGTAAATAATTTATACATTTGTATATAATATACAGGGTGATTCAAAACTTATCGTTCAAATTTCGTGGGGAGGTAGGGAATATGTCAGGAAACCGATTTCACATAGGAAAGTATGTCCGCAAACGTCATCTACGTGAACAAAATGGACAAGTAAAGTGAACACAAGGAAACAGTACAGTTAAGTGGTAACGAATGTGACTTTTATTCCAACAAGGTAAAGTACAGGTTCACAGTAGGTGCTCAAAATTGCGACCATTTACACGGACACAGGATTCACAGCACCGTTGCATTGACCGCCGAACATTTTCAAAAACGCCTGGCATATCACGGACAATATTGCCTGCGGCGGACACTATTCGTGCAACAAGGTCCATTTCACTGTCGACGGGGGTCTCGCTATCTCTTGATGCGTAAAACGATTCATCTTATCACTAGTAAGTCAGCTCGTACACTGATGACAGCGGGAGTGGTCGGGCGAGCTGTACACTGGTTGGGTACACACAGCGCCCTCTACATATGCATGCGTACATTTGCGGACATACTTTCCTATGTGAAATCGGTTTCCTGACGTATTCCCTACCTCCCCACGAAATTTGAACGATAAGTTTTGAATCACCCTGTATATACCTAAAGAGAGTATTTTATTTAAAATGAGTTTAAATTTTTTAATCTGAGTTACCACACGAGTATCAAAATAAATAATTGATATTTTAAAATACTTTCCATAAGTATATATATATATACAAATGTATAAATTATTTACATCGTATTGTGGAATTGCAGACATTACAAATTCTGCTGTGTCACAAACTTGAATCTTTAGTCAACTTCGAAGATGCACCACAAAAATAAAGAAACACATGTCATCATTATACTGTTAAAACTACAGTTTATAGAAAATGTATGAAATATGCCATGTCTTCTATGTTCTTCCATTTACAGTAAAAAATATTCTTTGATGACTAACAGGCAAACAACTAATGAAAAGTTCAGCGACCAGTGCTGTATCCACCACAAAATGGCGTAGTTCATTCAGCCATCCCGTGAACCTTCTGCAGGTGGCACTGGTCGATATCCATTACCTCCTGCCATAAACGCTCTATAAAATCTCCAGGAAAAGTTCCATAGAAGGACAACGTGGTCCTTTTCGTCGACAACGTAATAAAAAACTCTTGGCAACTTCTATAAAAGATTAGACTTCGCTTCTACCAAATATGACAGGGGATCGATATTGTCGGAGAGGCCTTTCATGGCTGTCACTGTAGTCTACTCGACGCACAAATGGAAACTTAGGGAAGCATTTCTTCATCCCCCGCCTTTTACACGTGAAGCTTGTAGTAAAAGTTTGGTTACAAAAGACTTCTGGATTACTGGCTGATAAGACTGCGAAGAAATTCTTTCGCACATTTTGATTTACAAGACGTCCTGTAACTTAGATGTAAACAACAAAGTGGAAGAAAATAAAAATCATGTAGGTACATAATCGACGTAGGTTTACAGAGAGAAATTTTCTAAGAACAAAAGATGCATTAAACATGTATTTTCCCGCACTGATTGCACAATCATTTCCTTATGCGTCACAGTGTTTAAAAGCGATTCCATTGTTTCACTTTACTCGCTAAATCTTCTTTTCTGCTATTCCAATATCGTCGATTTAACGTTTCACGAAAGCTTTAAAATAAACAGAGAGGTCTTCTCCGTTTCATTCTTTAAATTTATATGAGTATCATACATTATGTCCGCTCCGTCAGCTTTTGAAAAACATTCACACTCTTGATTTCAGCTCGCAGTTCTTTAAGCAGTTTGCATTGCTAGTACTGATGATTTTGGATCCTTTCTAAACATCACCTGTATAATATCTTATATTTATAAAATATTAATATTACTACTGGTGCAGGCTGTTTATTAGGATATATATTTGAATTCTATGTTTTTCTCGCATATGTTTACGCGTTAATATGTACACCAAAAAGGAAATATAAACTGTAATTAGATATAAACAGGTCTCGACTGACATAGTGGTTAAAGAAGTTAGCGACTGTTCCAACAGGTTCCAACGCACACAATTTACACCAAAGAAACTTTTCTGCACACTTTGATTTACAAGACGTCTTGTAACTTAAATGTAAATAACAAAGTGGAATAAAATAAAAGACATATAGGTATAAATCGGAATTATTAATAAAGGGTTATTAATAATTATTGAATGTTTGGATGAAAATTTATGTGTTGTGTTAGCTCTAACTGAGGCAGCAATCATTAGGGACGTCGTTCTTAGTAGGGCATGTCTTTATATGAGAAGGCCTGTAAAAACTAAGAATGGTTTCTAGGTATTCTACAAAATGTTAAAAAGGAACATTAGTGTTGCTCCCAGATGAGAAATGCATTTTTCTATAATAATTGTTTTCTATAACATCATAGAAATTGTTACCGAATCACCATGCCACTCTGTAATTTTCTGAAATTTATAAGTAATTAATGATGAATACTCCAGGTTTAGGGTGAAGAAGGACACAGACAAGGCAGCAAAATATTTCATTGTGCAGCGGGGAGGAGATGAGTTTAAGAATCCGGATTTTTTTTTTTGCTTTATTTTTAAATACAAATGGTCAGTGCTAAGCTCATACTCACGAATATAAAAATAATAAATGTTTAAAGTAAAATATCTAAATATCATGTTTGACACTGGACACTAAAGGATCAACTAACATCACCAACCAACATGACATCTAAGTATGCCAGGGATGATTTTTAGGTATCAAACGTCGACCACGTGTGGAATAATTGACAAATAAGCTAAATGTATTGTTCGTAAGAAGATCGATTGAAGTGTTGATAGCTAAAGTGAAAATTGGCATTTCTTAACGTAAGAAATTATGTATTTCTCTAAACGCTTAAATGTTTCGAAAAAGTGTAAGAAAAGTTTGCAAAGATTTAGCTTCTGTGGTGAAAACTCGATAATCTACTATTCTCGTGATAGCCGATTTCATATTGAAATAGTCAACAATAACAAGGATATCTATTTCCCAGAGGTAGGTTTATCTATTATGGAATAAAATCAGAGTCACAGTGTAAGATAGTTTCACAACAATAATTATTAGTCTTATCAACATCTCGAATATAATTACTTTAGGTTTAGATCAGGGACGGCTCTTCCGTCAGATAACCTGGGGCACTGTCCCACCAAAAATAATTGCACAAAAGAAATCAAATTTAATATTCGTGATTTATGATATCTAAATCAACAAATTTTGATATTCATTTTAATATTTATGTTCCGTGTTACGTGATCAATCACAGATTTACTTCGCGAATAAGCTCTACGTCAGCTGCTTTTGTATTATCAGTGGTAATTTTAACATCATCGCCACCGTCGGGAATCTTAATAGCATTATCTCTTATAGCGTTCACACAAATGCGCATGCGCTGAATTACAACAGTGTTGAACTGCAGTATGTGGTCCCCTGTTTCGAAGTGGCCCGTGACACTTGATTGGCTGATTCTACTAGTTCAACCAATAAGCTAAGAGTTTGTTATTTAGAGAATATTTTCATTTGACTGTGGCAGGATGAACAAAAACTTTCCTGACAAGATGTATTTCCACTGGGTTGGTAACTTTTCATTTTGCCAAGGAAATATACTTATATGTGAATATTCTAAGAACATTAGATATGAAAATATAAAATGTGTTGAACATATTACCTAAAATAAAATGCTAATAAAATCATACATTCTGATTAGTAATCATAACTAAGTTGGCTAAACCCATAGTTTTCTTTCCCTTTCGATTTGTAACTTGAAGGTCTCCGGTTCGTTTAGAGCTCCTGTCATTAGTTTTCTTTAGTCATGTTTCTATATAATTCATTTTACTAAGGTTTACTTTCCGTTGCAATCTAATAGGAGAATTAAAAAAAAAACAATGGAAAACGTTTGCAATATTAATGATAAATTTTACAGTTTACTGTATCCTTCAATAGATTTCGCAGCACCCGCCTATATCAAATGTAATTTAATTATAACATAGAAAAGGCAGTAATACTTCAAATATATTATTCTTCGCTTGGAGGGGCGGGGGTGGCTCAGTCGGTAGCGCGCCAGCTCGTAATCTGCAGTTCCCAGGTTCGAGTCCCAGCTGGGTCAGCGTTGAGATTTATCTCCGCAAAAATTCCCCGCCCTGCCCACGGTCAGTAGGGGACACCGATGGGCTTGGAAAGGCCGCCTTCCGTCGGATGGGACGTTAAGCCGTGGCCCCGTGTGCGGGAGAACCATACCCTGTGCACGTTAAAGAACACGCTGGATGGCCTTGACGGGAGGCTACCATCTGTCTCCCAACAGCTGTTCCAGTGGGTCCCCTCCCCCAACCTTCTCTGAGCCTTCGGGGTCCATGTGACCAGGCCATTTAGCCCATGGTGTGCAAAAAAGTGCCGCTCAGAGGTAAAACAACCCAACCCAACTTCGCTTGGAGCCTTTAAGAGAATGATAATTTCGTTTACCCCATGTTTTAAACTCGGCTTCGTCTGAGTTAGTCACTGATATACTTTTGCTACTGAACCATTTTTAAGACAGGTTGAAATGGAAGTCGGTGACACGAATGCTGAATATTATGTTTTTCTTATATAGTTTGATAGGGATGCATGTATTTTTGTTAAGTGCTTACTTGGTAGTAACGTACTTTAAAAACAAAGTCTTCGTGTCATAATTTCATTATTATCAGGTGAAATAAATTAGCATTTCCTTTATTGGTTCCTAGGTAGAAAATTTTAGACTTTCTTTTCGAACGTAGTTTTCTTAAGCTTCAAATCGACACTCAACTTGTATCCTCGATGCCATACCCGTAATATTGAAAATATTATGGCATTCTTTATCCCATATATGTATACTATATGTTATTATATAATGAATTGTAGTATCAGCATGATTGTGCAAGATCGGGTGAATGAATATGAAGGATGGGGAAGTTATTTGATTTTTTCCTGCTCTATATAGGGCGAAACTTGCAGTGTTTTGCTAACACTGACGTTGCCATGAAGAAGGAGAACCCTTGAAATGCATGTTGTTGGATGATGTTCTTTCATCTCCTTAACCATTTTGGCACAACAATTTTGGTATAATATTAGCTCAGTTTTCCAGCTCAGAAATCAAATTTTGCCAACTGAGAAAATTAGTACTTTACATAAATTTAAATTTAATTTACGGCTCTGTCTGAAAAACAAAGGATCTTTCGAGTTCGATAAAGGGCTTATGTGGGTACCCGTCCGACTGAAGCGACGATTTTAAAAAATAGCACAGCTGACTGGTTTCTCAAAAGGTGAGATATCTCAGGTTTTTAATCAGTGGAAAAATAACTCACATTGCTTGTCTAAGAAGCGTAACTATGTCATGATGACAATCTGTCAGGAACGAGATCGCCGTCGTCTAAGAAGGTTTGTATGGAGAAACAGGACTTTCTGTGCGCAGCAATTGACCGAAGCATTCAATCAAGGCTGTTCCCGACCCATATCTCAGCGAACTATGCACGGGATCAGTATTACAGCACAGGGAATTGCAGAGGATCAGTATTAGCAGTCGCATGCCTGACGGAAACCACTGATTTCTGCGAAGAACCGGTAAGTTGGTCTCAGGAACATGAGAAAAAATGGGAAGTTGGTCTCAGTGGTGTCAGGAACATTGTGACTGGGCACTGGAAGACTGGAAAAAGCCATGTGGTCCGACGAGTCACGGTACACCTTGTTCTCTACCGACGGTATGCAGAGAGTTTGGCGGAAGTCCCATGGAGAAATGGAACCAGCTTGCCTTATAAACACAATTCAAGGTTCTGGAGGCGGTGTCATAGTGTGGGGCATGCTCTGTTAGTACGAAACAGGTCCCCTGATATTGCTGGAAGGTCGGGTGTTTTACAATGCTATTCTGAACATTGTTGCCGATTAATTCCATCCTGCAATGTTAATTTTTTATCTAGCAGATGACGGCGGTAAGAAGAATATTCTCCAGAGGCACTTCGATTTTTGGCACCAAAATTTTACAATTCTTTACCACTTAATATGAAAAATGTAAACAATTTGACTGTCTTCAAAAAGAAATTGCATACACATATATTAACTGCTATGAATCCTACTTTGCGATCAATCGTTTAAATATTTTATTTGAAATTAATGAATATCCTTTCCTTTATTATTGATGTGTCAAGTTATATTAAGAATTGATTGCTATTCCCATTATTGTTTGCTAGATTTTTAACGTTATTGGCAGTTAAAAGGGAACCTGGACGGGCGGTCTAGCTCCTCAGTTTCGGTATGTAATAACTAAAATTATATGTGTGGTTTTTATTTTTCTTGCTCTATTTTTTGGTTTTGTGTATTTGTGTTTCCACCATTGTTACTGTTACATATATGAAAATTAGTGATATATATATATAGATGTATGAATTATGAGTGGAAATAAATGCTGCTGCTACTACTACTTATGTTATAGACTAACATGTCTATAAAAATAGGCTCTGGTATGGGGTGATATCTTTCAGAAAAACACATTTTTTTTATTTGAAAATGATGAGCTTTAAAAAATATTCGACATAAAACATCGCATTTACCAAATAACATGAAACTAAAAGTGATTACGTACAATATTTTAGCAGATAATTAAAATTTACCTAATAAAATTTTAATTATCTGCTAAAATATTGTACGTAATCACTTTTAGTTTCATGTTATTTGGTAAATGCGATGTTTTATATCTGAATATTTTTTAAAGCTCATCATTTTCAAATAAAAAAAAATGTGTTTTTCTGAACGATATCACCCCATACCAGAGCCTTGGGATATTGAATAAAGAATGGTAAGTTTCAAAGCCTAGTGGAGATAGACGAAAAAAAACCCTATATATCGACAAAGATTTAATGTTAACATCTTGTCACCAGTGAGCTTGTAGAGAGCTGTTTCTCCTCGTGCTAGTAGGCAACGACATCAAATTCCATCCCCTCGATCAGCGTGAAGCCGGACTCAACTCAAATATTTGACTTATGGAAAAGTTATCTACGCAAACAACTTGGCCATCTTATTCTTTGGATGCTCCTCACCTCCTTCACTTTCTAACAGTGCAACCAGGAGCTGCTGCAGCAGCAGCTGTTGCATAGCAAGCAAAGACGACGACGGTTGCGGAGGCATTGTGTTGTTGTCACAGTATTTCCGAGAAGGCGTCTACCTTGTAAAATGAGAGGAATTTTCAGTCTCGTTGCTGCTTACATAAGCAAGTACGCCTGAAACTTTTGTTGCCTAAAAGCATTAGGGAACTTTACGCCGAAAGTAGAAAATGAAAGAAAAAAGCAGGCTTATCCAATTTTTAAAGAAAAAGAGAAACACTATTTTTTTCTCAACATCTAAAATCAAAGCAAAAAAATTGCAGCAAATGAATTTCAAAATATTTAATAAAAACAGAGATGATTACATCGATCAAAGCTGAAAAGTTGTAGAGTAACAACACATCGAGACATAAGAATAAGAAATTCAAATAGTAAAAAAAACAACAGGAAATTCCTCAGGTAGAATTACGGGGATATTGGATTACAGCAGGTATTAATATTTATGGTTTTTCTATAACTTCTATAAAAAGAGGTAGATTTATACCAAGATCTACAATACTGAATCGAAATGTGCAGGTAGAACAATGTAAGCATGACTGTTTTACTACGAAATACGCGAGATACAGCACTTAGGTGGATTACGTCACGATAACAATAGAATACAGTTGATTTTAAAAATGAAGAATTCAGGAAAACAGTAGGAGTAGATGTAGAAAGGATTTTGTTTTGTGTAGTGCACCGTGACAATTAGATTGTCGATGATTGTTTAGTAGATGTTTTTTATGAACAACAGATCATCCTTAGTTAATGGAGAAAATGTGATTTCGTTCAAATATTTTGTGTAGTCAGTAGAAAAAGTTCGCTAGAAAAAGTGATTGGTAAGAGTTGTACCAATGATTTGTTTTATGATGCGGTTTTCGAATGTGTATTCATTTATAATTTGGTATATGATGACTGTCAAAAGTAATAAGTCATTAGTTAGTTAGCTTATTTGGTATTTCAAGAAATTAATACTTAAATTTTCACGTTAATATAACTAATTGTCTCAATTATTAAAGGAGTTCATTCAGTGTCTGTTTCTTTATTACTAATTCACACACGGTTGTGGTAAAGTAAAATATTACTTAAATCTGTAACAATATTGCTACGACAGACGAACTTGCTAAAGTGCATTTATGATAAACGTGTCATGAACGCTCGTAAATGCTTCTGCGTGAGATTTATTTTAACCAACGAACTGGAATACTGAAACGACCTGAAAAATAGGAAAGATCGAATTGTTATGTTGGAGTTGTGGATATCCGAAAGGATGCATAATTAGTTTCAGTATGTACGCAATGGGTGTATAAAGTGAAGAAGCATTTTATATGGTGAGTGCGGGGAAGGTTGATTAGTTTATTGTTGTGGATCGTGTTGGTAAGCTGGTAAAGGAAAATAATAATTTGTTATCTTGTGCGTAGTGATCAACGTCTGAAAAGAATTGGGTCTGAGAAACCAATACACTTAGTTGTAGTTTTGGAGTACTTGAGGACTAAAACCTAAGAAGGAAATAATTTAGTGTATGGTTATTTAGTTTGTTTAGGAATTGGTAAGGATATTCTCGTAAAATTGAATATTTATTTACCAACATGATTTTATTGTTCATTGAATGATATTAGCCTTGTTTTGTGATTTGGATGTGAATAGAATTGAGAAAATGGCTTCTTCTGAAAGTTTATATTTGTATTATTATAGAGTTTCGTGCCGGTTGACTTAGTTTGTTTATAAATAATTATCCATACTTTTTCAATAAATTGCATTGTATTGTAACTTTCATTGACAGGTTTTTACTTGAACTCACACTCAGTGATCATCCATTTTAATTAGCAACAATATCTTAAAATAAAATACCATTCAAATTAATATCAACTCGATCGTTTCTGCCATATTTTACGGTTTCCTAAAAAGGAGGAAATAATATTGACATGTAGTAATTTCTTCGATAATTCAATTATTGCAACATACATTTTTGAGATTTTAAAATAAGTAGGTATATTTTTTGCAGTTATAGAGTCAATTTGTTTTAATATCCAAATTTAATAGGAAACCCTTTGGACTTAAAATATTTTATACAAGTCTATTAAGGTAATCGTTAGCAGTTCTTTATAGCAGACAAGAAACGTCGCTTCAATTATTTTAATTTTAGACCGAGAATAGTGAGATGAATATTCTCTTTTTTTTGGAATTTGCAGAAATTCTCCATATGGTTCACATCAATGGATTTCCTGGAGAAGGCGCTATATAGGAATGATTTCAGTATAGGTCAATTATTTCTCACAAATACAGTAAATGATAGATATGGTTTAAGGTTTACATTTTAGGGTGAATCATTAAACGTTGATTGAAATTCAGAATTCTTGTCAGTGAAGCACTTCGTGCTAAAAGCATTAGCGCAGTCCACGCCGGCATCTAAAAAATAATGCTATGGGGGGGGAGGGGGGGCAAGTCAAACAATGGGGAAGGAAAAAAAATAAAATGGAAGAAACAAGAGACTGGATTTCCATTGTAGTACAGCATTTCCTTTCTGCTTTAGAAATATTTAAAAATGGTCTTGAAAACTATGTTAAATGTGCACATGTTTAACAACGTTTTGTCTCAATTACCCTTACTGGCATTTTAAAAGGGAAGGGGACACTTACCCGTAGTGTGATCGGCGAAGTCACACTATGGAACAGTCAGTTGACATTGTATGAATATAGCCAATTATATCAGTGTCAGTTGACATTGTATTAATTTATCCAATTATGCATAATTAAACATAATGTGTGATACCGGGTCGTTATAAAGGAACACCCATAATTTAAAAAGCTGCATTGTGTGATTTATTAATTTTTAAAGGGAAGCAAGTACACAATGGACGGAAATAACCCAGAAGCTCTATTGCGATACAAAGACATATCCACTGGTCCAGTAGTCAGGTATTTTAACCACAAAGGTAATGTGCTCACAAAACATCAAAGAACGCTTAAAGTTTCGTTTTGCGTTCAACAGTCTTCATTGTATGGCGCCAATCCATGCAATATTCAACTTCCGTCCATACTCTTCTTTGCATATCTGGTGTAACATCTACAGCAGCTATAGTGATTCTTTCCGTTAAATGCTGTAAATTACATTTTTTACCGGGAAAAAAATGTTGCTAATGTATCCCCACAAAAAGAATTGCAATGGTGTGAAATTAGGACTTCTAGGGATCTCGGGATTAGAATAGGTTCACCTATACCAATCTAGCGACTTGGAAGCTTAGTTTGAGACGATATTTATGTGATACTAACTTCAAGCTGTCATAACAAATAAACTTTGAGTGTTTCGTGACATGTTGTACACACAATTGCCTTTTTTTGTTAAATTATTTAGTTACGAGTTACTTTATAATCATTTAGTTACAAAAATTATTTAGTCAATGAAATATAGCCCTTTAAAGTACTTGCATTATTTTATAATGATTCTGTAATTAACAACAAGACAGACTTTGAATAGCTCTATGCGTTGAAGAATTTTAGGTACAGAGGAAACATTGTCTGTAGCGGGTAGGATACTTGACATGATTCAGAGCACATATATGTCACCAGGAGGTCGCAAATTCAACTAGGCTCTAAACAATTTTCCTTTATACTCAATAGCGTTAACAGCCTGCAGCTGCTGACCTGTGTTTGTGTGTTATAAACATATTGTTGTCATGGAATTAGGATTCCCTAATAATCAATTAATGAAGAAAAGTTTATTCTAAAAATAATAATAAATAACGACCTGAGCAGGGAAAACGATAGAGAAGTTCTTTTTTTTTCTCGGCTTCGTCCTCCCTATCACAGGTCTCACTAACATTTGGTTTTTTTCTTTCGTCATGCACTTGACGCATCAGACTTTGCTTCCAGCTGTTGTCCCGTATCATAGCCATATATGGTAAGGAACTATGAAAATTGGACCATATGAACTTGTGATGTAGCTCTGACTCAGCCTCCTGAAACGCAAGTTTTGTAGATCGGCTAGGGGAATATTATCGAAAATCGATCTCGCAAACGGAGATTCTGCCCGAAAACTTGTTACTGTCCTAACGCAAGCTTGGAGCTCTACAGGCCCACTACAGCTCAAGTTGGATTTTAACTCTTAGCAGTTAAGGCTGACACATAACTTCATAGACACCAAGAGAAGTTCAGACCTTCCTTCTAATTTACTTTTATACCGTGTGCCTCTCCCTGATCTATGGAGTCCCAACACTCCAGAAAACCTCTCTTAAACATTAAGGGGTCGCTGAAGCCTGTTTAAGGGAAAAGATCGATTGCAAGTAAACTTCTAATTGTTGGAATTGCATACCACTGAACACTTTAGTTTGTCGGATCCGATTTAGACGAGAAAATATATCTGCTTAAAATATGCAACTTAGCAGCTGATATTTAACTTCATCTTTAATCTCTTATAGCCGTCCCGTGGCCGAGTGGTTAGCGCGCTTGGCTACTGATCTACGGGACCTGGGTTACCATGACCAAACAGCCATGCCTTACCCGGGGCTCGAGCCGCGGGTAAGGCATGGCTGTTTGTGTCGTTTTTCTGCTGAGGTCCTGCCATCCTCTCAGACCTTCTACTGTGGCATATAAACTGACAGGCTCCTGTCAGACCTCTGTGGCAAGCAGCTGCTTGAGGGGGTATTTATTTTTTTATTTAATATCTTATTAAACTTTGTTTGCAAATTAGAAGTTAATTGGATTTTTACTTAACATCGGGAACATTGGAATTTATAATGGAATCTGCATTATAAACTAAAAAATTAGAGATCCAACTCTTAGAAAGCGAAATTACCACTATACGATTCGGTCTTCAAATGAGCTGACCTTAGTTCCCCTCTAACAATATCATATTTAGGTTTGGTTAAGTGCAAAGCGCGATTTTGGCAAAAAAAACCACGAGGTGACACGTGAAATGCAGCTACTCTATAGGTCATGTAGCTGGGAGTGCATCGTCCCAGACCATCTCCAATTACAGGTAACTTCTAATGACTGATCCCTCAAGGTATAAGGCTTAAACTCATCAATAGAGGAGATCCTGGTGGGCGGCGGAAGGTAGCTTAGTAATCAGAGCACCTAACACGTTATCAGCAGGTCGTGAATTCCTATCGCTCTCGGCTTAAGACAATTTTTGCTCTACGTTAAAGATTACAGATAATGTATAACAAACTTTTTAGGGACAATTATCATCAAGTGTACAGAATAAAGCAATTAAGAGCTTTAGGTTTTTCCCTGTCTGATAATATTTGAGAACTATAATAATAAATAAATATATGTTTTCCTTAAGTCGTTACTTTCAAAATTAGAAGGTTTTTCGTATGTACTTTGATTGAACATATTTATTGCTGTATAGGTAGACAGGTTCCAATATAGACAACTGTCTTTCTTGTCAAGCACTTCCCCAAAACTGATTAAGAATTGCTCTCCAGGAAAGATAACACTGAAATACACCGAAGGATCTTAACAGCTTGTAGGTTCTTGTAATTTTTGCATGTCTGCCAGGAAGAATCATATTTCCTTTCATAACCACCTCTCTTTGACCTTATTTTCAGGAACTCATGTGTTAATTTTATTGTAAGATAGACAAAATAGATTTAATTGTTAACAAAATATTTAACCGGTATTACATTTCATTATAATAGGGGTGAATATTTTGTAAAGCTAGTGAAGTGCCATGGATAAAAATTAACTATTAAACGTAATTGTTCTTCACAAATTATTGTTACATATAATTGCACTTTAGTCATTTGCTCAATAACTTTGCTGTGCGTGAATATGAGTCCTTATTGAGGATCAAGGCCAGTCGTTTCTCCTAAATGACGTTATAGAAATGGTAGTGTCTCTCCAGCATCATAAATGCAGTCAAAAATTCGATTTATGAATTAATCTTTTATAATAAAAATCGTCGCAGGGGACGAGACGTTAGAGTTCCTGGCAGTAGAGTGAAGAATCTGGATTTGAATCCCTTATATCGAATTTATATTTTCACTTTGATGCATCTTTTCTTCCTGTTGGAGACCAAGGTGTTGAACTCCTGCTAAGGCCTCGCTTCCTTACAGACTTTGTTCTATAATCAATTATATTTACAGGCTCATATCAGACATACGTTATGAGTAGAGTAATTATTTATAATAAATATGTAACTGCCTTAATTAAATCTTATTTTTAGGGAACGGGAAAACCGAAAAGCGAAGCAGGAGAAGAAGAGAAATGAAATCCTCTCACATTGTTTCGTTAAAAATATTTCCCTTTATTTTTCGCAATATATATTTTTGCTGTCTGATTAATGTAAATGAGGAAAACTACAATACGCTCGAGCTGCCCTCGTAACGGCCCAGCTGTTTGTTATATCTTCCTGTGGAATGCATTTCAAAATTTCAACTTAGGTGGATAATGGGATAGAGGTCGGCGTGCCCCCATTACCACTGACGACCTAAGTTCCGCCACCCTTAATAATTTCCCGAAGTCGGCGCCTGTGGTGTACTGTACATCACTGGGAAGAAATTCCTCTTTCTTTGTGATGCTGTCAATTGCGTCTGCTTATCAAGTATGCCGCTAATTTCATTACATTATGGAAAAGTGTTGTAAGTTTACATTCCGTGCAACTGTTGTGCGCACCTCGCTGTTGCAAGCACTATTAAAATTTTAGGTAGAAATATGCAAATTTAAATCTGTGGCGCTGTGTTTCCCACATTGCCCAATTACGGATTATTCCCTTAATTAGACAATGCGGGCCTCAAAAATCTCAGTCCGTTTCCTTAGGGGAAGACGTTTTTTTTAATCAGGAATTCCAATGATGAGCGCAACTCAGGTTTATGGAAACATAAAACAATAACAATATTTATTGAGACAAAATATTTAAAAGTACAGGCAGAACAATTAATCTTCCTAATAATCAATCATCTATCGTGGACTTAAAAAAAAGAAAGAACTTAAAGAATTAAATGGACTATGGAACTGTGGAACCCCTTTACAATTAAATCTAAAATTAAGGATAGCAGCTTATAAGATAAAGGAAGGGTAAGCATACCGTTCTAAGTACTCAGTTCGTTCGTCAGCAGCATCGGATTACGGCCAGGTCGTCGTCACTTTAGCTTCGGATGGGGACCATCTCCTTAATTCGTCCTTTAGCCGATGACTGGGAAAACATCTCCGTCGCACTGTGACTGATGTGAAGACGCGTCCTCAGTTGACCATCACATATGCTGTTAGATAATTTGGTTGCGGCGAAGGGAGGCGGTCGGCTGCATAATTGTGGTTATATTAGAAGGGGGAGGGTGCCCTTCACTGGTTAGGCGCTTCGGAAGCAAATTCCAGTTTCTCTGCTTCTAATTTTAGGAAACCACTCATTCATAGGGATGTCCTTGCGTTAACGCATCAAATCACAATGCTTTTGATTCAAAGTCCTGCACTCATTTCCAATGATTTGGATATGCCGATACTGAATCTGGCCGTCCCATCTAACTGCTCTCTCTAAAATCTCAGTGCTGTCTCCTCTGTTCAAAATCTCGGTCCAACTCAAGCCCTCCCTGCCTCGCTACTCTACCCCATGTTCCTTTCCCCTTGTTTTTCCCGAAAATGGTATGTTCACCATATGTAGCATGTTCAGAGGAACCTACGAGTAATAAATTCCCCCCAGGGGGTCTGTCGCTGCGCTTGAGGTTGACATCGCCGCCTGGGAAACAGAATTCCACGTTCGTTACTGTAAACAACTGGACGATGTCGTCCAGTCCTACATCTGAATTTGATGTGGGGGACGATTTCCCGAATACAGCTTCATATGTGAGATGGCACTAAAGCTGTCAGCAGTCTTTCGCACCGCCAGACCGTTCCAACTGGACCTCACACTGCAAGAAAATAAATGGTGATTCCTCCTGTTATCCACCCACGGGGCACTGTGTCGTGTCATCTGGGCGCTGGGCGTTCTCTGCATGTGGCCCGTCGAGGCAGCTGCGAATCCCGCCCCTTCCTAACGTGTACACCCTGTTAAGTCTGTTCATGTATTCCCTCTGTGCTGAAAAAAAAACTCAATCAAGTGAAAAATTAATTAAAAAAATATAAATCTTTATGCCTGATGTAAAATCAGCGCATAACACAACAAAACAGTAAAGAGCCATAATCGATCAAAGGCCATAATGGAAATATGACATTAATATGATAATAAGAAATGCATTTTTTCGTTAAGTAGTTACTTTGAAAATGAGAAGATTTTTCTTACATACTTGGTTTATTTTATTACTTTCATATTAATGATAGTACAAAAGCAATCATATTGATCAACAGTGATGCATTATTCTTTATAGCCATAGAGATAAATAATGGTCATTATTACTTATTTCTTGTGGTTTCTAGAAATAAATGTTTGAAACTTTGCAGTTTAAATTTTATTTCATCATTGTGTTTTACTAACTCATGATTGATTAGCAAAATTATGCTCTTCATGAGTTGTTGTCTGCATATTTCAAATCCCATTGCTACTATTCGAAACGAATTCATTGCGGCGTTTATTTCAAAAGTCATGAAGTTTAAATATAACAGATTTAATTGGAAGAACGCTTTAAACACCTAGAAAGCTTTAAGATGTAAAGATTAATATTACTTCACCTAAGGCGTGGTGCTGACTCTAATTATTCTTCTAAACAGCAAGGGACCTACTGTTGATATGGAATACAAGGAAAGATAATCAGATATCATCAATTCGGAATGCCTGATGCAGTTCTAATTTATTATTTATAAATCTTCTCGTTATAAGTAACGAAGACTTCATCGCTGGACGTGTAGAAGTTAAATGGTTATTAAAAATGCATATATCTGTTTTAACGATTAACACATCTCTCATTACTTCCCAGATGCTTCTCGAAGGCTGCAGTTTAGTAGTCTGATCATTTAATGTACGGAACAGTTAGGCTCATAAACAATTCATATTATAAAACTTATTTGATGTCGTTTTGTCTTTGAGTATTCTAGCCTTTGCCAACGAACTTTCGCAATAAAACTTAACAGTCTGTTTCAAGTAATTATCAGACAAAAGAAACCTTAGATCGAACCATATGAAAGGCAAAACAAAATATTTTCATCTCTTTAGCTTTTCATTAGAGATGCACGCATATCTTCTCTGCCATAGTTTCAGTGAAAGGGAGTATAATTTATTTAGAAACTCAACACATTCTATTCGCAAATTAGTCGTACACATTTGCATAGTTTCAATAGAATAACATTTAATGCGGAACAAATTGTCTATTCGGGAGAAAGATAATATTAATTATCTAAATTAAATATCTTTAAAACTATTTTTCTTTAAAATATGTTCACAATTTTAATGCATTGTTGATGTTTGAGCTTGAAATATTAATGTTGCTTTTTAAGTGTGCCAGTTTGAAATAGTTGCCTCCGTTTTAGTGGTCTTTAAATAATGTTTTGAAAACAAAATGCTTAAATAATGTTTAACACAAAGTACTGGACATCCAGTAATTTTTGTTATGAAATATGAGAATAAAGATCATCTTCAGACACAATCTTCAGACACAATTTGGTCCATTTATATTATAGTTTGGCCGAAATGTAATTTACATTCGACCTTAAGCAATGATCAGTGTAACATTTTTCGTTCTCTGAGATCCATACTGTTGATAGTCCCAAAACGAGAAGTTAATTTATTCCATGGTGAAATTAAAGTATGTCGTCTACTGGATCTTGAAAGGCTTGTCAGATCTTGAATTCGAATTTTAATTCTATAGTTTCAGTTACCAATAGATTCAAATTTTAATATTTCTATCATTTTTAATTGAAATCATTAATTGCGTGATGACCTCGTCATCCTCCATTCACAAGCAGCTGTACATAAATGATTAGAAATTATGTAGATAAATATGGTTTTAAAAAGCTTATTCCATTCTTGGATGAAGTCTTACATCAATTATATGTTGTATAACGAGGTATAACTGTTATTTAAGCAACAAACAATTCACAAGATTCTATTTAAGATGTATGAAAATAAAATGCAAGAACATCATTAACTTCTAGAATGATTTGTATATGGTACCTGTTAGCAATTTTTAAACGTTCAAGGATATTTTTCTATTAAAAAACTGAACTATATACAAACTTTACTATCATTGTTTTATGAAACTAGAAAAATAAACATTAATGCACTACTCAAAATAACTAGCTAATATTGAAAGGTGATAACATTAAAGATGCTTGTAATGGGTGATGTCAACTGTAGCTGAATAGATTTCTATCTTCCCACGGAAGAATAGTAGCTGAACAAATAGCCTGACTTCTCTCAATGTTTCAAAGTGTCTGAAAGAATGGTAAGGTGATTGTGAAACCGATTTCAACAAACAGAAGCTGGGCGTGGCTTTGGTGTAGTTTGCCTACTATCAACTGTCAACAAAAATAATGCTTATCTGGCTCTATTAGTTCGGCAAAATAACAGCATGAACACAACTCAACAACTCAGATACGATCAATCTTTGACAGGCAGGAGAACGTTAAACCCAGCCATATGGGATTGCTGCAAAAACATGGCCTTCTATGACAATATTTGCGAGACTATCATATTACTGCTCGGCATGACTTTCACCAACTCTCCACCAGCTAAAAAGTGATCTAAAAAAGTAGTCCTTCATTTCCTGAGTATTCATTCACAATGCTGTTTCGTCCAATTCTAACGATAAAAACATTGTGATCCTTTTAGCTCGTTTTTTGGAAAATGAAGCAAATGTTTTTACCTTGTTTTCTGTCCGTCTGTAGACATTCAACGTTTTTAGAAATAAATGTCAAATTCTTTTTATGTTGGATAAGTACTGAGGAAATGTTGCGATTAGCATTTTCTGAATTTCCCAATCGCTTTAATAGGGCCTTTCAATGACGTCAATGTTTGGGAAATGCCAACAGTTTAAAGGAATATTGAAAACGACTGAGTGTATGATGGGTGTTCAAAAACATCTTGTCATGCATCTGAAGAACAAAACCATCGAATTTACCAAAAAAACTTTTACTATCCTTCACCATACTCCCCTCCATCATCTATACAAAGTTGCAAACGTCTATGCGAATTCCGGAATGCTTGGTGGTACTCGTGTTAGGGAATACTCTGCAACTCTGAATGAAAGCATTGTGCAAGGTCTTGCATTCTTGAAAAAGTTTCCCAGCAAGTTCCTTTTTAATTTTTTGAAACAGTAAAAAATCGCATGGTGCAAGATCTGCTGAATATACAAGATGGGGTAGCTGTTTAATTTTTCCTGCTCCAGATAGGCCGTACCTTGCAGGGTTTTGTGAGAACTGGCATTGTCACGAAGAAGAAGAACCCTTGACGCTCCTGTTGTTTGACGCTGCATCTTAATCTCCTTAACCATTTTGGACAGAACAGTGTTGGTGAGGCCACTAAAAGTCATTTTTTTCAAGTAAAGTGGCCACGGCTACCATTTCTTGGAAATGGATAACATTCTGAACATCTTCTTTCTTGGGCGAAAATCTTGTCAGAGGGGTACGGTTCATCTTCTGCATCCCAAACATAGTTGTCGATCGTTCTAGAAGTTGTGTAATAATAAAGCCACGTCTCACCACCTGTGGCAATATCTGTTAACCGTTTGGGACCACTAGGTTCAAACATTGTCAGCATCTCCTTGCACGAATCGACCCTAATCTTTTTTGCTGTTTTCAATCTGTGGGTACCCATTTTGCAAAGGACGTTCGGAACTTTAAATGCTAATGAATAATTGTTTCCATATTGTCAATCAATACACTGACATCTAAACTTATTTCCTGAACGGTGATATGTGGATTTTCCTTAATGAGTTCACCAACCGCAGCGATGGTTCTCTCATTCACAGTCTCCATCTGTCTTCCTGCACGAGGGAGGTCTTCGAAACTTTGCCATCCTTTCCTGAATTTGCGTATCTATCCCGTAACAGTGCCATATGAGAAAAGGCATGATCGTCAAATACTTTTCAATAATCGGCATGATTTTTTTTGCGTCGTCCCCAAGTTTCATCCTTTTGAAAACGTAAAATCTTTCCTCATCTTTAGTAGGCTCCATAGCAACAATGAACTGATTTTGCATTCGAATTTTACGCACCGACAGAAAGATGATATGGCCTTTGTTTTTATCACGAAATATCAAGTTTAGACAAGCTTTAAAACAAGTCGTAGCTTGTTGAATTTCGGGGGAATGAGTGCGAATATACCGATACTTTTTAAAAACTTTATGAATGCCCTCCGTAAGGAGGTATACATTGGCAACCAATGATTTGCTCCCTTACAGTCAGGAGGGATAAAAAAATGCAACTTGTTTGCTTTAAAAGATAAATAAAAAATATCTTTGTATTTTGATGAGTACTAATAAAATATTATTATCTGCATTTTTTCCAATCATCCACTCTTTCTAATTTCCACTGTTAGAGGAGCTAAAACTAGAAAGTAAAAAAAAAATATTAACTTTGAAAACGAACATTTTATATTCGCTAGAAGCTACATTTATTCTTCTCGAGGTATTCACAAGTTATTGTTTAAGTATCATTCGATATAGAAATCATTAATGCTGCTGTCTCATACACATGCTCATATCTAGACACGTGAGCCCTTTAGTTGCAGTTCTTTCTCATTGTATGGGATTTGAAGGTTATCAAGATGGGGAGAAGGAAAGCATTTGAATAATAATTACTAAACTTTAATCATCCGCTTCAAAGCACTGACATTGATACCATCGTTTTTGTACCAAACTACTATAAGTACAATGCAAAACATCTGTCAAACAAGACATGAACAAAAACGCATTAAAAAAAACCTAAAAAAGTTACTGCTACATATATTTTTTTATAAATTGATCTTAGAAAATTAAATTATGAATAATATATACAGGGTGATTCAGAATTCATCATCAATATTTGGTGGGGAGGTAGGTAATAAGAAACGAAGGAGATTTCACATAGGAAAGCATGGGCGCATATGCCATGTAGTAGGGCAAAATGACCCCAGTTCAATGATGGAAAGAACACATAAGAAGGAAGTGGTAAGGAAAAAACATTTATTATCTTGCATGTAACATTTCTTTGCATTGGTTGTACAGACTTACAAGAGGTGCTCGAACTGCCGACCATGTGCTAGAATGCATGACTCACAACGGCATTGCATGGACAGCCGGACCCTGTGGAAGATGCCTGGCATTTCCCGGATGTTTGAGGCAGCAACTGATATGCGTGCTACAAGATCCATAGCACTATCAACAGGGGTCTCGTACACCATGTTTTTCATAGCACCCCATACAAAGAAATCGATTGGAGATAAATCCGGTGAACGTGGTGGCCAAGAAACCGGTCCACCGCGGCCAATCCATTGACCACCAAACTGTCTGCGTAGGTAATCACGCACAGCATTTGCGAAATGTGCAGGAGCGCCGTCATGCTGGAACCACATTCGCTGGAGACTACCATCAGGAACCTCGTTCAGAAGATCCGGTAACACAGTCTGAAGAAATGTTAGGTACTTGGCACCGTCCAAACAGGATGGTAGTAAATACGGGCCCAACAAACAGTCACCGACAATCCCAGTCCACACATTGACAGCAAAACGTTGTTGCGCAGCTCCAGGTCTTGTACCGTGTGGGTTCTGATGAGCCCACACATGCCAATTGTGTGTGTTGAAGACACCCTCTCGAGTGAACAACGCCTCATCGGTGAAAAGAACATACGTTGGGAAATTGGGATCAACGGCAGTTCTCTGCATGAACCACTGACAAAAAATAACACGCTTGGGATGGTCGTCTGCTGCCAATAATTGCACTCTTTGCAGATGAAACGGATGTAACCCTTCATCGTGTAATATCCGCCACGCTGTTGCTTGCGAAATTCCAAACTGCCTAGCCATACCTCGTGTGCTAGCACCAGGTTGATCCTCGATTTCCTGTAGGACAGCTTCCTCTACTGCTACTGTCCGTGCCGATCTGCGCCTCCCTCGATTAACATTACTAGCAGCAAACGATCCTGTTTCACGCAGTTGGCGATGAATACGTGAAAACATTTGATGCTGTGGCACACGGCGGTTTGGGAAGCGCGCTGCATACAATTGCCTGGCTCGAAGACATCTTTCTCCTCCCGCACCGTAAGTTACATGCATATCTGCACATTCATTCCACGTATACCGGTTCATGTTACTTCTGCAAATTCACCTTGTCGAATGACAACTGACTGCACGCGTCAAACAGCTGTGCTTCTGTATGAGAGGTGTGTACACACAGCGCCCTCTACACCACCATGCGTTCGTCTACCCCCATACTTTCCTATGTGAAATCTCTTTCTTTTCTTATTCCCTTCCTCCCCACTAAATATTGATGATGAATTCTGAATCACCCTGTATATATATATATAAATAATATATAAGAAAATCTAAAGCTGAAAGAAAAATAATGAAATAATATTTTGTTAAAACTACTTAAAACCAGATTATGGCAATTTCGTACTAGTTTTCTTCATTGAATCGCTAATAACTAAATGATGTTTAGTAAAGCTCACAGCCTTTGCAAAAATGTTTTGATATCCGGCTATACAGATGACAAAGAAAAACTTTAATGTGTCCTGCATTCAATAAATGTGTATTTTATAATCAACAAGGATTTTAAACAGCTGGAAAGTGTTTTTAATCATACAAAACTTTCGAAACTATGTTTAAGCTTCAAAATACGTACGTTTGTCATTACTGATTGCTAAATCAATGACATTCTCTATTTGGAATGTTTTGTGAGATGAAGGAAAAGCAAGATTCTCACTTTTTACTTATGGTCATCAGAATCAATACAAATTTAAATTTCCTAGACTAAAAATATTATTCCTTTATGTTTAGTATTTTTTCGCTAATAAAATTACTTGCTGCTTTCCTTAAACTATTTCTTGATATCCATTTTAGAGCACTTGAGATAAAATCAGTTTGAGAGAGATCAGTTTACAAAGAGTTCAACATCGCATGCAAATGTTTTACGAACATGAAGTTGGACTGTTCAATGATATCTGGCGTTGATGACCCAATTATTATTATACTTCCTATAGAATGAAGTTCATAAGACTAACAGAAAGAAACGAATAACATATAACAAAATAAATCGGATTAAAAGCTAAATGTTCTATTACAAACCATTAAATCAGTAAATAAACTTATATTTAGCAATATTTAAGATATTCATGAAAGTAAATTACCCTCAAATGGCTGATTTCCACAGATCTGTAACAAAGGTGAAACCTCAGCAGAAAGACTGCGAAAAAAAAACACATCTATATCTTATCCTGGGCTCGAACTCAAGTATCCAAGAGCGTTAACCATTCAATTACCTTGACTTTAGTAAAGCTGATGATATGGGTTATGGTTTGGGGAATGACTTCAAGTATCATATGCGAAAATAGTTTCAAAGTGTTAAGGAAAAAATGCCTTTCTAGAATGAATATAGAGATAGTAAATGAACGATATACTCGTATGATTAAGGTAAGGTAGGAAAAAACACGGAGGTTGCAAAAAAATAAAAAGTTGATTGCTTTCAAAATAGTTAATTCAGTTCTGTGCATTTATTTATGAGAAGCAGGAGAAACAGAGAAAGAACATGAATACGAGGATGAAAAAATCGATTGAACAAATAAATTAACTAAGAAGGATCTTTGTGTGTTTTTATTTTCAGATAAACTGAATATTTCGAATTAAACTTTGGACTAAGTACTCAAGAAACTACTTCAGGCCTACACAAATTAGCTAGAGTTCATTCTCGAGGAATTTGGAGAGAAATATACGATTTCCTAAATGCTCTCTTCTCGAGAAATTTGCTAGAAATTTATAATTCTACCATAATAAATATTATTTAAAAATATCATTTGTCAACACTTATACATGCCCTTAATTTAATACAGGACATATTCTATTTAGTGCCATACAAAATAACACTAAACATAAAAATTATTTTGGAAGCTCTTTTAACTTCAATATAAGAGCAACATCAGCACAAAACGAAAAGAAAATTCCAGAATTCTGGAATTTAAAAATTCACGATTCAGAATTCAATACAAATGATAAGTTTGTAAAATACAGTGATCGATGCTTTGTGCTTTTTAAAGTAATATTTCCCATTTATTGCCATCGTTTGCAACTTGTATTCAGCGTCTGATTACCAAATCACTATCGTAGTCATTTTTGCCCTTCCAGTTTACCCATTGCCATTTTCACAGTTGGTCGAGTCACATCGGTGTTCGATGACTCGTTGATTTAACTGTTGCACCCAAATTCGCATTCTAGTGTAAATTGGGTGTAAAATATCAATCCCCAGCCACGATCATCTCCATCGTTCTTCCCCATCGCCATTTCCAATGTCGTGTTTGTCACCTGATCCCAATTCACTAAAAAAACAGGTGTGTGGGGCAGTGGGGTAAATAGGAAAACAATAAAGTGATAATGGAAGAAATAAATGCCACAACAAACGAGTGTACGAAGCAATCAGATATTAAATGCATCTTTTGTTGGGAGTGACAGTTCGAGTGAGAAATTGAAATGATCTTTGAGTGCAATAATGCTCTCGGAGATAAATCGGGATTTGGCTCACCTTGAATACAATGGGCCAGGACGTCCAGTTGACATTTGCTGAAAAGCAATTGTGTTTATGAGGGTCCAAAATAAGATTAAGTTGACCTCGGATGGAGCACAGAAAATAGACCCCTATGGGGTACTCCAGCAGTTCAGCAAGTGCCAAAGCAATTAATTGAGAAGGTGACTTAACTAGGTGATGTCACAATGATGATCCATACCCGAAACACAGCCCAGAAGAAGGAGATCAACAACAAATTTCAGTGAAGGAAAGTGGGTGTACATAATGAGCAATGATGGTAGTTGTTAGCCGTCGGGGGGGGGGGGGGGGGGTGCAGAACCATTTTCTGTCCCCTAGAAGGAGAGAACATTTGTGATAGAATCGCTCCATGACATCGAACTTACACTACCAGTTTAGCTGTTTAGACTTATTTATTCACCAAGAACTGTGAATCCGTTCAGGTGAGTTGCCCGGGCCTTAGTTTCCCGCTCACCAAAGCGCTAACCATTCACCTTAACCACTGTTCCCTTGGCAATAAGAGCTCGCCAACATAGGACAATGATAGTGACCAAACCATTTGTGTTCAGTGCATTCTTCCCCTGCTCAAACACCGCTAGCAGTTTGTGATCATTAGTGACTGTTAGGGAGAAGCAGAGTAATTAATCTTCCTCACTTGTTCACGTCTGAGACGGAGAAAAAGCCACAAGTTGTCCTTGGCAAAATCGTGGATTGCCCGTTAGCAAGCTCTTCATTGTGAATGGTAAAAAACATTGGCGCATCAGCTTTTGCTTAAGACTTATTAGAATATTTACACATAAATAATAATTGGGGAAGCTATTAATATTAAAAATGAAGATGTTAAATTAAAGCTAGCTCATCGTGTTCCAACACATAACGAGGAGAAACCAAAACCAGTAATAGTTCGATTCAGTTCTAAACAAGAGAGAAACCTCTGAATAGCCAAGTGGAGATTAGTTCGAGGATTTAAAAATAAAGACATGGAAATTACTAATAGTGATGATTACATATATAGGTGAACACTTAATACCACAAATCAAAAACATTTTGTATGAAACTAAGAAATTAAGGAAAGAAAGGAACTATAAATTTATTTGGGTAAAGGACGGAAAAATTTCTTTAAGGAAATATGAATATTCAAGAGTATTAAATATAAATTATGTGAATGATTTAAACATATTACAGTAATGAATGTTAAGATCCATAGTAGTATTATTGAACCTTTTTTAGATGATCAAGTTCTTGTCATTGACGAAAAATTATTTACTCTGTTGCATATGAATATTCGATCTATTCGAAAATTTTTTGATTATTTTCTGTTTTATTTATTTATAATGAATTTATATCCTGATATTATTATTTTATCTGAAATTTGGGCAAAAGATAGTGAAATTCCAATGTATCATTTAGAAGGTTATAGCACTTGTTATAAATGTGGTAACATAAATAGAGTTGGAGGTTTAATAGTATTTTTAAAGAATAAATTAAATGCAAAACAGATTGTAATAAAATTTTATAATGCAAATATTTTTATTTTAAAATATAAATTAAGCGAATATTGATTATTCATTGATATCCATTTATAGGTCACCAAGTTTGGATGAAAATAATTTATTAAAAATTTACATGATTTATTATTAAAACTTACTTATAAAATATTTCAATTATTGGGGATGTTAACATCGTTTATTAGAAAATAATAATGATACGGACATATATTGTAATATGGTAATGTCACTTGGAATTATTAATTGTATAAAGACACCAAAAGGATACACTAATTTTTCATGTACAGTTCATATGCTAGTGAAATAACAAACCATAACGATGTAAATGTGAGCATAGTTAAATCAAATGTAACTGATCATTAAATGACAATGATACAGTATATGAATCATTTAAATGAAACACACTGTTGCCAAACAAAGAAAATTACAGACTATAATCGTCTTGAAATTTCATTTAGTTATAAGAATTATTTTGTAGACACAAATAAATGTAGACACACTTTTCTAAACTTTTCGCATCCACTTTAGTAGAGTAATTACTAATTGTACAAAATATTTTCCAATTCAAAAGAGCAAAAATACACTCAAACCTTGAATAACAAATGACAATTGACAATGATAAACGAGAAAAATAAATTATATAAATAAATTCAAAGAAGATCCTGCAACACCGAATTATCACAGCTTTTCACTACATTAGAAATAAGTTTACTAATAGACTAAGATTTGAAAAAAAATATTCCAAAATTATTTTTAATCTAGATACATCAAATATTTAAAAACAATGGAAAACTATAAAAAATAACAGAAAGGAAATATGACCAAAATAATTTTACCGAAATTAAAGTGAATGGAAATCTATTAAGATAGAAAGAAAGCAAATGGGAAATCGCTGAATATTTCAATTATTATTTTGTTAATATAGCTTCTGACATAATTTTTAAAATACCAGTTTACCCATATTCATCATCCTCATCCTTACCAAATTAATCAACCTTCTGTAAAATGAATTCAATGGTTTTACTACCTACAAATACATATGAAATTGCAAATGTTGTAAAGTCTTAAAAACTGGACAAATCTACTGGAGAGGACAAAATTTCTGCATATATATTAAAAAGAGTTGTTTCACATATTTGTGATGACTTAGAAAAATTATAAATTTTTGTTTTTAAAATGGAATTTTTTTCTGAGTTTATAAAAATTCATTAGTTACTCTAGTTTTTAAATCAGGAGATGTAATTGATGTAAATATTAATAAACAAATTTCAATTCAAATTTAATTTTCGAAATTAATAGAAAAATAGTTTTAAAAAGATTAGTTGAATACACGAATAAAAATAAAATTATTCCTGATTCTCAGTTTGGATTTCGAGAAAAAAAAATGGGTACTGATGATGTTATAACCATGTTGTCAAAGATAATTTATAATGGTCTTATTGAAAATAAAAAAGTTTTAATATTATTCATCGATATTTCTAAAGCATTTGATTCTTTATATAATTAATAAAAAAAATGTAATATATGCAATAAGAGGTACCCAATTAGATTGGTTTAAGTCATAATTAACAAATAGAACTCAACAAGTAAAAATAAAAAACATATTAAGTAAAATAAGAAAATTAAATTCGGAGTACAACAAAGTTTTGTACTAGGACCACAATTATTTTACTCATAATAATGATCTATTAAATGATCTAAATAATTTCATTTGCTGATGTTATAGCAATTATATACGTTAATGAAAGTGACAATGGCCTGAAAACAAAAAATAAATGACGATCTGAAACTATTTAGGATGTGATTTGATAAAATTAAATTATCTGTTAATATGAAAAGGACAATATATATATATATGACAAGCAAAGAAGTATTAATTCTGATATTGTAGACCTCTATTGTCATACTTTTAAATGTTTGTTTTCATCTAATAATATCAGTACGAATTTTCGGTGTGGCTATCAAAAAATAAACTCTACAGATGTATTGAAATATCTTGGTGTTATTTTCGATAAACACTTGACTTCGAAGAATTATTTAGAAAAAATAGTTAAAAGTATTAAAAGAATTTATGCTTCAAATGTATATATTGAGAGACTATTAGATATACGTACTTTGAAAAAAGGTATATTTCGCATTCATTTATTCTAGAATACAATATGGAATAATTATCTGGGGAGGGATATAGGAAAGTTATTTGAAGTTAATAAAACAAATACATAAATATGTGTTAAAAGTAATGACATTTAAAAGAAAATATGATTCTCCTTGTCAAAGTTTTATAGATTTAAATTTATTAAATGTTGAACAAATATATAAGTTAAAACTTTCAATATTTATGCACAAAAATATTTGCATGTTTCACAGGATTAAAAACTCGTATAATTACTAGATCTATGGAAAACGAAAAAATTAATTGTTTCTAAACCAAATAATGAATTATTTAAAAAAAAAATATTTTGGTTTTTCTTTTCCTAAAATATTTAATAATCTACTAAAAGATACAAGAAATATAACTAATATCATAACGTTTAAGGCTATTAAGCCAATAATTATATCAAACTGATGTACTCTTTTGTACATAACAAATACTATTCTGTTAGGACCTTTGTACCAATGTATTTTTTATATACAAAATATGATGAACAAAATATTATAATATTATTAATCCACTAAAGAGTTAATTAAATTCTTGGGATGAGTTGACTTATTATGTACCGCTAAATGTTGAATTTGAATAAATTATTATTATTATTACATTGACCATAGGACGATCATTGACTAGAGGACGACCAGACGAAAGAGCACCACGTGTCCGAATCAATGACAATGGAAATATCAGTAGGATCATTAAGTTTCTCATTTATCTTAGAAGTCCTTTCTTCTATGATCAAGAAAGGGCACAACGGAAAAAAGTGGAAATACTCTTCACTACGTAGTTAACTACTTAGTCCGTTAGGAGGCAAATTCTGCTGTTAGTGTCATCCGCCATTACGGGACGGCAGCTCTCTTTTTAGCATCGAATCACTTTATCTTAACAATTTTCTAAATTCTGAGACTCACGCGATCCTTTCGAGTGACATTTTTCGAGTCTCAGTGAATGGTGTCTTTCCAGAATAACTGAGTGCTATTCTAAAAGTGGGAGGTAATTTCGATTGCTAAAGCATTGTAGTTAAGCCCAGTAAGATTCTGAGAATCTGTGTATTTATTTTCGTAGATGGGACCCTGGTGGAAAAGGGAAGACTCAGACGAGGTCCCTTACAAATTCAAGAGACAGTTAGATAGTACGCTAATAGGAGGATAATGGGAGTTCTGGACCAGTGGCAGGTCAATCTTAATCCTATAGGACCCGCCACCCATGTGTTTCAAGTTGGTGGTGGGACATTATCAAGCACATTTGTCAGAATTCTCACAGTTTTTAAGACTGAAGTCGGACAATGGTGAATAAAATACCTCCCTCCAGTGATGTAATAATCTGAAATTATATTATTCAGTTAAATTGCAGATACTCCACTCGTAATTTCCACCGACATTCATCTTGGTTTCCACAAAGCCGAAATTGTTTGGAGTTCACCATTTAGAAACCTGACGTCATTAGAAACTCCCGCGATTTTGCCGTTAGTCCACCATCTTCATTTCTAACCTCATCCGAAATTACTAAGTCCAGACTCCGCCATCTTGGTTCCTGACGTATTAATTAAATGCTTATCAGAAGTTCCACTCCCCTTTATTAAATCTCCCCTATCAAAACTGTCACCCCCTCGTTAATTAACCCGTTATCAAAAGTCCCTTTCCCCTTTATTAAAAAAGAACCTCCTCTTTTCCTCTGATACCATCATTTTGACATCCCCTGTGATTGCGTCATCCTCCTACAGCGTGAAGTAAGTCTGCCATGTTGAATGCCAACGACACCTATCAGAAGTTCTACCTTTTACAATATTTTTACCCAATAGCATTTTTTCTTTTCATTTTCTGCAGGACAGTCTTATTCCAGTTTCTGAGGGATAGTCCTTCTTCTAGTATAAATACGACATCCATCAGTCAAATTCCTCATTCTGTTGTCAGTCGTTGACAGTGACGGTTCTCTTCAACTGCGTCTCCGTGATTTTACAACTGTTAGAAGTTCTCGTCGTCTGCGTGTAGTATAAAATCAGCTATTTTACAATTCACAGTTTTATAATGTATCCATGTGATATACGTGAGAAGGCTTTCCTTCATCAGACTCATCTCATTCGTCATAAGAGAAATCATGATGGAAAGAGCCTGTTTAAATGCTCTCAATGGGAATCGACATTCACATGGAGAGATGACGTCCGACGTCATGAGTTAACCCACACCTCCAGGAAAACCTGTAAATGCGAAGAATGCATGGAGTTTGCAATGGAGCAATGGAGTTTGGGAGAAAAGACAGTCTTTTACGACATCAAAGAACGCCAAACATTAATAAACGAAAACGTTCTGAAAGATGAAAGGATTCCCCAGAAGAAACAAAAACCAGAACCTGAAGACCCCTGTCAGTTTACAGAGGAAATGAAAAGGACCCTGTAAACACATAAGCTGATGGCAACTGAAGAAACGTCTGTTGACCTCACCTTTTTCCTTGAATCCTGGCGGGAGTCACTCCTAACTCATCTAAAAGAAGAATTAATCTCGAAAGGTAGAATTAAATGATACCTTGCCGTGCAAGTGCGCTTCAGGCGAAAAGTCTCCCCTACTACCTTCGAACACTGCACCACATTTTTCCGAAGTAACTTTGTCACAAGTCTTCCTACATCATCCCTAAACGGAGAACTGGATTCAGCGTGCAAGAAGATCAAGATTTCATTTGAAAAATTTGAAGGAACACATAGTGGATGGACACTGGATGCTGTACTCCACGCAGAAATGAACATTGGAAAATATATCCCTCTTTCAGGGTCTAGTTATATCCCTACTCCAAGAGAATTACTGTTAAAACACGCTATTGTCAATGTATGTAATTCTGACCAAACTTTTTTTTGTCTGGTTTGTTTTAGCCTCTTTGTTTCTGCCACAGATCATCCACAAGGTCCTACCACCTACAATCATTTAGAAGAAATATTAAACAAATATGTCCTAATTTTCCCTATAACAATAAATCAAATATCTAAATTCGAAAAATGAACAACACTTCTGTCAATGTTTTTGGATACGAGAAAGAGGTGTTCCCGCTCTACATCACGCCATTCAGATTTAAAGAGCATGCAAATCTTCTTCTGTTATCGGATGATTAAAGCAGCATTATTGTTCCTTTAAGAATATGAGTATACTTCTCAGTCTCTCACAAAACATAAATGCCAGGCTTTCTACTGTGATTACTGCCTTCACCTTTCACAAATGAATCACTCTTGAAGGATCATATTCCCTATTGTCAAAAACATGGACCCCAAGGAGTAGAATTTCCAACTGAAGAGGAGAAATGGCTGAAATTCACAAATTTCAAATTTCAACAGCCCGTTCCATACGTGATTTACGCCGACTTTGAATCATTCCTAGTGAAAGTGGGCACTTGTATGCCTAACCCTGCAATATATCACACCACTATCACGGCAAATCATGAACCCTGTGGATTTGCATATCTTGTTGTTGGACCTCACGGCTGCAGCTATAAACCTCCAGTAGTTTATAGAGGTCCTAATGTGGTAAAAATGTTTTTGAAATGTCTGCTTAAAGAAGAAAACGATATAAAAATTTTCTCTCGGAGATCAAACCAATGCAACTTTCAAATCACGAAGAGGAATCATTTCGCAACGCTATCAATTGTCATATTTGCAAAGACGTTCTGGGGCCAGATTGGGTGAGAGATTACGATCATTTAACCGGCAAATTCCGAGGAGACGATCATAATGCATGTAATCACAATTTTAAGCTCACAAATAAGATTCCAGTTATATTTCATAACCTAAAGGGATATGACAGTCATCTTATTATGCAAGGAATCGGTATGATCAAAAACAAGAGGATGAATTGCATTCCCAATAATATGGAAAAATACATAGCATTCTCCCTTGGAACTTTGAATTTCATAGATTCATATCAATTTTTAATTGCATCTCTTGAGAAGCTAGTCAATAACCTATCGACATAAGAATTCCATATTTTGAAGGAACATGTTAAAACTGAACGGCTACACTTGGTTTTGAGAAAATGAGTTTGCCCCTACTAGTTTGAAGAAACATTATTACCTCGACGTGAAGCTTTTTACAATCAACTAACAGAAGAAGCGCTAGGGGAAGAAGACTGTATCCATGCAATGAAAGTATGGAACTCATTCAACATAAAAAATCTACGTCAATATCAAGACTTGTACCTGAAGAACGACGTACTCCTCTTAGCTGATGTGTTTGAGAATTTCAGAAGACTATGTATCAGATACTATGAAATTGATACCTGTCACGTTTAGACAGCTCCTGGACTACTTGGCAAGCATGCCTGAAGATGACAAATGTTAATCTAGAGTTGATAACAGACACTACATGTACCTTTCCCTGGAAAAAGGCGTACGAGGAGGAATTTCAGTGATATGCAATCGTTTTAGCACTGCAAACAACTAGTATTTAGATACCTATAATCCTCAGTTACCCTCTAAATACATTATGTACCATGATGCCAACAATATTTATGAATGGGCAATGTCACAATGTCTCCCTCAAAGCGATTTTCGATGGCTTAATAAAGAAGAAATAGAAGGTATAGATATTACCACAGTTGCTGATGATTTCAATAATGGGTATATATTGGAAGTTGATCAAGTTATCCAATTTCCTACACGACAAACATAATGATTACCCGCCAGCCCCTGAGAAACTTCAGATTACCAACAACATGCTATCACCATATTGTCAAGAGGTTGCCCAAAGCCTTGGAATAAATACTAGCCAATCAGTCGTGAAATTAGCCACAAATCTAAATTCTAAGAAAAAATATCTCCTTCATTACCGTAATATGAAACAATATTTAGCCTTCGGTTTGCAGCTGAAGAAAATGCATCGCGTTTTAGAATTTAATCAGTCTTGCTGGCTAAAACCATATATAGAATTTAATACGGATCAGCAGAAGAAAGCTAGAAACGACTTCGAGAACGACTTCTTCAAACTGATAAATAATGCTGTGTTTTAAAAAACGATGGAAAATTTGAGAAATCGAGTAAAAATTGAATTGACTCAGAACCCGAAGAGAGTATGTAAACTTGTAGCATCACCTGCTTTTCAGTTTTTCGTGTTTTTGACAATGACCTCGCATGTGTACAATCAAAGCTAACTAAATTGAAACTCAACAGGCCTATTTACGCGGGATTCAGCATTATAGATATTAGTAAAATATTGATGTATAACTTTCATTATGACTATATTAGTCTGAAATATGGAGAAAAAGCTAAATTATTGTTCATTGATACAGATTCACTCAGATACGAGCTTCAAACCGAGGACGTGTATGTTGATAGGAAAGATGATATAGATCATTTCGATACGTCCGACTATCACATAGATCATGTTTTGCATAGTACTCATAATAAAAAGGTACTAGGTAAAATGAAAGATGAACTTTCAGGAGTACCCATCAAAGAATTCGCAGGGCTTCGTTTAAAGATGTATTCTCTTCTGAGTTTACAAGAGGAGAAGAAGACAGGGAAAGGAATCCCCAAATACATCGTAAAAAGAACCTTTCATCACAAGGATTACAGAGACTGCATGATAAACCAATCACCTTGTCGAGTAGATTTGACAAGTTTTCAAAGTAGCAACCATCATCTTCATAGAGTGAAAGGTGTAAAACTTGGTCTGTCACCTTTCGATGATAGAAGGTATATTTTAGAAAATGGTTATGACACCCTTTCTTATGGACACTACAAAACGATGAAAAAATAATGTAACAGAAAAAAGGAATATTTTGTTCACTGTGATTTTTAATATGTTTGAGCTATATGTTAATATGTATAAAAATATGATAATTTTATCCGAATGTATGTATAATTTTTGTATAACCCTTGTATATGTAAAAATATTGCATGCAATTATTATATGTAGACAGTTCTATGTAAAACCATTTCCTCTGTTAACCTGCATTTTTTGTAAGTAGGCTGTAAAGTATATCTATAATCAATGGAAAAAAAGCATCATTGTGAAATGTATAAATAAAATTGTACACCAATGGAAATCATTACTTGTGTAAAATATTATGTGAAACTATGCATTGTCATTGTATCTCCAAATACTTTGATATCAATGAAAAATTTTAAAATGAAATATATGTGTTGTCTGAATTTCTGAGTCAAGTCTTATATTTAGCAAGTGCGGGGAGGTATACAACGTTATCGTGACTTGTCACGTGAACCTCCCGTGACGCTCCCAGAAAGCTCATGCTCCTGAGTCATTTTCACAGGCTGCAACATGCTTACAGCTTCACCTCGCTCACTGGGAGAAAAGCCTTAAATACATCCATTTCTTTGATTACACATAATAAAAGGTTGGTAATTCTCCAAAATTTCATGGTTTATCAAACATTACTTATAATTTCACGATGTACAGACATTCTCAAGTTCAAAGTTTCAACATGTTCAGTTTCAACATGTTCCCTCAAAATATGGAATTCTTATGTCGATAGGTTATTGACTAGCTTCTCAAGAGATGCAGTTAAAAATTGATAGGAATCTATGAAATTCAAAACTCCAAGGGAGAATGCTATGTATTTTTCCATATTATTGGGAATGCAATTCATCCTCTTGTTTTTGATCATACCGATTCCTTGCATAATAAGATGACTGTCATATCCCTTTAGGTTATGAAATATAACTGGAATCTTATTTGTGAGCTTAAAATTGTGATTACATGCATTATGATCGTCTCCTCGGAATTTGCCGGTTAAATGATCGTAATCTCTCACCCAATCTGGCCCCAGAACGTCTTTGCAAATATGACAATTGATAGCGTTGCGAAATGATTCCTCTTCGTGATTTGAAAGTTGCATTGGTTTGATCTCCGAGAGAAAATTTTTATATCGTTTTCTTCTTTAAGCAGACATTTCAAAAATATTTTTACCACATTAGGACCTCTATAAACTACTGGAGGTTTATAGCTGCAGCCGTGAGGTCCAACAACAAGATATGCAAATAAACAGGGTTCATGATTTGCCGTGATAGTGGTGTGATATATTGCAGGGTTAGGCATACAAGTGCCCACTTTCACTAGGAATGATTCAAAGTCGGCGTAAATCAAGTATGGAACGGGCTGTTGAAATTTGAAATTTGTGAATTTCAGCCATTTCTCCTCTTCAGTTGGAAATTCTACTCCTTGGGGTCCATGTTTTTGACTTGAATAGGGAATATTGTTGAATAGGGAATATGATCCTTCAAGAGTGATTCATTTGTGAAAGGTGAAGGCAGTAATCACAGTAGAAAGCCTGGCATTTATGTTTAGTGAGAGACTGAGAAGTGTATTCATATTCTTAATGGAACAGTAATGCTGCTTTTCATCATCCGATAACAGAAGAAGATTTGCATGCTCTTTAAATCTGAATGGCGTGATGTAGAGCGGGAACACCTCTTTCTCGTATCCAAAAACATAGACAGAAGTGTTGTTCATTTTTCGAATTTAGATATTTGATTTATTGTTATAGGGAAAATTAGGACATATTTGTTTAATTTTTCTTCTAAATGATATTAGGTGGTAGGACGTTGTGGATTATCTGTGGCAGAAACAAAGGGGCTAAAACAAACCAGACAAAAAATTTTGGTCACAATTGCATTCATTGACAATAGCGTGTTTTAACAGTAATTCTCTTGGAGTAGGGATATAACTAGACCCTGAAAGAGGGATATATTTTCCAATGTTCATTTCTGCGTGGAGTACAGCATCCAGTGTCCATCCACTATGTGCTCCTTCAAATTCTTCAAATAAAATCTTGATCTTCTTGCACGCTGAATCCAGTTCTTCGTTTAGAGATGATGTACGAAGACTTGTGACACAGTTACTTCGGAAAAATGTGGTGCAGTGTTCGAAGGCAGTAGGGGAGACTTTTCGCCTGAAGCTCACTTGCACGGCAAGGTACCATTTAATTCTACCTTTCGAGATCAATTCTTCTTTCAGATGAGTTAGGAGTGACTCCCGCGAATATTCAATTAAAAAGGTGAGGTCAACAGATGTTTCTTCAGTTGCCATCAGCTTATGTGTTTACAGGGTCCTTTTCATTTCTTCTGTAAACTGACAGGGTCTTCAGGGTCTGGTTTTTGTTTCTTCTGGGGAATCCTTTCATCTTCAGAACGTTTTCGTTTATTAATGTGTGGCTTTCTTTGATGTCGTAAAAGACTGTCTTTTCTCCCAAACTCCATTGCACATTCTTCGCATTTATACGTTTTCCTGGAGGTGTGGGTTAACTCATGACGTCGAACGTCATCTCTCTTTGTGAATGTCGATTCGCATTGAGAGCACTTAAACAGGCTATTTCCATCATGATTTCTCTTATGACGAATGAGATGGGTCTGATGAAGGAAAGCCTTCTCACATATATCACATGGATACATTATAAAACAGTGAGTTGTAAAATAGCTGATTTTATACTACACGCAGACGTCGAGAACTTCTAACAGTTGTAAAATCATGGAGACGCAGTTGTAGAGAACCGTCACTCTCAACGACTGACAACAGAATGAGGAATTTGACTGATGGATGTCGTATTTATACTAGAAGAAGGACTATCCCTCCGAAACTGGAATAAGACTGTCCCGCAGAAAATGAAAAGAAAAAGTGCTATTGGGTAAAAATATTGTAAAAGGTAGAACTTCTGATGGGTGTCGTTGGCATTCAACATGCGGACTTACTTCACGCTGTAGGAGGATGACGCAATCACAGGGGATGTCAAAATGATGGTATCAGAGGAAAAGAGGAGGTTCTTTTTTAATAAAGGGGAAAGGGACTTTTGATAACGGGTTAATTAACGAGGGGGTGACAGTTTTGATAGGGGAGGTTTAATAAAGGGGAGTGGAACTTCTGATAAGCATTTAATTAAAACGTCAGGAACCAAGATGGCGGAGTCTGGACTTAGTAATTTCGGATGAGGTTAGAAACCAAGATGGTGGACTAACGGCAAAATCGCGGGAGTTTCTAATGACGTCAGGTTTCTAAATGGTGGACTCCAAACAATTGCGGCTTTGTGGAAACCAAGATGAATGTCGGTGGAAATTACGAGTGGATTATCTGCAATTTAACTGAATAATATAATTTCAGATTATTACATCACTGGAGGGAGGTATTTTATTCACCATTGTCCGACTTCAGTCTTAAAAACTGTGAGAATTCTGATCAATGTGCTTGATAATGTCCCACCACCAGCTTGAAACACATGGGTGGCGGGTCCCAAGGATTATCATTGACCTGCCACTAGTCCAGAAGCCCCGTTATCCTCCTACTTATGCTTTTGCTACACTCCTTTATGCCACCTTGACCACTGACTGTCCCTTCCGTGAGAATCTGCTTTACGGATAACAGTGATTAAGTGGAAGTAAATTGTTTAGTTATCATCTTTATTAGTCATTCTGCTGATAACGTTATTCGCCAATGGTACCATATATAATTTGAGGGACACAACTCTGGGCAGGTAAATGGGAATCTCGAGCCACAATCCCATAAGTAACTTTTCTATAAGTGGCCTTTATACAGCAGCTGCAATCTTCTGTTACGGGTTATATAGATACACAATGCAAGCCCACCTAACGTTCGCTTGTGACCTATGTTCACGCCACTCAACTTCTAGGAGCATAAAAAATAACTTCTTCATTATTCAATAAATATTGCATTTAACATTGAAATATTGAATAAGAAATTGAAAAGAAAAGCAAAAAACATTGAATATACCTTTATCTTTTTTTACAATGGTCCTGGGTTTAGTTACCATAGATTTAAACTTCAGTTATAGACTGCAGAAAGGATTGTCCGGTTTTAAGTCAGATTTCAGATATAGCTTATTTTTTCACACTTTCCATAGTCATAAAAATTCCTGCAAATAATTCATTTTCCTGATTATCTCATTTCGAACATTGCCAGTATATGTCATTCAACTTTTTTGACTGAGTGTTACAGGTTATTTTATTACTTTTAGCAAATTTCTTAAGCTTTAGATGTAGCAGTTTTAACAAGATAATATCAAAACTAAGCCTTTCTGTACGACCTGATGTTCATAACAGGACTAGCGCATTTACTTTTAATTAATTATTAATTCTGAAAAAGATATATATATATTTTTTTTTACTTTACGGAGAACTTATGCTTAGAGAAAACAAATATTGATTCAAGTTTTATTGATAAATTAATAACATTATTTTTATAATTCGGTATAAAGGAGATTAGTTTAACAAATGAAAGAAACAAAAAAAACTTTTCTTCACTTTATTGAAAACAATTTTACAGAGACATATTTCGCCAATTTTAAATTCATGTGGATGAAAACCATCGTCTCTTTATTCTAATTCGGAAAATCCTTTAATATCAATGCTATTATATTCTAAAGGATGACACCCGAAAGGGCTACAGCCTTTATTCAGTAGATAAAAAATAAAGCATTCATAACGTACCAGCTGTCTAAAAGTAGTGGCTGAGGGGGAGAATGCATATTTTATAGTGTCTTGGAATTTCTCTTTAGCACTCCGCGTCATTGATCTCCCATTAAGTCCGACGGTCTTGGGATCGAGCTCTCTATAATATTATCGCCCTAATCTAGTATTCGTCTGTTAATGAGAAACGTCGTTACTCGATTGTCCTTGATTATACTATCGAAAGGGCTCTGAATGCTGACTGAATGATGCTAATGTCTCTCAGATGACAAAGCTAGGATATGTACGCGAATATTTCCAAGCATTGGACAATGCATCAATTGGGGTCGTCTCAGTCATTATCCGATATATTGTACGTACGTTAATGACGGCTTTCATGTGTACTAAGTTGAACTTTCTGTGTTTGAATAAGTGTCCTTTTGTCTGGATAACACAGACAGTCTCACAAAGAATGAAGCTGAATGAATAAAAAAATAATTCCTTTTCTTCATGTTCTGCATTATTATGAACAGCGAAAAACTTATTTTTACGTCTAGGAAAGAAGTAGGTAGAACTGCGAGCTGTTTGAGCTTTTAAATAATCAAGTATGGTGTAAATTTGCATATGTCGGAGGAAACAAAGTGTTCTCTTTTTTCACAAATGCCATAACTTTACATACACATAACTTTTGACCTTAAAAAATAATGCGCAATTTTACAGTTCCGCAAAGAAAATAATGTCATTGTTGTTTTCTATTTATGTTAATATATAAAAATAAATAAATAAATAAATACCCCCTCAAGCAGCTGCTTGCCGCAGAGGTCTGACAGGAGCCTGTCAGTTTATATGCCAAAGTAGAAGATCTGAGAGGATGGCAGGACCTCAGCAGAAAAACAACACATACAACCATGCCTTATCCGGGGCTCGAACCCAGGTCCCTTAGATCAATAGCGAAGCGCGCTAACCACTCGGCCATGGGACGGCATTTATGTTAACAATGGATAAATTAATACCTATTGTTACATTGCGCTAATTTCCCATCACTTAAGTGAAATTGAATAAGCACAAATATATACATTTCAATTGTTAATATCTGTTTTTATAAATTATGCTATGAACTATTGTGTTCTAAATTTCCAAAATTATCGTAGATCAAAAGTTTGAAATATGTGAATTTTTTTATAAGGGTATGATATAAGGTAAGGCAATGGTATTATAACAGTGATGAAAAATCTTTGTATTGGATAAGAAACTTAAATTAGAAAATCATATTTCACTACGTAACGTAGTGCACAATACAGTAATTATCATGTGTATAATATTTATAAGATATTACATTTATTACATACAATAGTTATTCAAATATATATTTTTTATGTTTAGAGTGAAAATAATATTCATCATCATTTTACGTGAAAAGATAAAATTTTCAATAATAGTCAGAAATCTTTTTTTGTTTATCGGAACATTCTTCTTTATATTTCAATAAGCAGCTCTTATTTAATATGACACAAATTTCAACCAGATATCATTATTGTATCGAACACTTTTGTGTATTCGGTTTCGAATGCGTGTTGGACATTAAACACATTTTGAAAGTCATTGAACTGTATGTAAAGTTATGTTACCTTTATAGCGTTTGGAAAGTTTTATTAATTTGATTTAATTTGCATTGTACTAATTTTTCTTAGGTAAATAGTGTTGTGCACCACTTTTACTAAATATATTTACAAAATATACTGACATTATTATTGGTGTGGACATAATTTTCCTTTAAGGTTTATCAGCATCAATACTTTGCTACCGTTAAAAAATTCGAATTCTTTTTTATAAACTTTCAACAACTTAATGGTACTTGTTTTTTTCATTTTCAACCTAGTATAGAATTCCATGCCGAGGCGCATTCTGCAAGTGTAAAAACACATTATTTACACACAGCAACGATTTTGTGGTACTAATACAGCTAAAGTGTTGAAAAAAATGCTGTTTTCTATGTTTCCGTTTAGAATATTGTCTTTTATTTCTAATTTCTGTTGCTGATGAAGCTTAGTTCAGCATCTCCCATTACACAATTTTTTTTTATTTCAGTGTAAATTAAAAAAAAAATGGAAACCTATATTTATAGGCTACATACATGAACATTTGTTCAACTTGTGGAAAGACATTCAATCTCTGTTGTTCCGCAGCTTCGGTTTATTGTTAACGTTACTTATCAAACACACTCCCTAGATAGTTTATTCACGTGATCTCCGAAGCGTGATAATTGCAGTGAGACAGTAAACACGTTCAGCAGTTTACACATAACGCATGGTTGCCCAAGGAATATGTAGTCGAATGGCGCCGCACAATGGCGTCTAGCAATTTACAACCCATGGTTGAACGAGCCTATTAAAATCGCAGCAGCCAGGCGTCTGCATCTAAGACAGCAAACTAAGAATGCTTTTCATCTGAAATATCATCAGGAGAGGAATAGATAATTGAATGGAGTTCGGAAATAACTAACGACATTGCTTCGAATAATAACAGGTGAGCATTGAACCTAATCTTTTGATCTCTTTTGGACAGATTCATTGGCAGTGCATTTCTATTCTGCTAAGCAAGTTTACGATTAGTTCATTGATACTAATATACTGAAAGCTTCAAACATCATATTTCATTTGCTTTTAATTATTATATCCTACTATAAAAGAATTATTGTATAATCGCCTTATTATGCGGAAATGGTGAAAATCATCTGAATAATATGAAAGATGTTTCTGAAAGGGTAAAGTAGGTTCTTATTCATGATAATGATATTAGTAAATCCTATAAATATATGTTTGTTAAGATTACTAGAAAATATTGTTTTAGTGTTTTGAATTATATTCATAAAATTATAGAAAAAACAAAGTAATGATTTATCATTAGAGTTCTGTTTGTTTTCTATATAAAACGCTATTTAAAGACCTACATAATATATAATACTAAATAAAAGATCCGCAGTTTTGTGATTCAGAACTTAGATCATTGTCTGTTGTTTAAAATATAAATGTTTATTATACGAGGGTGGATCATTTAATTCGTGTACTGCCGTCTCTAACAATTAGCAAGTTTTCGTATGAAATATACTGACAGCGACTCTTCAAAGACATGGAGAAGTGTGTGCAAGTTGAAACAGGTAATATGGTCTCAAGTAACATCAGAGCAGCACCCTGTCAGTCTCTGTCGTTCTCTAGCTTTGGACAGGTGTTCGCTTTTGCTTGTGTAATTATTTACAAGTAATGGCGGATATGGAAACTGAGCAGTAGTATGTGATATGTTACTGTGTTCAGCGAGGCTTACGTGGTGCAGAGTCTCAGAAATGACTCGAGTATATGGAGAAGAGTGCTTGTAACGAAGTACGTATTTCAAGTGGTACAAACGCTTCAGAGGTAGGAACAATTCCATGGAGGACCATACAAGATGTAGGCAGCTAAGCATTGTCACTCGGATCTTGAAAATGTAGTAATGGGAATTAATTCTCATACCGTAATGCAACATATATTGAATAGTTTAGTTTGGAAATAACTGCTTTTTGTAACCATATCAAATTGAGAAAGATAATATTCTTAAAATATTAAATGAAATATTTCTCAAGCCTTATATAGCAATATCGGATAAAGTAAAAATAATATCTTCAAATTAAATATTAATATAAATCAGTGGCTACCCAAGGGAGGGGCGGGGGTAGGCTCAGTTGCAAGTTTTCGATTAGTTCATTGATACTAATATACTGAATATCGTATCAGCGTGCCCGGCTTGTAAACTTCAGTTCCCAGGTTCGAGTTCCTCTTTGGCAAGCGTTGAGTTTTATCTCCTCAAAACTCCCCGTCCTGTCGTACTCGGTCAGTAGGGGACACCGAAGGGCTAGGAAAGACACCTGTTCATTGGATGGTATGTGTAGAAGAGCTATATCCTAGGAACGTTAAAAAACATTCTGGATGGCCTTGATGGGAGGTTACCATGTGTCAACTAATAGTTATCTGGTGTGTCTTCTTTCCCCAACCTTCTCTGAGTCCTCAGGGTACTTGTGACCTGTCAATTGTGACCATTTTTTGCCAAAAGATGCCGCTAAGAGGTAAAAGAACCCAACACAGTATACTCAATGGGAGGGTTATAACCCTCCCCCATCTTGGCCACTTGAATAACTTATAGTTCCTAAGTTTTTCCCTAAAGACAGATACTAAAGACTCCAATTCTTCCCTCACCTGTCATCAACGCCATCTTGATACACCCGACCTGAAACCTGAATCAGAAGGAAGAAAATTAATTATGCAGAAAACTTTAATTGATTTAATTTGTCTAGACTTTAACTAAAATCTGTTTACTTTTAAACCATGTAAAAGAAAATATTTTTCTGTACTACTTTATTTAAATATTTTAGAATGTTTTAAAATTAATAACCTAGTTTTTATAAATGAATAGCTACTAGTCGAATTTTCAGAGATAAAGATATAATTAATAGATAAAGATATATATATATATAAATATTTCAAAATAAGTTTTGTTACTGCACTTGTCGTGATCTTGTGTATCAAGTATAGAATTTGCCTTGCCTTCATGCCTGCTGTTTAGACTGAAGCATTGAAGGGATTCAATACTTGACAGCTCGTTCCTTAATCTCCTATAAAAAACAACGTAGACTCCAAGTGATAAAAATTCTCTCCATTCTAAGTGGAGCGAATTTTTCTGCACTTACTTTTTCCCTGTTAATTGCACTTACTTTTTCCCTTTTATTCCTTGCCTTCTTCAGACACGTGCACCTCTTGTAATCAGAAACACAGTTAAATCTGATGATTCCATTATGTTTTTTAGAGCTTTGCGACCCACTTCTGAGATGCTCGCATCACTTCTGGGTGTCTCGAATCAAAGTTTGAAAACAGTTAGTCTGATTGAAACAATTAAATCCAAACCAGTATGAAATTCCGAGGTTATTTTTATAAATTGTTGATAAAAATAAATGAAACGAAATAATATAGTAAAAAAATACCATTCACGGCAAAACATAATTCATGAGTTCCATGTCTACAGGACACATCCTGTGATTCTTTACTCTAAATGAAACGAGTTTCACAAAATACTTTCACTTTCTAACGAAATATATTTACACTCAATGTTCACTGAATTATGACCACCTCCTTCCATGTTATATGTGGAAGCTAACTACGAAGCTCTATAACTTCTAAGCTAAGCGTTTTATGAGAAAAATATAACAAAAGATAAATTAAAGATCTCAATCAAATCTATCTAAATCTCTATTTTAAAAAATGCTCGTTTTGTACTTGAATCCAAACTAGTATGCAACTCAGTTACAACTATGGACTTTGTATATTTAAGAGCAGCAATGCTACTCTTTGGAAAATTGAAAAATATTGAATAATTATTTACATTTACTTTTTAAATATACATCTTGTATATTGTTCTATTAAATGGTGCGAAATAATACTTCTTATTTAAAATATAATTAACTTCTGAGTTAAATTCTAACGTTAGGCTGTTGTTAAAAATTCAAACTTCCAAAACTCTTTAAATAGTAAAGAAATGTTGAAAAACCGTCCCGTGCCCGAGTGGTTAGCGCGCTTGGCTACTGATAAAAGTGTCCGGGGTGAGGTATGGATGTTCGTGTTGTTTTTCTGCTGAAGTTCTGCAATCCTCAGACCTTCTACTGTGGCATATAAACTGAAAGGCTCCTGTCAGACGTCAGTGGCAAGTAGCTGCCTGAGGAGGTATTTATTACATTTTTCTTTTTTTAATTGTTGAAAATCGAATTTTAGATAGATTTGATTGAGATTTTTATTTATCTACAGTCCTATTCTATCACAAAACGCTTAGATTAGAAATTATAGAGCTTCGAAGTTAGCTTCCACTGACATAACATGGAAGACGGTGGTCATAATTCAGTGAGCACTGAGTGTAGATATATACAGGGTGTTTCAAAAAGGACGCAACACTCTACTGTATTTTTCTATTTAAACTTGACAAAAGACACATTTCAAAAGATGCAAATTAGGTATATATATATCTACCTTTATAGCAGATGTTGAAAGTTATTTCCTACAACCTGGATCCAGGTTTCGTACCAGTTTCATGACATTTGCAGCCACCTTTAGCAATGTTCGTTTTTTTATGCTTAAAATGTTTCTTTTAATGTTAGCTTCAAGTCTTCAAGTGTACGAGGATTGTTTTGAAACACTACATGTTTAAGATATACTCAAAGGAAAAAATCTGGAGGAGTAAGATCTGGGGATCTTGGGGGCCACAAATTTTAAATCAAATGATCACCAAAAAATTCCTGCAACATGACCATTTTGTCATTTGCAGTATGGACGGTTGCGCCATCTTGTTGAAACCAACACTCTCGTTCATTCACATCCAATGGTGTAATAAACTTTTGGATTAGGTCACGATGAACTTCACCAGTTACAGTTGAGTCAAAAAATGAAGGCCCTATCACACGACGACGGGAAATTGCACACCAAACACCAATTTCTCGTGCGTGTAATGGTCGTTCGTGAAAAGTGTGAGGATTTTCACTGCTTCATATTCCACTGTTTTGACTGTTCACATACCTATCCAAGTGAAACCAAGCCTCATCACTGAAATAAACATGGTCCAACACCTCAATTCCATTTTCATCAAAAAAAAAAAGAACAAAACCAACGACAGTACCATAAACATTTTTCTTGGTCTGGTTCTTTCACTTCATGAACGACAACAACGCGGTAGGCATGAAATGTCAACTTCTTTTTAGCTCTGAAAACAGCAGCTGGTGACAGTCCAACATGAGAAGATAACTTTGTAAGAGATTTTCTGGGTGAGCGAGTTAAACGCTGCGACATCATCAAGAACTTCAGCAGTTAACAGTGATGGCCGGCCTGGGCTCTTTCGATCCTGTAGAGACCCAGTGTCACAAAATTTATCAATCAAACCAGATATTGCGACTTGTTGGGAACTGTAGACTGAGGAAACTTTAATTCAACCCCCTCTCTCACACGTTTGTAAGATTTATACGCACAATAAGTCTCAACAATAAATACACGTTCATTTTTAGAAAACGATATAGCTGACACAACACAAAGGAATGAATGCTTGAGTGAGACTAGCGTGTGACAAGGTCATTTCAATTGCTAAAGGCTGCTAACCTTGAGTACAGTAATGCCAACTGACTAATATTATGGCATTAAATGTACATGCGCGTAAGTTCCACTCTCTTATATTTAGGGTTGTGTCCTTTTTGAAACACCCTGTATATGGTAAAATATACGAATACAGAGAAAATCAATAAAAAGAAAAGAGCGACCTGTGGATATATATACAGGGTGATTCAGTTGTACACACTTGGGAAGGGTAGGTTGCACAAAGGCGAATCGGAATCATATAGCAATGCAGGGTCGGTAACGGCATCAACATGTGCTAGTGTACAAAGAGGACGTGAATGAAAGAGCAACACGTAAGTGAACAAAATGCTTTTTATTAATCACAATAGATACATTTGCGAAATGCACAGAGGTCACAAAAGGTGTTTGAAGTTGCGACCATGAGTTGTAACACAGGCCTGACATCGTCGGCGCATGGAATCACGTACATTCTGGAAAATTCCTGTCATGTCATGGACTTCGGAGGCAGCTACGGAGATGCGTGCAACAAAGTCCTCAGCACTTTCAATGGGGTTGTAGAACACGTAGCACATTCTCCTACTTGTCAGGGGTCCGTGCCCATCGTTCCCGACTCCTGTCAGGTCTCTGGAAGGAACCAGTTTCACATAAACTCTGACCAGCCATGCAAACATCTGGTGATTGGGAGTACGCCTCATTGGGTACCGTACGTGGTACACGTGCACAGCAGCTCGCCCGTTGCAGTCCGCAGCCCGGTATGCGAGATGCATATCGACCAACTCCACGTTTGTGTAATTGGCCATCCTACTACCTCTTCGGGCGGTTCGCGAATGACGGTTACCTGCGAGGACGTTGTGCAGTCCCGCTGCCGTACAATGCCATCTACCGCGTCTAACAACGCCATCTACCGCGTGAAGATGCCATTACCGAACTTGCATTGCTATGTGATTCCAATTCGTCTTTGTGCAAACTACCCTCCCAGAAGTTTGTTCACGCTTAACTGAATCACCCTGTATATATCAGTACACACTTATAAACACCATTATCATTTGGTTTTCTAACGTCGAAGAAGCATCTAGAGAAGTGGTAAATAAACTTCAACTGGGGCATCTTAAACGGACAAACATTCTTACTGAGTAATGGACTTTAATTTTTTCCAAAATACCAAAGAGCAGCAGAATTTTAAATCGTTTCTTTTCCTCACTCATTCTCACTCAGTATTGCCAAAAATCGAAATTATAGTATTGTATCAAGGGCAAAAAATATTTTTGGCAGTAATATTAGGCTTCATTTGTCGATATAAGTTCTATTTCTACTTTATTATTTGTGTAGTATTTTTTTTTTCTTTACCTTTGAATTTTCATCATAATCAAGATATGTTAATTCATGAGTATTACAAGTCCTATTATTCACTTGGTAAACATATCGTGTAAACATTAGGAGGTCGTCGACGTTGTCCTAAAATTCAGGCAGTGGCATAATATATCAGCATAATTGATTTCATAAGTGATTCAGCTTCTCGCAAATATAGAATCAATAACGTAGTACCCATATATCACGGAATTTTAACGCTTCTAAGAAAAAAATATGAGAGTTTTATGTGAGATATGATGCCAAAGAGTCTCATAAAATATACTATAGGAGACATAAATGAATCATGGAAAGGTACAGCAGACAGAATGACAAAGTGTGCCAGGACAGAGGCGGTGAGAGTAAAAGGAAAAAAAAAGTCCAAGAGAAATATGCGTGGTAGTTGTCGAAAGAAGTGAGGTTGCCGCTGAAGAAACGGAAAGGATTTTTTGAAAAGTGGCAAAAACTTAGAACAGAAGAGAGACGAAACATTTGCATAAAAACGCAAGAAGAGCCCAGGAACGAAAAGAGAGTAAATACCATGAAGGGATTATATTGCATCCTATATTTTAAAGGAGAACGCAATATGTACAAGCGAACTGATCGCAGACGAAGGAAAATGTATTGCTTATATGATATATGAGGAATTGGTGGGCTCAAGCTTTAACATGAAAGAATGAAAGGAATATTCTTAGAAATTAGTGAGTTAGAATTAGTATCTTGAATATAGAAAATTCAAGGGTAAACCTTTTTTTTTTGAAATACATATCTAAGAGACAGTTGAAGAAACTAAACATTAACAAATCATCTTAACACGAAGCATTACTAGCATAAAATAAAGCTTTTCTTTCCCACACATTAACTTTACTTATGAAAAGAAATGATTGTTTATACTCTATATGCCTAATTTATTTGAACTAGTAATACTTAATAGCACCATTGCATTAATCTAAATATTGCTTAGCCTTAGTATAATTTGCATTTTGATCACTGGGGAATGGGCATTGTATCAAGGGACATGGTAGATGTTGTTTGAGGTAGTGGAATCATTAATACCGAAAATTATCTCCTCGGGTGTAACAGTCCAGAGCTAAATGGAGAGAATAATCTAAACTCCAGTTGCGGAATTCTCTCTATTCGTTAGATAAATTGCTCTCTAATTTATTCCTTAATAAGTGAAAATCCTGCAGTATTAGCAACATGTATTCACATGACTGTATCACACGAATCTAAAGCGAGTATGATGCGTAGCTTATTAAATGATAATCAGAAGATTATTCAATATGTTATATTCAGAGTGAGTCGTCATTTATGTCCACTAAGTATGATACTAGATTCTATGTGACTATATATTAAATTAAGGTTCAGTAATATTTTTTTTTACATTAACCACTCAGGTAATAAATAGAACGTACTTAAATTTCTCCGAAAGTAGCAGCTTGTATGCTCAATAGAAAAGACAGTCACTGGCAAAGCAATGTAGAATACAGGGTGTCCGAAAATAATGGCTGGGTTTCGAGAACAAATATGCAGGAAAGATAAATATATATATTTTCCAGAAAGTAATATTTTAATTGAAAGCTTACCTCAAATGATTTTGAACATACTGAAGCGGAACCTGCACTTACAACAATAAAAGTGTGATTGCTTTACTACGAGACACGCGAGATACAGTACAAAGTGTAAATTTTGTCATGATTATATTGGAACACGGTTGGTTTCAAAGATGCGATAATTCAGTAGAGAGTTGTACGCATATGGAAAGGATTTCGTTTTGCGTTGTGTGCTGTGACGACTTAAAATTACCGATATTTGCATGGTAAAAGTAGTTTTGTTTTGCAGTAGAAAAACAGTGCCTTTTAAATTTCGTAGGAGTGTCATTTCCATCACACGATTTGTTTAATCAGTGGAAAGATGATTGGTAAGGTTCGTGTCTATGATTTATGATTCGGTTTTCGAATATTATAATCGTTCATCAATTGGTATTTGATGAATGCCAATATTAATTAGTCATAGTTGGTTAACATATGGTGCTTCAATGGCTAATACTCAAATTTTTACGTTATTGATCTAAATTTTTTGCCTCAGTTATTAAATCAGTTCATTTACTGCCTGTTTATTATGAACTCCCGCACGGTTGTGAAATGAACATAGTGCTAAGAAATCCATCCAATATTCCACTTCTTGCCAAACACACTGCAAATATCTCTTATTTACTTCCTCAGTTTTTTTTCTTATTCTGGCTTTCTAATAATTTTGATCTCGGATTTATGCATTTTTTTTTAATTACACAAAGGACGGAGATAACCTAGAAGCTATATGAGGCTTATCCTCGTTTCTCATAAACATACAAACACTTACACAAGGGCATGCCTCGCTGGTCCAACATGAAGGGATGCATGTGGTCAGAAGGGTGAACAGGTAGCCATTGGCGTTCAGGGGCCCATCCAGTGATACCAGCGGTCCCAGGTCATACCAGGAAAACATCCCCCAGACATGCACACTGCCACCGCCGGCCTGTCCGACAAGAGTGTCCGGGCATTGGTTCTCGTGTGTCTGACGCCGTATGCGTAACCGCCAATCACTTCTGTGGAGTAGAAACCTCGATTCGTCAGAGAATGCAACCCTTTTCCACTTTTCCACTGTCCAATGACGGTAGTCCCGTGCGAACTGCAGCCATCGTTACCGATGGACCTTGTTTAACATGAGCACCTTTACGCAGAGTCAACTCCGGAGACCCATGCATAACAGAGTTCGCTCTACTGTTATCGGGGACACATACCTGGGTGCCCCAGCATTTATATGAATGGTCAATTACTGCACTGTTGGGCGTCGATTGCCCTTTACCAGTAGATGGAGGCGACGTTCTCCTCTGGGAACAATGGTCTTTCGGCCTCCACAGTTATGACGTCTGGAGGCACTCGGTGTGCCAGGGGTCCATTCTTGGTACACCCTTACTACAGCACCTTGCGAAGAACACATGAAGTCTGCTGTTTCCGAGATGCTTCCACCCTTGACTTGGTAGCCGACGATCATTCCTTTTTGAATGTCCGTCAAATCAATACCTCTGCCCATTGTGCTCACGTTACACACTATGACTCATCTGTCCTAGCAGGCCATTTACATCTCCATGCTGTCGACCTTGTCATGTGCACTCTGTGACACGCCTGAGCGGGTATACTGTGATTCCGTGGGTGGTCATATTATTCCGATACGACTGTGTGTATATCAAATGACTGTAGAGGAAAATCTGTCATTAGCCAGGTGGGATCCGAACCCATAATCGCCTAGTAACATGTCAAGTGCTCTGATCACTGATCTACCAGTTACTGATGGAAACCTCATCTATAGGTAACTTTAACCCTTTGTAGTCCAAATTATATATATATATTTTTTAATTTGAAGTTAAAAGGAAATGGCGCCAGCTTACCGTAAATGCATAAACTGTAGCAGTATACGATGTCGAACTCAACTGGACTTTGGACTTGCTACAAGCGTTAGGGCTGTCGAGTCTGAATCAACATTGAACATGTAAGAGTTAATCGTATACCATACAATCAGTCATTGGAAATTATCGACTTTAATTGAAGATTCTGGTATAGAAGGTGCCTTTTTCAGTGGTCAGAGTTCATGAGATGATAGCAGGAGATCGCGAGTTGAGATCCCACCAGGTTAATAACGATTTTTCTTTTATATTCATTTAACGTATATAAATTAGAGGTGTTTACTTTTGATTCATGTTGTTCAACACAACATTCTTGTGTTTAGTAAAGTGCGTTGGCAAAAAAAAAAAAGATCATGTCTTTTCGCCAGTTAGTTAGTCGCAGGTAATGAATGACCTGGATGGTGCTTTCTATACAGGTCGTCAACTAAAGTCAGATATATTTCAAACTGATTCTATAGTATATATATGCTAAAGCCACCGATAGAAGGAAGCTGGAAAAGCTTGATCAGCAGCTAGTAATTCAGCAATTAGAACACCTGACATTCTTTCAGAAGATCGTTGGTTCAAAGACAATTTTTCATCCATAGTCATTTAAGATATCTTAGTCTTAATTATTTAAGCAGATATCATAGCTTAACGATATAAGCTCAAATGGTAGAGCTACTGACGCATAAACCAGGAGCTCATGAGTTCGAAACGAATTTTTTTCCCCAAACTGGTCTAATTGCTATAAATGAATAGAATTGTGGTTAACTTCATTACTTTTTTTTTCTATCTTACTTCTACTTTTAAAAGTATGAGGTGTTAAAAAATAAAATTAATGCCATTTCGAAAACCATCATTTTACATTGGAAACTTTAGCACTTTAGAAGACTAGAAAACCAGAATACACATGAGCAGATATATAGAAAAAAATATGAGTTTGGGGCACGTAAAGCAATCGAGCCGAAAAATATAACAATTCCCTCCCTCCGTTTTACGGCTTTTCTTTTTTTAAAATATTGAAAACTGAATGAAATATAAATAAGTTTAATAATTTTATCTCTTATATTTTACTTATATTCTCAAGGGGGTGATGCCCTCACTTCTATTAATTATATCTCATGTCCCCGATCCGGCGCTGCACATGAGATATAATTAATAAAAGGTGTATTATTACATTATCTAAACATTTTTTGAATGAGTATATGAAACAACATTCGTTCGCAATTTTCTGTTCGAGATATATCGATATTATGAAAATATCAAAGCCTGTTGCGGCATAAACAATTCAATATCACCAGACGCATGCTGAATTCTAAGGCGTCAGAATTTAATATTGCCGTTGAGGTTCATTATGAAACAGGAATGATAGTATACCTGTTATTCAACAACCTTTGAAATCCACGGATGTTAATTCTGATTGTCATGCGCTATAGACTATTTCATCGCGTTCATTCAATGCTGAAGTTTTGGCCTTTTTTAGGCGTTATGCGGCAATTAAGAGCAAAAATATCAACAAACCAATAAAATGATGGTAACCTCTCAAGTTGCTTCTGCTGAATATCGAGGTCTGACAGCAGCCTGTCTTTAATTGGTCATAGAGAAGATCTGTGAGAAAAGCCTCAGCAGAACGACAACACAAACATCCGCGACCCTATTGACCCAACGTCCCTAACCACCCTCTTGACCCAACGTCACTAACCACTAGGCTACGGAATGGCTACAGTGAAGTAAAATATAATTTTTTTATGAATGCAGTTATGCTTGGTTGTTTTAACTCTGAGATGTAATTTTTGTGTCTACGTCACAAGAATACAAAGACTAGGAGGAGGTTGGGAAAAATGATCCCTTGGTATCTGTTAGGATACAAATGGAAACCTCCCATCAAGGCCATTCAACTTGTTTTTTAATGTGCACAGGAAACGATTCTCCTACACAAGGAACCACAGCTTAATGTTTCAACCGCTGGACACTATTTTTTTGCAAGCTAGCTGTAGTCCACTTTCTAACAAAGGTCAGATTGGCAGTTAGTGCAGATCAGGCCCGGATCTGGGAAAAAAATTGAGGGGGGGATGGAGCAAGAAACACCATCGAGCAGAAGAAATTCAAAAAAGTAGGAGGAGGGGGACGCAAGAGACTGGATTTCCAATGCAGGATAACATTTCTCCCTCCATTTCACAGGTCTTTAAAAATGTTTTGAACAATGAATAAAATATAAATAAGCTTCATAATGTGTTGCTTCATTTACCATTATTAGCATTCTGAAAGGGGAAGGCATGGCCCCCTTTCCCCCCTAGATCCGGCCCTGGAGGAGATAAATTTCAACGCTGACATAAACTTGGGAATTGCGGATTAAAAGCCGGGCATATTACAGACTGAGCCAAAGCAGCTTCATCTTTCTTAGTAATACTAGAAGAGTAAGAACTTTTTCAGATATCGAAAAATATTTTTCCTTAACAACCGATTAATTTTATATCACTGAATTTCTTTTCCTTCTACTTTCCTACAAAATGTGGTTAATGAATTAATGGGTTTCTGAAGTACTGCGATTTTAAGATCTGTCGCTGCAAACGGGATGGTAGTTTGAGCAGCAATAATAATGTGGACTTTTTCTTCGTATATTATTGGACTACATATTTGTTGTCATATCGAGTCCATTATTGTGTTGAATGTCACACATATGATATTCTAACGGTACTACATGGAACAATGAATTTTTAACGGAACTAGCAAAATTTACTTCACTCTAGTCGTTCCGTCTAATAAAATTTTCATTCAATTTTATATAAATAAGTTTGAAATGTATATAATAGTAGAGTAATACAGGAAGTATCCTGTAAATATGGAACTCATGAATAATTATCTCGAAAAAAAAAAGAGTTTTGTCCTGGAGTTATGTTAGTTCCGTGCAACACTGTTATTTCATAATATGTTTTAGATCTCGTCTACATTAATATTCATATATAAAACTGTGAGGTATTTCGCAATAATTATAATCTTAAACCAAATCTACCTCGCCTATTTTCTGCAACGAATCTCTTTTGCTCATAACGACTGCAACGAGTAATGTTTCTTTTTCTCTAATCTCAAAATTATAAAATACTGATTCAGGTGTATTTTTTCATGTATGGAACCAAGGTTTATCATTACGTTGCGTAATTGCACTCCAGGGAAGTTCAGAATTTGACTAAAACCGTGTGCTAATTTGTTTAATTTCTGTTTTGCACTGCAGAGATGAAAAATTTATCTCTTTGCGTTGTTTGCTATGATTTTCATGCTGCTTCAAATAACAGTTCTTAAGCTTTCGAAATTCAGCATTAACAGGTTTCTTCCAGCTGGAAACATGTTATTGATCTTAAGGGAATTTCGGAACGCTCTTTTTGAAGTGGTTTCTGATACGACTCTACAGTGAGATATTCAGAATCAAAATTATCGTTGCTTTTCCTATGTGTTGAGAAAAATCCATAAAATTCTTAGAAAAGTTTTTGCTATATCGAACATCATTTCCGAAAATGATCTTAGCCTAGGGATAAACTAACTATGCAGATAATATCTAACTCAGGTAATGGAAATAAAGACGTTATTAGAATTGATAACCGACTCCAAGTTTTATACTTAGTACTTTGCAAAATCTTTATATCTGCGGGAGAAACAGCTTAAATCATTATATCTATTACATCCACTGAAACTGAATTAATATTGAAAGCCACTTCTCGGAAGAGTGACTTTACCCCTATTACATTGGTGCCTCTTCGCTAATATTCCGTCTACATTGCGTTGCGTGGCTCATACGTTCCGTTTCGTTAAAAACGAACATTTTTTCACCAGTTGGCCTCTGCACATATATTTGCCCGTTTTTTACTCTCGAACGAGAATAGGAGCTTCATAGTCCCCAATTTTCCTTTATTCTGCTGATTCATTCATTCATTCACATGGTAATTTGGTGGCTGCCTAAAATGGAGAATGAAACTAAAGCAAAATAATAAAAAGGTTTTTATCGTATGATAAAGTTTCTAACTAAAATATTTATTAGTTTGATAAATCTCGAGTTGAAAAACTGATATTTTACTGTATTCAGGACAATTTTAAAATGACTCTATAGGAATTGTATGAGAATCTCATGAGAATTGAGTTACCTCTGAGCAGAAATCGTACACACAAAAACGTCTAAATGACGAGATCACAAGAACCACAAGGACAGAATTGGTTAGAGGATCCATTGTATGTCTGTTAGGAGACAGATGGAAGCTTCGAGCCTTCTGGCATGTCTTTAACATGAACAACGCATTGCTCTCTTGTATTACTGAGATTGCACTTTATGTCCCATCTAGTGGACCTTTCCAATGGCCTTTCCAAGCCCATTGATGTCTTCTTTCTGACCGAGAGCAGGGTGGGAATTTAGCGGAATTAAAACTTATCGCTGGAACAGTTAAACCTCAAACCAGGAACTACAGATTACCAACTAACCCACGCCCCAAACAGATGACAGACGTTTACGATTCTTATCAATTACAAAAACAAAAGTGAGTTAGGAAGGACTGTTGGTAAATGACTTTAAATTGCTTGCACATAAATAACAATCTTGATTCAGTCACTGAGTTTATTTTGTGAAAAATGTGTATTTATAGAAAGAAAATATTCCATTGTTCAACCAATTTCTTAAAAAAAAGCGATCACAGATATTTTAATAATTATTGGTTAATATTAATTTCACAATTCCAATAATAATAAAAATAAATAAATAACTAAATAAATAAAACATTAAAAATGTTGTTATACCAGGTAAAGAGAATTTTAAAATCGAAATAAAGTTATAGAAATAGCAAATTTGTATATCAAAAAAGGCAAAATGCAAAGTAAACTGGATAAATTCGATATCCTGTCGTCTGACAAAAAAGTAGGTATATCTTCAGGCTTTTGTTGGATTTATCAAAATATTGTATAGGGGACCACAATTTTAGTTAGTTAATGCATTGATAATTTATATATACTTAATATAGTGTACTTAAGCTAATGTGCTACATTCAGAAATGAACTGTAGTCATCTGTTCTGTTATAAAGCTTCCTAAAATGGAAAATAAAACTAAAGCAAGATAAGTCTTTTATCGTATGATAAATTGTCCTTAGTAAAATATTTATTCGTTGAATAAATCCCGAGTTGCAAAGCTGATACACTATTGTATTCGGGACAATTTTAAAATAATTTTATGTCTTCAACGGTAAAAGATCTAGTGGTTTGTAAGTTCATACTTCGTATCATTTACATAGTGAATAAATTTTTCTTTGATTCAATGTGAGTATGATTCTACTGTTCCACTAAAACATTCCTTTTTCTGAACTTAATATCTGAAAGTAATGAGAGAGGACGATAATACTTAACATAGCCGATATATGTTTGAGCAGTTTGGCTCAATCGGTAAAGCACTATGTTTGTAATCTGAAAGTCCCAGGTTCAAGTCCCAGTTGCGCTCACGTTGAGATTTCTCTCACCTAACCTTAACCATGCTTTCGATGAAAAGGAGGCTCTATCAAGATGGTCTCAGAAAGACTACCGTCAATCGGATGAGACGTTAAGTCCTGGCGCCGTGTGCACGCTGGATGGCCTGACGAGAAGCAACTGTAAAATGTGTACTCTTCTCTTACATTCTCGGAGCCCGTGGTGTCCTTGCGATCTCGCCATTTAACCAATTATATGCACAAAAACGGAGTTCAGAGGTAAAACAAGTAGTATAAGTTCAAACTTTAATCTCATATTCCTGCAGTTGCAGTGCACTCATTCCCATTATTAGGTCATCGGAAAAAATGATGATTTTGATTATAGCATCACAATCTGTAAAATATTGCTGCTTCATCTGTACCTGTTTTAAATGTTGTGTGGGTTTATCCAGAAAAGGGTTCTAAGCGATCTCATGAACTTTTGAATGTCCTGTCTGTGTGGATTGCATTCTTGAAATATCATATCCAGAGCGATTCTTTTCTTCACTTTTGCCTCAATGCCTTTCACTACGATCGTATGTGATTGGACGGTTGGAGTTTGAAAAGCGCAGTTTTTCTTATCCTGACTCATCACTTCTGATTGATGCGAGGTCTTGTGTTTCTTGCAGCTTTCATCGTTATTTCTGAGAAGTTTCCTCTTTTTCAACATTTTGTCATGAAGAACTCATGACATTTTCCAGAATTACAGGTTCATCCACTCTGCCATGCATCATTCTTTAATGACCTTTTTTTTTAAATGGCCTTTTCTTTAATCTCATCAGTGTTATGTTTTTTGTTATCCGTATTATTCGATAAATAGCCCAACCCATAGCTCATACCTGTTCTAATGATTAGCGTACCTGACTACAAAATCTGCAGGCATACCTTTGTATTGTTATATGAGAAACCAAGATAAGTCCACTAGAGCTTCTAGGTTATTTCGACCAACTGCATTTAGAAATTTGATCAAAATGCAAATAAGCTTAGTGTTAGTAATTAGATAAATGCATTTGCAAAGTACACGTAGTTTTCGCAGTTACGGGATTCCTCGAAATGGCCCAGATTTGATTCTCACCTGGTACAGCTTTGAAGTTTATATCCTCAGTCAGTAGGGGATACCGATGGACTTGGAAAGGCCGCCGTCCATCGATGGAACATAAAGCAGTGGTAATGATCAAGGCTTTATGTCCCATCATTCAGTGGTTTTCATTCATACTTTTGTAATAAATTACATTATTTTAGAATAATTGTTGCTAATTATTATCTTTTTGAACTCACGCTCAGTTTCCATCCATTAATTAATAATAATATTAATTAATGGATGTAAACTGAGCGTGATTAATAATAATAATAATATGCAAGAATTGTCAGTCCTCTACATCAAACAATTTGCAAAGCATTGCTTTACACTAGTGTTTCAAAGCATAGCCATCATAATAGATATTGTAATATTATTTGCAATTAATGTTGTTTGTATTATTATGCGTATTATTATAACATAAAAAAGGAAACAGGGATAGGGGGCTACTTTTCCATATATACCAAATCCCAAATTGTTCCTGAAATGTCCCTGGTTAGGAGTAACTTTAAATAAACGTAAAAAAAAAAAACTTAATGTTAGGACAGATGAACATGTAACAATGGATGGTAGATGTGTCATGAACGGTCGCCTATGCTTCAGGTGACAATTACGTTATCAATTGTTTAGAACGATGATGCTTTGAATAATAAGATTTGTGGACGAAAAACCAAAAGGTGTTGTGGAGTAGTGAAGAAATAAAGATATATTGTATAAAATTAGTGTTGTGTGATACTACTTAAGAAGACTGTTATTACTTGATTCAAGATGAACCTGGTTCCGTTGGTCAAAGGGAATCAACAATAAAGGTATTTTTGGGTCCTCTTTCAGGAGAGATCAACGTTAGATGTTTAGCCTCTATAAGATATAAAGCATGATTAAGGCAATCCACTAACACAAATGAAATTCAACATAAATTGGTTTGTTTGTTGGGTGTTACAAAGAAATAGGTTCTATTTTGTCATAGGAGCTGAATATTGACAGCATTTTGATTTAAACATTGAAAATTAGTTAAACATAGTAAATCTTTCTTTTTTATGGTTTGACTTTATACTAAGAGGAATAGAAATACTTGTGTTTAGATAAGAATGTTTAATTGGTATAATTTTTGTACCTATGTAATAAATTACTTCATTCATATTTTAGTTTGGCATACACATATACTATTTTTGAACTCACGCTACATTTTGACCTCTTTGAATTCATAACGTAAGCATTGTTAGAGGAAAATATGTGAACGTTTTTTTTTTTTGCAGTGAAAATCTCGAAGTAAAATAAGTCATAATGCATTTTTAAAGGTTTTAATGCGTTAGAATGATTATACTTCGAAATGTTGAAGTAAATAATGCAAAATGAATACATAATCTTTTGCAAGAAGCGAAAACACATTTTTAAAAAAACTTTCAGCTGAGATCTAAAATATCATTTTGCAACAGTTATTTTGAGTGGAAGATGTTTTGGTTTTCTTTTATAAAATTTGAGAGAAAGAGATTAAAGCACAGTATGATTAAAGCTGATTATTTTCTGAATAACTGGCGTTTCTAATAGGAGGATATTTGCCTGAATAAACTGCATTTTTAAAAGTAATGACACTCTTACATTTTGTACATTAGCTTGCATGCGATTAATTAACGAAACATTTCGAAACTGTTTTTATAACTTCGAATATTTCTCGTTAAGAAAAGAGGATTATGCTGAAAATAGTACACTTTGTATCGTTACTGTTATTAAGGAATTAAGAAGAAAAACACGAAGAAAAGATACCTTTTTTTATTCCGTAACGTTAAGTTCATTTACTGTTCCAGAAAATTATTCTGAAAAATATGAAAAATTGTGTTAATTAAGTTTATTTAAAGAACATCGAAAAAAGCGATCCGTATCAAACATCTTGATGCAAAAAGAGAGAAAAAAAAACATATTTTTTACCTGGTCACTTGGGAGCTTAACGACTAGCTAGTTCGATTCGTCAGGATGTAAACACATGCATTCTTAACTTTGATGTGTGCCAGCATTACAAGATTGCTAACAATCATTGCTTTTTGCAGCAAAAAGAATCTTCATGTGCATTGGAAATTATGACATTTTTTCTTTAAGTTGACAGTCTATGTCTGAAAGTTTGAAATAGAAAATTCGAAATTATAGATGTATTACTGCTATTAACAATCAATTCCTATCTGGTCTAAGATGAAATAAAATGAATAAATAAAGTATTGAAAGCTTTAAGACAGTTTGCTGATTCATTGCAAATCCATACAAGGAAAGGTTTTAAATTGGAGTCAAAATATTTCTACCCAAATATCACAAGAGGAAAATGTGGAATACAATAAACTAAGTTAATAAATATGGACGGAAATACGCAATAAAATAGTAATTTGAATCACCCTACTATTACTGCATGATTATGATGATCCCAAATACAGTCGTTACAATTTTAATGTAAAACTGTATTTCATAAAATATTATAGAGTGAATATGATAATGCAACATCACTACAGATGGTTGATACTAGCCAAAAAGCGCCAAAAGAGTTCTAAGCGTATAAGTGATAAATGATTCATGGTTACTTTACGTTAAAAATGAGTTCGAGCTTAATATCGAGCGAGACCCCCCCCCCCCCCACCCCGAAGCCCGATTTCAGGAAACTATTTCTCTGACGCATCAAAAGACAGTACAAATGTGCATGTGCTAATCGTTTATTTTATTCTTATATTGTTAATTATAATGATTTTATTGCAAAATTAAAATGTTAATGCTATTTGGATCGAAAACATCTCAGAAATAACTAGTAGAAATAACTAGTAGAAACCGAATGCTCTTTGGTAACACCATTATAATCGCAAAGAGTCGTTTCGTAAAATTAGAGAATATATAAATATAATCAGAAGCCCCATGACCTTATTTTTAATTGCTAAAGCCTGTATAATAGGTTGAAATCATAAAAAAAATATTTTATATTTTTACTTACTTATTTTTCACAATTACAAAAAAAATTTGAATTTTTAAATTATTCTGAAACCGAGACCAAAGTCGTTTGAGCTACTTTAAGATCAAGGCGTTCCGGGTCCCTTTCGGGTTCAGGCGGGTTCGACCTAAGCCTGAGAGCCGGAACTCATCTGTACTTTACACCATGACTCGATTAGTTATACTTTAGGTCAGCTCTGTTGCTTTTAATTAATCTTAAAGCTCTTATATCCTAAAAGTTAAATAATATTGCATGGCATTAGGGCAAACTTTAACAGGTTTAAAAATCGGAAAAATCAAATGAAATGAAAGACAATTAATTTAATCCTGAGGTGCAGAAACATTTTTCGCAAAGAAAATTATTATGTTTGCTGGAGGCAAATTGTTAGGAGGTGGTGCAATAAAAGTGTGGTGTTATGACTTATTTCTTTTCATTAATTGATTTATGAAAAAAAAAATTATGAAATTATTTTTATTTGCTCAGCATAGGGGAAAATAGCTGCACCTCTAGATGCAACCCAGTTATTCAGGCTGGACCTGGAAGAGTTAATACTCTTCCAACACACGTAAAAGAAGATGAAAAGTTTTAACACATTAAAAATTATTAAGAAAACTTTCTTTATAGTACTCAAGATGTGAAATAAATTTTATGGATTATTAAATACTTGATAATAAAATAACTTTTTAGAATAGTTGTATTTTACCTATCTTATTCCTGGTTTTCGCATGCCAATTTTTATTTTTTTTTCTGGTTTCTATCTATTGTTTTTCATTGGAGAGGAATGTAAATTATCTCCGATTACATTTCCTAAATCGATAAAAAATGAAAAAAATCAATATAAGTGTTTTTGAATAAGTTTTTTATCAGATATATCAAGTATTGAAATCGTAACAGATGTAACTATCAGTTTTAGGTCATATAAGATTTCTAATAATAGCGAGATACATAAATCCTATTTTTTACGTATTAAAGACAGAACGTAATACTACGTAGACCTGTCGAGTGTCTACTCCATCTACATACTTTAAACTTTTTGATACATACAAATATGCGTACGAATCTGATTATTTAATTAAATGTGTAATATTTCGTTGAGTTTGAATTTACTCGAAAAATTATTTTAATTTTCGTATCATATAAATATAAATGTAATGCACGTTAAACATCATATGCATTCTTGTAAACTAATTGCGATTAATTCACCTTCAAATATTCAAATGTTCTACACCAATTCCCAAAATATATGAAGGAGAGAGGTTACAGATAAACGACATTTCCCAAAGCGTCAAAAGTAATTAGCTACCTGAGGTTGTGAGAAAAGACCTGCACTGCATTTAAATTCCCATATTTCAGCTTTTCCATCTAACGTGCTGAAATAGAGAATGAGCATTCGTAACAAAACTAAACAATTTATTCATGACATTAGAGGAGGTCGTAAGTGTTTAAAATGTCCATGTTGTCTTGGGATATTTATTCTGCTTCTAGTCATTATTTATTTGTTTAAGATGTAGAGGAAACATCTGATGCATCCTAATGAATAACTAAAGTAAAATGGACTGTTAGCCATTATTGTTGTTGGTATTTCGGAACATTTGTTTATATCATACGATCGCAATTAGTTAACAAACACAATAAACAAAGTAAGAAAGCATCATGAAATAAAAAAATTTTAAGTGTTAAATAAATAAACTGAACGTCCATCCATAAAATACGTAGTCCACCTTCAATCTGGACGATGTTAATAGCATAACATGTAATCATCTTCCTGTGAATTGTTGGTAGTGGTGGTAGCAGTGGTGAGGGGAATTTGGGGGTAGGGTTTTTTCTACGACACCTTGAATCTTAGAATCTTGTTTTTGATCTACGAGTTATCAATTTTTGTTGTTAATTCAACTGTTTATTTTTTAAAGGGAAAAAGATACTTCCATACGTAAAGGACGGAGATAACCTGAAAGCTATATTTGGATTGTCCTGATTTCTCAAACAATTATTTTTCATTATTTTCTATTCAATGCCAAAATTTAGGCCTATATAACCTTTTATCTCGGAAAAAAGAGAGAGAATTTGAAAAGTATAAAGATCAGAATGGGAAGTAAAAATTGCATATGAATGTCAAAGTTATACAGGCGTGATATATTTTGAATATATTTTCTCTTTAGCCTTCTTTTTCTTGGTCCTTGAAGGTGAGGAACTTCTTTTTCTATGTAGAACATTGTTTCTTTTATATAAAAATCATGGTATTTAAGTCCATTTGCTTTTCGATTTCTGCTTTAGTTTTCTTCTACTTTCTTCCGTTTTAAAGTTGTTTAATGAGAGATATTTTGAGCTGCATTCTTGTTGCATAGTGGAGGAGGGCTGGAAGCCCCTCTCCCACTACGGAATCTGTAGTTTGTTTAGCTTGTGGAATGCAGATGTGGTCTGTAGAGGCAGTGACAGGAAGTAGAGGTGGCTCTTGTGTGTTATCAAGTTGAGATGTAAACTGCTAATTATTTATTCGCTGCTAAATATTAATTTCGTATTTTAACTATGCTTGATTTTTTACGAAACCAGAATCATTCTACAAACAAAATATTTCTCTGTATTCTGGCTTTGTCAGTTATTTCTCTGGTTAGGATTTTATACTTATTCTCTAGGTTTTTCAAACACGTACAAAATTGTATCCATCCGCTGGTTTAGTAGTCAGGTATACTAATCTCTAAACCAGGGTTCTAACTTCGATTGCTTTTACCTCTGAGGTGCGCTATTCTGGGCTAAATGGCCAGGCCGCAGGGGACTCGAGAGCTCAGGGAAATGGACACACTGGACAGCTGTTAGGAGGCAGATGGTAACCTCCCATCAAGGTCATCCAGAGTGCTCTTTAACGAACAAAAGTCCATGGCTTTACGCCCCATCCGACAGACGGTGGTCTTTCGAAGCCCAACGTTGTCCCCTACTGACAAAGGGCAGGGTGGGAGGTTTTGCAGAGAAATAATGCTGGCCCAGGTGGGACTCGAACCTAGGAACTGCAGATTGCGAGTGTGGCACAATGTCGACTGAGTCACACCCACCCCAACCATATCATGTATCAGTTACATATGACATCTTAAAATGTAACGTAACATATCTCAAAAAACACTACTTTTTTGACTTTTATATGAAAAAAACAACCTATGAATTTTCGAATTATTATTTATGCTAAATCTTTAATAAGGCTCAGACAAGAATATAGGCTATATGATTTATACATGCCAATACTTAGTGAAACAATTAGATCTCAAATACTATTTTTCAACTCTGCTCTACCTGATGATACTGTTCTAGATTATTCTAATTTAAATTTAATTTAAATTATTCGAGGCAGTCTTTTGTTCCATTTCATCAATGTAGAAAAAAAAATTACTATCTGACTAACGATAGTTGATAGCCACACACACATATATATAAGCAGCAATTTTAATTGTTATTAATATATTCAGAATGTTTCCGAATGCATTTTGAAATCATCGGCATAATTAAAGCGATATAGGTCGTTTTTAAAAATTGACCTGTTCATAAAATTGATTTTGTGCGATATTTTACGATACTGAAAGTAATCATTAATTCTCTAAATTTAATCCATCTTTCAAACCTTTATGTCACCTAAGAAAGTAAATAAAAGTAGAATTGATGCATCAGCAAAAAGATAGCATGATATATATCTTTAAGCGAAAAAGGGAAATTTATTCTTGAGATTCGAGACCAACTAAAGTATAAGGTAACAGAAGGTGATTTATTCATGGAAAGTAGACTTAAGCATTGACCGCTTTAGAGCCCTAAGGAAAAATTTATCAAGGTCTAAAAACGAAAGTAAGTTCGTTTTTAGCTGAGAGTTATTTCAATTTATATCATCTTAATTTTGTTTCTTAGAAGATTGATTAAGCGTTAAAAATATTTCGTCATATTTTTGCCTTTCCCCCTCTTTCAGTTGTTTTGGATTTCTCTCATTGTTCATCTCTATATGCTCTAATGCATAAAATATACACCTGAAAAATAAATATCAAGCATTTATTAGAAATATTTTAATTACATGTTCATGTAAAACTTAAGAATTTTTAATAGGAAACAGTGATAATGATTCAAGTGCTGCTATTTACAGTATATTGTTAAAAATCCTGAAATTTAAACAATTATTTTATTTTATAATCAACTCCGTTTCCTCTGATCAATTGAAAATAATTGTCTGGATTCATGGATTCTTTACGCTATGCAGAAATATGACTTATTAAATGAGTAAAAATAAAAAGACTGTGACACATTCTCAAAGCCCATTATTTATAATTTGGAGATATTTCAAGTATAATATAGGAATGTAACGATAATTTCTATTGAGTGTGTTGTTTTAATGACTGAAGTTTTCACTATAACAAGACAGGTTTAAAAATGAAAAAGCTATGTTGGGAAAATTAATGTCCGTTATTTTTGGAGGATATTTAAATTATTAAAGAAATAGTTCACCACGAATTAATGTAACGTGAATAGCGACTAGCGAAGATGCTTACCTCGGACTCGTGGAAAACGTTCAAGTGAATCAAGTGCATGAACAAAATTTCCTAAAGGGAAAGTGGAATTAGCACAATGGAGAAAATTAGCATATACAGTTGAGATATTAATGGTTCTCATTTTTATTGGTTGACTGAGCCATGAATTTGATTGATTCAATTGATTGATGGTACCCTTAAGGGTACGAGAGAAAAATCTGGCGGGTACGTGAACATCACTAAAATGCATTATTTTTTTAAAGATTTATAGTGCTTTATTAACTATTTATTTGTTTACATCCAAAAACAACCTGTTACTTATAAATTGTTTAAATAAATGTGTTGCAATGGTAGAAAAAAACTGTATGTTGAAAATGTTAGGTACTTGGGGAACTACAAAAAAATTTTGAAAATTTTGAAAAACACTAATCTATGATATTGTTGCGAATTTTAAAATGGATAGGCACTGAGCGTGAGTACTAATAGCCATATTTCCAAACCAATTACAATACAATGCAAATTGTTACAAAAATATGGATGAAGCATTTTATAAACAAATTAACTACTATCATACATAAGTCATTAACCTTTTTGTACAGAGCATACAATATCAGCTGTATCTGTTGTACTAAAATACTACCTCTTCACTTTGTTTACCATGTCACTTGAATACCTCCAGACGTAAATAAACTCTCGTCCTGTGCTAGTTCACTAAACTTTTGTTACTAACAACCTAAAACAAACACCCTCGCACACACTAATAAATATACTAATTATTTTCACTTAACGCGCACTGAATCAGACCATCTGAATGTCCTTTCAGAACTCACAACTTTAACACACTGCACTGTTATCTTTTTTTATTCTTCCGAATCGTTCTCAGTTCTAATTCGTTGGCTAAATTGAATCTCACGTAGAAGCACACACGAGTGTTGAAGTCACGTTAAGTCATGTAGTCACTGTTGCTCGTTCATCTGTCGTAACAATATCATTGGCTTATTAATAATAATTGAGAGCTTAATCAGCCAATGAGAAACCTCTATCGCTGAAAAAAACCATCGTTTCATGAAAAATTCCATCGTTTGCTGAAAACACACATGAAAAGGAAATGTTAATAGGATCAAAGGAAAAGCTCAGGAATCAGCGGCGATTTGACGAAATCAAGATAAGAGGTCGGAAAAGAGCGATATTATTGACGTAATCAAGGGACGAGTTCGGAGAAGAGCGACAGTGTTGACGGAATTAAGAGATGGAGTGAAAGATCCTCATCAGCAGGGCTTGACAAGATTTTGAAGCTCATTTGTTTGAGGGACCTTTGCTTATCACTTCTACAACTAAAATGTAAATGGGATAAAATATCCGCAGCCACAATGATCGCAAGAACTATCAAGAGCAATCTTAGCGAGGCAGAGCTTAATCCGTGTCATTCCAGAAAATCAGTGATTTATGGACACCTAACATGTGAGAAAAGGATATATTTTTCGATAAGTAAAAAGTGGCATGGTTCCGATGGGTAATGTTTTTACGCCATCATAAAAGAAAATTACACATTTACTATATTTCCTCAATAATTAAAATACGGGTCGAAGAAAGGTGTAGAGATTCATCGCCAGTCGTGGTGTCAAACTAGACCAGTGGTTCTCAAACTTTTATGCTTCATGTATCCCCTGGAAATTCTATGTAACTGGCGTACCCCTTGTATAGATAGATAAAACTATAGTTGTAGTATAACAATGGGGATACAATAGAACTTAAATACATACATTAAATTTTGCATCCATAAATTACATAGAGGATGTCTCAAAAATATAGGTACAAACTTTTAGGAGAGGTAGATAACATCTAAAGGAATGAGAATAGCATAGGGACCCATAACCGTAAACGTCACCGTAAGTCAATAGGCGGCGCTGTTCATCAGTGCGCTAGAGGGGAAATTTCGGATTTCCTCATTCGAGCGGTAGTCGGCTGATGAAGAGCATGCAAAGGTATTCGAACAGGGAGCTGACAGACATGCACTTAGTGTATGGAATAGCTGAGGGCAACGGACGAGCCGCTCAATGAATGTATCAAGAACGCTTCCCACACAGATATGTACCGGGCCACCGTTTGTTTGCGCGTGCGCATCAAAATTTGTGCGATTATGGGTCATTAAGAGGTAGCAGAAGTGAGGGCAGGTCACGATCGACGCGTACTCCCGCCATGGAAGAAAGTGTGTTGGATGCCGTGGAGACTAATCCTAGTACCAGTACACGTGCCATTACCTCTGCCTCAGGAGTGTCTTGTTGCAGTGTACAACGTGTTTGGCACGGCGAGTCCTTACAACCTTTTCATCTCCAAAGGGTTCAGTTACTTCTCCCCGCAGTTCACCCTGCACCTGTGCGTTTTGCGCAGTGGTATCTTCAAGAAAGTGCCCCTGATGTGAATTTCCCAGCTTATGTTTTGTTTACTGATGAGGCCAGTTTCACTCGGGATGGTGTATTCAATCAGCACAATGCGCATTTGTGAGCTCACGAGAAACCCCACGGTGTGCACACCCATGCGGCACAACATCGTTTCGCAGTAATAGTGGGCAGGTTTGGTCGGCGACTGCTTAGTCGGGCCATACCTTTTACCATCCCACATGACCTCCGCGAAGTATCTGATCTTTCTGGAACAGGTTCTACCAGGCTTACTTGTCTATGTTCCAGCAAATGTGAGACGCAACATGTGGTTTCAACATGATGGGGAGCCTCCCCATTATGAAAGGTGTGTTCGTGCGCATTTTGGGCAACGATGGATTGGGCGTGCTGGACCAGTTGCCTGGCCCCCAAGCTCATCTGATTTAACGAGCATTGATTTCTTTCTGTGGGGGGTCCTCAAAGCTACCATATATGAATCGCCTGTGGAGTCTGACATGGATCTCGTGGGAAGGCTCGTCTGCGCTGCTGCTACTATCAAAGAAACTCCAGGTGTGTTCGACCGTGTCCAGCAATCAATGCTCCGTCGGTGTCACGCATGCATCGGGTCTCATGGTGGAAACTTCGAGCATCTGCTGTAACGTTATGAAATGTATCATCTAGTACGTCATTTGAAATAATTATGTCCAATAAATGTTTTTTCTATTAATCACTGTCTTGTGTCCTTTCAGATCTTGTACCTCTGCTACCACTTTCCCATGACGTTTCCAGTATGGGTTCCTACGCAATTCTCATTCCTTTAGATGTTATCTACCTCTCCTAAACGTTTGTACCTATATTTTTGAGACACCCTGTATATAGATTTTACATATATCTCAACTCTCAGAAATTAATCAGTAGCATTTTTTCCAACTTAGCGACTTTGTTACTAGATCTACAGACTTTTAAGATCTCACGGCGTACCCCAAAAATATTTTCTGCGTATCCCACTTTGAAAATCCCTAATCTAAACTAATGGCTACCAAACCCGTGGTTTGCAAATCCTTAAGAATTCGCGTAATTAGTGAAGTCTTCCGTAGGAAAAGCCACCGAAAAATATTTTCAAACTGCATGTAATTATTGTTATTAATACTTTTAATAGTAAACACATAGTACTTGATTAATATAAGTTGTTTTAACCTGAGGCCCTCCCAACCGAGGGCAATTTTGGCGCGGCTAGTCGGCAAGCATCGCCCATCAAATTGGATCACGCGGAAACTTCTATCTATATATTTACTATTTTCAGCGTAAACTTTAAGGTTATGCATTGATGAGAAACTGAAAATATCTCTTTTGGGGCTCATAGTTATTTTAAGACATCCCAAGGCCGAGTGGTTAGCGCGCTTGGCCACGGATCTAAGGGAACTGCGTTCGAGCCCCGGGTAAGGCATGGATGTATGTGTCGTTTTTCTGCTGAGGTCCTGTCATCCTCTCAGATCTTTTACTTTGGCTTATAAACTGACAGGCTCCTGTCAGACCTCTGTGGCAAGCAGTTGCTTGAGGAGGTATTTATTTATTATATTATTAATTATTTTAAACTATTTCCTAAATAATAGCATTTAAAAACGATAATATAACTCCAGAATAGTTTTAAGGGGAATCGCGATATTATAAATTTCCATGAAATGAGTTCTCTGGATATGAAAGTTTGGGAAACGTTGATGTAGACCTTGTGAAAGGCAGAACTAACTTTCGCTGACGAGATTATTTACAATGCTTCCAAGTGATATTTATTATGTCGAATAGTTTCGTTCGTAGAAAATACCCTTTATCTCGCTGGTCGTCCTAAGCTTGTCTATAATTCAACTTTCCTTCAGTACAATTTGTTAATCGAATAACTTTGTATATAACTATTTCAGGCCTTCAGTTTTATCATGTCTTCCCTATATTCCAAATATTATTAGGATAACCTTGAAAATAGCTATTTGTTTTCTTTGAAATTGGCCGAAATCAAAGAGTTGAATGTCAGCTATAATAAATGAAACTTTTATTTTATTTTTCCGAGTCATTTTACTTTGTGCTGAAACCCAAACTGGCTGTACACACCGACAGTTGTTCAAGGGTGCAACCACTCAGAGCGAATGAAGCACCAACTGCCTGAACAATTTTCATCACTTAAATTTTATCATTATTAATTAAATAAAATTTTTTATTAATTCAAAATTAAATAAAAACATTATTATTGAGTTTTCATAAAAATATTATTGAAGTTTCATATTCTTGAAAATATAGTTTTTTGAAGAAAAATTAAATAAATAAAAACTAAGGTTGAATCGTGATTAGTTATTTTTTTTTAATATTCTAGGTTATGTATTTTTTCCACTTAGACATTTGTTTCAATATTTTAAAATGGATTTTTCCCTAAGTTGCAATTCAAGGGCAGGTGTAAGTACTATACGAAAAGAGTAACTTTAGTGATCAAAAATATGAAATATCAATTATAAAAAATTATGTATAAACACTTAAATTGAAAATTATAATCTTGAACTGTAAGACGAAAAGAAGGAAAATATATTACACATTTCGTTCAACGTATATTAAAATACAGTTATTATGTATTAAAATATGGGAAAAATTCTTTTTTTTCCCTAACATTCCATCCTTTCGTTTGCATTTATTCCGAATTTCACTTCATTGAACATTTTAGGGGTAACTTCCTTTGGCAGAGCAGTACGCTAAGCCTCAGGATATCTGTAACTCAGTAGAACAAGTTAGTACTTCCCCCAGTACGGGGGAGAAACGATCGAGCCACAAGGGCTGACCTTGACCCCGGAGGGTCGGTAGATCTCCAGGCAGTCGAGAAGCAGGCTGTTGCGGTTCTGTCCTTGTTCTGTATTTCAGTGCTTCTAAAACTGTCTAATGTGGCGGACCGGCATTTTTTTCCTGTGTGTTAGTGACCGGTGTAGTATCGCCGCGCATGCGACTGGAGCTAATGGCCACCTGTTGACTCAAGAAACAGTGCATGTCTATGCGCAAGACACTTGCCTCATCCAGCATGACATGAGGTCACCTGGACCACTGAGATATCAGAACTGTGGCTCTAGGTTTATCAATGTTATGACACTGAAAGCATTATTTTTTTCTTTCTTGGCACATTGCTGCGGACCGGTAACTAATGACTGGCAGATCGTCAGAGGTCCGCTGACCACTACTTTGAGACGAACTGCTGTAGATGGTATTATTTGTAACAGTCGTTACACGATAGGTTTATCTGTAACTCCTTTCTGTTTCAGTAAACAATTCTTTACGTCACAAAACTGTTTTTAAAAAACTTTGTATTCCTTAACATCTCTAAGAAGCCCTTAACAGTTATTATCAGAAAGTGTAGAAATATATTAACATGATATCATCAAAGAGAAACGGACACATAGTTGTCAATAAACTTTAAATTAAATGACTGTTCATAAACGTTTCTATTTCTTTCACAGACAAAAATGTTCTGGATTTCGATAAAGAAACAACTTCACAGTGTTCAATAGATATATATCATCTTCATGTCCATGGCAATTCTAGTTGCATTATTTAGAGCAGGGCTCAGCCATCAGTGAATGAAATAACGTCAAGTGTACTGAATTCCCTTTGTGCTTGCCCAGATTGAACTAGTTCCACGTGTGATTGAAGCAGAATCGCTGACGAGGTCGCTGCAAGAGTCTATGCAGACGGCGACATTTGTTGTGGCTGGGCCAGTTATGACTAGCGAATCTTATCAAGGATGACGGTACACTGATTCTCACGCTTGATGAGTCCGTTGCTGCGGTTACTGGACCGAGACACTGCGGCAGATACATCATGTCTCTCCGGTGAAGCTGCAGAACATCCAGGGAATGAAGGAGTTGTCGTCGACAATGAAGGCCAATAAATCTATTTCGAATTGTCTGAGTCTAGAAAACAGGTAACGTTTGCGTTTCATATAGAGTAAGCTTAACGTGAATAAACCATACATGTCATTCACATGTTCACGTTTAAGATAGCATTTAAGAACAAATGAATTTATTGATATTATTGTGAGACAGATCGTGAGGATAAACATCAATTATTTATCATGTCAATATTTATTAATGTCGGACTACAAAAATAGAATTGTCAATGTCATTGCGGGATGCAATTAATATTTAATATAAAGTCAAATTTGTAATCATTAGCAGTAGTAAATTTTAAAAGTTAATATAAATTTTTAATTTTTTTCTGAAATTACAGTAAGATTGTTCACATAATTCCTTGCAAAGAAACTGTGCAAACAATCACAAAGTAAATGAATTATCACAATTCTGTTAATATTTTAGATTACTTCTTGTCTTCATATTTAGAGTCAGATGGAGCAAATGGGACATTTTTCACAATAAATAAAATTCTAGATGCCATGGGATAACTGAATTTTGATTCACCTAATAACATAAACCTAAAGTGTGTATTGGGACTGATTATTATTTCAGCAACCCTTTATTAAATGAATGATGTAGATCATAAAAATCGTTATACTAAGTGAAAGAGTGCACATCGCATTCTAAGGCAATGCTTGTTTAAGTTACATTGGATGCCTTCTTCCATCCGGTATGGCGAAATACATACTCTTTCATGCAATATTCATGAATAATTTTCTAACATCATGATTTACTACAGTTCATTTATTCTCATCATTTTTTTTAATATTTTGAACATTAATAATAAAGTTAAAAATTCAATATGATTTTAAGATTAATAAGATTTGATTATTTGAATATATATCACCCAAGCAGCCGTTGGCTCGGAGATTGAAGTAGACCACGGATGTGTACTTGGAGAGGGCCAGGGGTCCCCCTCCAAAATCCCGTAGTCTTATATGAACACCTGCTGTGAAATCCAAAACATGTGTCTTTGAAAAGTATAATTTTAGCTAATATATATATGCCCGACATTGAATATAGATTAAAAAAATATTACGTATATAATATCATTTAATATTTCCAGTCTAGTGGAGTATTTTGATGATTGGGAAATCACCCCCAGTCTTATTCTGTAACACCCCCTCCCTCTAATTAAATCCTGGGTACTTTCGTGATATAAACTGGGCACTCTAGATTCATACACGTCTATCATGAGTTTCAGCTGTTGCCTTTAACAATTGTTCCAGAAGTCTAATAAGTTCTGTTTCATATTCTTCATCCATAGCATTCTAGATTTTTCTCCCATTTCTGAAGACTCTAGGTACACTTTTCATAATTATATTAACTAATTTGTGGTTCTGCATTGGAGCAACATGTCCAAACCAATGAAAACTCTCGCTACACAGTGGTGGTTAATGACTCTGTCTAACCTCATCATTACTTACATAAGTGAAACCAGCTGACTCCAAAGTACTACGTAAGCATTTAGAATTAAAAGCATGGAGTTCATTATTATTTTGCTTCCAAATTATCAAAATTTCATTATCATATCAAACTTTAGAAATGATAAAACCAAGTATGGTTCTAGAAAAAATAATTGAAAGAGGGGGGAGGGGAGGATCAAAATAACAAAATCGAGCCCAAAAAATGTAAGGGGCAGGAGCAAGAGACTGTTTTTTGCAATGCAATATAACAATTTTACTGACGTTTTACGGCTCTTCAAAAATTTATTGAAAAATGCATGAAACTTAAATAAGTTTAATCATTTTTGCATCCCCTAGATCCAGCCCCGGATAGAATTATTATATTTTAGAACTAACTATTACATAGACTCATTTTAGTTTTCAGGTGTAAGGCCTATTTTTCACAATCTCAACAGATTCTTGAAAGTCTCTACATCAATGCTGGTTCTCCTATTTATGTCATGTCGCATTTACCATTGTCTGTCACACAACTCACTAGATAAAACTGTGAAAACATATCCATTCAAAGCACCTAAAGCACCTGACTAATTGTTATCGTTCTAATAACACCAAACCTATTCTATTACCAGTCAAAATAGCTTTCATGAAAGGGTTCATCAAGTTAACATTATTTACCCAACGGACAAATCGTCAGCATAATATAAGTCTTAAATATCTTTTTGAATTTGAAGATATGTTATTATCTTCAAATCTATAAACTACTAAGACTCCGGTTTTTTCCCTTGTAATGAATTCCCCATAACATGATAAATAATCCGATTAAAGTGAAAATGGACAAAATACATCCATGTTGAACTTCAATAATAATTCTAAATCAATCACTGTAAACTTCGCTAACTGTCACACACTACTCAATATTATTAAATATAGCCCTGTTTATGTTAACTAACTTGTCTATTATGACAATTTATCTCTCGATCAATCCCAAATCAACGAGAAAGGTCTTAGATAAAAACGTTTGGAATTATAAATAAATAAAAATAAATACCCCCTCAAGCAGCTGCTTGCTACAATGGTCTAACAGGAGACTGTCAGTTTATACGCCGAGGTAGAAGGTCTGTGAGGAGGGTGGGACTTCAACAGAAAGACAATACAAAAGGCCACGCCAGCCACTCTGCTACGGGACGGCTGGAATTATAACAGTGTTATTAAAATTTCCTTTTTTTTTCTCAGTTTTGTTTTGAGAATCTCTTTATTATACTTAATTTCTGAATTTCTAGATCCTTTAAGGTCGATTCAATATGGTTAACGATGATGATAATGAAGGTGCTATTTTCTGTGACAGAAATGACGGTAATAGTCACCATGTTTTTACATGTTTTACGATGGTGATGAGAATGATGACAGAAATAGTTCATAACCCTTGTCTATTGCAGTAAATTGTAAGTAAAACCAGCATTACCTTAAAATGCAGTGTGAACTATTTCAATTAGTGCAACAATTTTTATGATCAGCACGTAGTCAATGGAAGGAGAGCTGTGTACCAATCCCCTGTGATGATGCATAGAAACAGCAAGGCCTAGCACCTAAAGTCCGATACCACCTTCTCGTGGTGCAAACCGTTAGTCCTTTCAAAAGAAATTTCTCTCTTGTGGAAGAAAACGGAGTGCTGCGAGATCAGTGTGGCATACTGAACTGGACTATTACGACAAATTTTCTTCTTTCCCACCATGTTTAGTAATAGTCAACCATACAGGGTCCTGGTGTTGACCATATATGTATACGAACCTAAATGGAATAATGGCTCTGAGCTTGAGTATGGATCCTGAATTTGCCGTACTAGTGGGCTTCTGTTAAAGGAAAATCTTCCGCTGGTGTTTCCGCTTTTTTTTGTGGGTTAACAGACCCAAGTGACTAGATTTACAGGATATGTTTTATCAACTGGTAGTTAATCCTGATCTGAAGTCATCGCAGGTATCTGAACTCTAGTTTCTATGAGCTTCTTCAAACTTACATTGGAGGAAGTCTATAAACTACTATATGTCTTCAGCATTAATTAGTGGAGGATATAGGTCTTTGCCTCATGCCTGCGATTACGGGACTGTTTGCTATTGTCGGCATTTCCTCTCTCAATAAACATAGTTTTTTTAAGCAACCCACTAACCATTTTTTTCTCAATAGGTAGTTGTTAATGTGAAGGTTCTGCACAAATATTATTCTCTTGATGTCCTCACAAACGAATTCCATCGTTACAACTTAGATTTTCTCTTCTTTCAAGAGACCAAATGGACAGATAAAGGTCAGATACTTAAAATAACCTTAAATTCCTTTTTTCAGGGGGGGGGGGGAGATCAGAATCAGTTCCAAGGCATTGGTTTGTTTATCAGGACACATGCTAGAGATGCTCTTCTAGAATATCAGTGCATTAATGAAAGATTTCGCGCTGCTAAATTTCAGACAAGCATTAAAAACTTGAATGCTATCTTTTGGTATGCTCCCACTGAGGATGCCGATGAGGATGAGAAAAATACGTTTTACCGACAACTTCAGTACATTTTGAATATTACCCTTGTTCTAGGTGACTTCAATGACAAAGTTGTTACTGAATATGACCTTTGGGGAAGGGTGATAGGCTCTTTTGTTATTGGTAGCAGCAATGGCAATAGGCAACGTCTCCTACAGGTAAGTATACTTAATGGTTTGAGAATAACTAACACTTATTACAAACACCACGACATACATAAGTAAACATGGGTTTCACCAGATGGGTTCCATAAGAATGTGATTGACTATATATTAATTATCAGCAAATGGGCTAGTTCTGTTAGCAATACAAGGTCGTATAGGGGAACTGAATTTGGATCTGATCTTGTTAAAAGTATCGTGTAACTTAAACGAAGGAAGTGTTGTGCTCAGGTTAAAAGTTTTTTGTTTAATACTGAACCTCTGAAATACACAGTTATAACTAAAGTTTATGTACCATAATAGATTATTTAGTCATTAGGATAGTCATGGATTGCTTACTACTGAGGTTGAAGAAGAATGGGACCGTTTCAAACAGGCCTTTCGTGAAACTAACAACAGTCTTTCAGATAAAAGACAGCAGAGGTGGCAAAGCTATTTCCGTATAAGGCACTAGAGCTTATTTTGGAGAGACACAACTGCATAAATGTCCTTAATCAATACCCTATTAGTATAGACAGAAAGTGTTACAAAGAGCTACATAAGCGTGTAAAGGACCAGTTAGCAGCTGATAAGAATCTTTAATTTGTTGGCTTGGCTGAAAGAGCAAAGGAAGCAGATAGATACCTGCCGGCAGAGAGCTGTACCAGAGAGTTAATGTTTTATGTGGGGAAAAACGGACAGGTATATAAGGATTGAAGAATAAACAACGTAAGGTTATTGAAGGTGATGATTCTTTCATATCTAGGTGGTCTGAGCATTTCAGAGATGTACTAAACAATGTGGTTAGTTCTACTCTCATTGTTTGTGATGAGGATTGATGCATTACTGCATTTGATGTTGGCCGTATATCACAGTCTGAAGTTATTATGGCTTTTTCTAAACTTAAAATACACAAATCCTCAGATGTAGAACAAATCACTGGTAAAATGCGTAGATCAGGGAATGTTTCTGTTACCACAGGTATGACTGAAATTTTGAATATCTTTTATGATAAAGGAATGGTTCCTATGGATTTTACCAGAGCTATTACTATTCCTAGTCTGAAAATGGTAGCTAGGTAGTCACTGGAAGGAGAGCTATGCACCAATTCCTTGTGATGATGCATAGAACCGGCCAGGCCTAGCACCTAATGTCCGACCCCGCCTTCTCGTGGTGCGGACCGTTAGTAACTTTCAAAAGAGATACCCTCTTGTGGAAGTGAACGGAAGGGGAGGGCTGCCAGATTAGTGTGGCCTACTGATCTGGACAACTATGGCTACTTTTCTTTTTTTTTCTACCCTGCTGAGGAGTGGTCAACCACACAGGGTCCTGGTGCTGACCATATAAACCCACTGGATTGGACAGATATATGGCTCTGAGCTTGATTATGGATCCTGATTTTGCTGCACTGGTGGTCTTCTGTGGAGGGAAAATCTTCCGCTGTGTTTTCTGTTTGTTTGTGGGTTGACAGCCCCAAGTGAATAGATTCACAGGATATGTTTAACAGCTGGTGGATAATCCTGAGCAGAGATCATCGCAGGCACATGAACTCTTTGCTTCTATTAGCATCGTCAAATTCTACATTGGGGGGAGTCTTCCAGTGCAGATGGCTTCAGCCTTTAGTGGTGGGGGAACGGGTCTTTGCCCCATGTCTGCTATTAGGGGGCTGTTTGACACTGTCGCCATTTCCACTCTTAATAAACATAGTTTCTTTAAACATCCCACTAACAATGTTCTCTCCATAGGTAGTTGGAATGTGAGGACTCTGCACAGAGCTTTTTCTCTTGATGTCCTCACACAAGAATTCTATCGTTTTAATTTAGATATTCTCAGCTTGCAAGAGACCAGATGGATAGATAAAGATCATATTTTTAAAAATGATTTTAAATTTCTCTTTTCAGGGAGGGACGACAATAAGCATCACAAAGGCGTGGGTCTTTTTCTCAGCAGACACGCTAGTGATGATCTTCTAGGATATGAGTGCATTAATGAAAAGTTTCTTACAGCAAAATTTCAGACAAAGGTTAAAGACTTGAATGTTATCTGGAGTTTAATTACCTTGGGAGCTATGTAACAGATACTGGTGATGTGCTGCATGAGATTAACAGACGGATAGGGATTGCTGCCGGGACCTTTAAGAATCTATGGAGAGTGGAGAAATAGGTGTATACACCTAAAGACTAAAATTAGACTTTATAATAGTTTGGTTCTTTCTAAGGTTAGTTATGGTAGTGAAACTTGGAATATTTGTTAAAAAGATAACAGGAAACTAGATTCTATTGATTCTAGATGCTTACGCAGTATCTTGGGCATTAGGTGGTTCAACATTGTAGGTAATGATGAGGTTAGGCAAAGGAGTCGGCAACCTCCTTTAAGCAGCATATTTTGCAGAGAGTGACTCCGTTGGTTTGCCCATGTTGCCCGTATGTATAATTATAGATTGGCGAATAGGGTTATGAATAGTGTTCCTAAAGGCTTCAGAAAGAGGGGGAGACCAAGGATGCAGTAGGCAGACAATGTCAAACTTGACCTTATTAGAATTGGTGTGCAGTGGCAGGATGCAGCAGATGTAGCTTAGGACAGACTTGTTTGGAGAACTAAATTGCACGGTCTGGTTGGACCTCCGTAGCCCATAGCTGCTTGAGGATGATGCTGATTATTATCTCTATTTTTAAAAAAAGGTAATCGTAGTTTCTATGATAACTATAGGGGTATGCTATAGTTACAGATAACGTTACAGGTAAAGTTCTTTGAATTAATGTGCTTAATAGAATTAATAATCTGGTTGACAGTCAATTGCATGATGAGTAATGTGGATTCAGAAGTGGTAGAGGATATGTAGATCAGATTTTTTCACTTAGATAGATTCTTGGGAATAGTTTAGCTTCAGGAACATAATTACTAGCTTTGAATATTACAAAAGGCTTTTGACTCTGTTAATCGTCATAATTTGTGGTTGATCGTAAAATCATATGGCATACAAGTTAGTTAACATAATGAAAGCTCTCTCTAATAACACAGAGCCATGTGTGAAAGTTGTTAAGATTCGTAGCAATTGATTTCGCATTGCATCTGATGTTCGACAAGGGTGCATTTTGTCTCCTTTTCTTTTTAGTTTGGTTATTGATTACGTAATGCGAAATTCAGTGCGAGTAATTCATCCAAAGAAAATGTATGGAGATCGAAAAATTTCTGCTTAAGATTATTCTGATGATTTGGCCTTTTTTGGCAAATGATGTTCGTGAGATGAACTCTTTCATTCGAGCTGTTGATAAGACTGGTAGTAAAGTAGGTTTGGTGATAAACAGAGAGAAAACAAAAATGATGAAAATTTGTCAGGCACAATTGTGGTTCTGTCAGTCTTAAAGGTTTCACTCTTCAGCACGTGTCTTAGTTTAATTATCTCGGGAGCTATGTAACAGATACTGGTGATGTGCGACATGACCAGTATCTGTTACATCAGTAGGTGTTATAGCCGCCATGAGGGGAATATGTATTGCTTCTCAAACTTTTAAGAATCTATGGATAGTGTGGAGAAATAGACGTATACACCTAAAGACTAAAATTAAACTGTATAAAAAATTTGTTGTTTCTACAGTTAGTTACGGTAGTGAAACATAACCCTTTGTAAGCAGAATCACAGGAAATTGATGCTTTTGATTCTAGATGGATACGCATTATCTTGAGCGGTAGAAAAACCTGCATAAGAAGCGAAGGGAAAAGGGAATAAATGAATAATTAAATAAATACGTCCCATGGCCGAGTGGTTAGCGCGCTTGGCTACTGATTTAAGGTACCTGGGTTCAAGCCCCGGGTAAGACATGGATGTATGTGTCGTTTCTATGCTGAGGTCCTGCATGACCTTCTACTGTGGCATATAAACTGAAGGCTCCTGTCAGACATCTGTGGCAAGCAGCTGCTTGAGGGGGTATTTATTTCATTTTACTCACTCAAGCAGCTGCTTGTCACAGAGGTCTGACAGAAGCCTTCTAGTTTAAGGCACCTAGAGGTATGTGGAAAGCGACACCTAAACACCAGAACATGCAAACATCTATACTTGATCGAGTCCCCAACCCAGGTCCCTCTGATCAGTAGACAAGTGCTACCAACGTGGCCACTGGGACGGCCTAGAAGTGATAAAACATGGTGAAATGAGTTGGGTTGTTTAACCTCGGAGCGGCACTTTTTTGCCCACAATGGGCTAAATGGCCATTTCACAAGAGATGGTTGGCTCAGAGAATGTTGGGGGAAGAAAACCCACTAAACAGCTTTTAGGAAACAGATGGCAGTCTTCCGTCAAAGTCATCCAATTTGTTATTTTACGTGTACATAGTATGGATCTCCCGCACACAAGCCCACGGCTTAACATCGCATCCTGTGGACGACGGCCTTTTCAAGCCCATCGCCGTCCCCTGTTAACCAAGGGCAGGGCGGAGAGTTTGCGGAGATAAATCTGAACGCTGGCCCAGCTGGGACTTGAATCTGAGAATTGCAGGTTACGAACACTGCCACTCTACCGATGAAACATGGTGGGAACAGATTTTCAAACTATGAAATTGGAAGGCAATTGGACCTTAATAGTGCAACTGAGAAATAATTTTTAAAGACCAAAATCAGTAATGAAGTGAAAAGCGCATCATCATTCCTTGATGTAATGCCGATACTCAAGAATTAGTTAACAACGGACTTGTCAACAATTTAAACAATATGCTATATATCTATATGCTAAAAATAAGTTAGTGAGAAGGGATGTTTAGGTGAAAAATTTAAAGGGTGATTATTGTATTACGATTTACGGTATATACTCTGAAATGCGTCACATTTGTAATCTAATATACAGTTTAGGTTTAAAAAGCTGATTAGTTTTAAAATTGTACACGAAGAAGTAGTTTTAGTGATTTGGTGCATTGCTCGGATGTACTCTAAAATTCTCATTGGCTGTTTATTAATTTCTTTGTGTGAAGAATTGGAGCGTCTTCGGTTGTTTAAGGGAATGTCATTCCTATTTAAACATGCTGTGTAATAAGTAAGATATATTTTTGGTAGGAGTCGATTCTGTAATATGTTATATGGAAAACGTTTAATTCAAATTTCAAATTTAATGTTCTCTTAGTATTTGTTATTAAATGATAATAAGCCATTAGTTTAGTTAGTCCATTTGTATATAAAGTGAAAAATAATTCAGAATTTACTTATTTCTTGTGAATTAATTACTTTATTTACTAAATAAGTTCATTTATTAACTGTTTGGTTATTTCTAACTCGCACACGATGTTATCAAATAAATATTACTAAAATCTGTAATAATATATTGAGATGGCGAGGGTGGGTTTGGCCTGTAGTAGCTTAAACAATAGCCGTAACTCGGATGGGCATGTTTGGAGGACTAAATTACATAAGCTTCTTAACTTTCTGTAGCCCATGACTGCTTAAGGATTATGTATGTAATATTTACTTAAATGTTTCAATTAACTCAAATAAGAATTCTTATTTTAATTATGAGTTTTTGAATTCAGTTATTATTAAATAATAGCATTATATTTAACATTTAGTATTTATACAAGCATTTATACAAGTATTCTCAAATCATTAAGTCTACGTACCTGTACGAGACGTTTCCCATTGCCATAAATAAATAATAAAATAAATACCCCCTCAAGCAGCTGCTTGCCACAGAGGTCTGACAGGAGCCTGTCAGTTTATATCCCATAGTAGAAGGTCGGAGAGGATGGCAGGCCCTCAGCAGAAAAACGACACAAACAGCCATGCCTTACCCGGGGCTCGAACCCCGGTCCCTTAGATCAGTAGCCAAGCGCGCTAACGGGAACTACTAATGTTAAAGGGATCTAAGACCCCTGCCCGAAGATCAGAGTCAGTACCAGCTTTAGAGGCGTGTCTTCTGAGAAGTAAACCTACACTATGGAGATGCTTTCCATCCTCCATCCCTGAAAAGAGAAATTTAAAATTATTTAAATATCTGACCTTTACCTAACGATCTGGCTCTTGCAAGGCTAGAATATCTAGGTTAAAAATCTGGAATTCCTGTGTGAGGACATAAAGAGAGTAATCTCTATGGATCCTTGCATAGAGATTACTCTCTTTATGTCCTCACACAGGAATTCCAGATTTTTAACCTAGATATTCTAGCCTTGCAAGAGCCAGATCCTTACATTCCATGTACCTGCGGAGCGAAAATGATTAGTAGGATTTTTAAAGAAGCAAGCTTATTGAGAGAGGTAGAGCCAAACAACATAAAATGGCACCCTAATCGCAGGCATGGGACAAAGACCTGTTCCCCCATCGCTATAGGATGAAGCCACCTATTCTGGTAGAAACTTTAGACACAATCTTTACAAACTGACCATTTCAAGAATCAGAATCTAATAGAAATTGTCCTGCCTGACATAAAATACTCTAGGGTAGGATTGACGATGCGCAACTAGCTAAAGTAAGGGTTCATGCATCTATGAGGGCCTCTAATTGGTATTATCCACCTGCTGATATAAGACATCCTATACCTCTGTTTACTTAGGGCTGTCAAATCTTAGGCAAACAGAAAACACAGCCGAAGATTTTCCCTTAACACAGGCCCACCAGTGTAGCAAATCCAGGATTCGCAATCAAGCTCTAAGACATAAAACAGTCGAGTGGGTATAAATGGTCAGCACCAGCACCCTGTGAAGTTGATCACTTCTTAGCAGGGCAGAAAAAAAAGGAAACAGTGACCATAGATCACAAGATCAATAGGCCACACTGATCTGACTTCCTTCTCTGATATTCTTTTTCTTTTTTTTTCCTGATTTTTCTATTTTTTTCCTTTCCTTCTTCTGATCTGACATCTACTACCTTCCTTCCCCTTCCAAAAGAGAATATCTCTTCTGAAATGTACTAAAGGCCTGCACCATGAGAAAGCGATTTTGGATAGTGCTAGGCCTGGCCAGTTCATCACCGGAAATTGGTACACAGCTGTCCTTCAAGTGTATGCCTGCTACCTTTTACAGACCTCTCTATACGTAACATGCATTAAAAAAAACGGTATTTAGTGAATTTTTGTTCCAACTTTTATTGTCGTCTATTTTCTGTAAAAATTATTTACGTATGTGGGATATACAAAACGAAAAAAAAAATTAACCAAAGTACGTCACAATAGAGAAATAAAATTAATATACGTTAATCATATTAGGATTCTGGAAAACATCAAGGATCGGGCTAGCTCTGTCAGTAGTGAGCCAGACTCGTAATCTGCAGTTCCCAGGTTTAAGTCCCATCTGGGCCAGTGTTCAGATTTATGTCCCTAAAACCTCCACCGTGCTCTCACTCAGTTAGGAACACCGATGTGTTTAAAAAGACTACCTTCAGTCAGATGGACATTAAGCTGTGGTTCCGTAAATGGGACAGCCATACTCTCTGCACGTTAAAGAACATGCTAGACGATCTTGACGGTAGGATACCATCCGACTCCTAACAGTTGTCCAATGGGTCCCCTCCCCACAATCTTCTCTGATCCCTCGGGGTCCTTGTGACCCGCCGATTTAACCCATTTTGTGTCAAAAAAGTGCAGCTTAGAGGCAAAACAACCCAACCCAATAGAAAGCATCCCTCCACTTTTGTCATTCCTTGTGAGAATTTCTTATCCAACTAAAATGGATTCACCTTACACTAATTTTTTTTAGGAAGCATATATCGTGTTTGTCCTGCACTGGGTATATTTATATATATCATTTCATCTACATAAAATCAGCCTTGATTTAGTTTTTATAGGAACGATAGCTGCACATTAAACGAAAAGTTTAATTGTGCAGTTATCTTCTATTATATTTTAGGTAAGTTGTAATAATTCTAGTACAAAGACGATTCTAGGAGATAAAATGTGATCCTTTCCGGATATCTGTGACCTGTTTGCGACATTGAGTCTTCATGATATATCCTAATTCCTAAGAAAGTTGCTCGTTGACTTGCAAAGATCCTGTGTCATGGGATTATGGGCTCGCTCATACTTTTAATCTGGTACTTAATATTGCTCTCTTGTGTTTAACAGTAAGCTTCGTATGTCATCATATCTTAACTGCAATTCGGAATTTTCCTTGAAAGCAACCTATGCTATGTATTGGTGAATCGATGAAGTGTGGCAGGTGCTAAGATGAGAACTTACGGTGAGGCAAGTTTCGTGAAAATTTCAAGAAGTTTGACGTTGTTTCAATAACTTGAATATTCATAAAACGTTTTTAAAATGTCAAATATTATTCCAAAACTTTGCAAAAATTTAACTTCTAAAAATTTTCAAAAAATTGAAATAATATCTAATCAAAGGAGGATAAATGGAACTTTAGGAAAATATAGATTTAATGTTAATTTTAAAATAGTTCACGACGGAGATTTAGTTTTTCAACGTTAAAATTTCAAATAGATACAATATTTATAGTCGTATGTATAGAATTTTAATTTAACATTTGTCATGAAATCGTGGTACATTTTGCTGATTAATTTTTATAATCATTAAATATATTAGCTAAATGACGATGTCACTTTATATGTTACTAAATGCTGAATAAAAAAAAATTGTTTCTTGATATTAACCATAGAATTCCATATAAATAGTGTAATAGCAAATCCTTGACTAACTTTAACTCACGTAGATATATAGATGTTGATGTATAAACTATACAACTATAAAAATTGCTTATGTATTTATTATATAACATGTTAACTGTATAAAATATTATTTCTAAATATAGTATGTTTTCTACTGAACTTCTGTGATTTATAACGTAATACGAGTATTTATAATTCCGATAGCCCAACCCACTAGGACTTGAGTGGTGCCGAATTATTGGATATTCCCAACTATTGGATGATGCTCCTAGAAATAGCCCGACGATTTTATTTCGTTTTTTTAGACGTTAAAATACTATTAAAATAATTTTAACAACAGCAATTTAGCTAGCCCTCTTCAGTACTGATTATGATCTTTAACAATTATTTTCACAGTTGCAGGGATAAGGTCCAATTCTCTTCCAATTTTAGAGTTAAACAATCCATTTTCAAGGAGTCAGAAAAATTTGTCAGAGATCGACAATTCCTAGTCCTGTAAACGGAGAAAGTAGCAGCGGCTATGTATAACTATAAAAAACAAACATTTTTGCTGGCTGTAGATACAGAGTAGTATAAATAAAGATTGCTAAATAAAACGTTGGCGTTCAGAAGCACGGAAAATGGAAGACTGACAACGCTCTTGTTCAGCAATAAATCTGGCCCTTCGGATGTCAAATATCTAAAGTTCTGAACTTAAGAATACGGACTATCGGAATTTTACAGTATTCTGAATTTTAAAACTACCAATCACTCTGCTTCTTATAAAACAGTATATTGCATTCTTTTACAATCCATCTTATCATACTATAGGAATACATATATACAAAATCCTCATGTAGCCATTCGGAGGTCCTACAAGATTGTGTAATTTTGTTCTACAGAAATGTCGGTCCTGAGCTACAACTGCTGTATTTGACCACAGTAAGACAATTCTAGCAAGGTCCTGTTTGACATTGTTTGTCCATCGCATCCTAGATCTTTCCCTTTTCTTGAGGCTTTAGAAACATTGCTCATAATCCTATTCGCCAATATGCAGTTATGCATGAGGGCAACATGGTCAAACAAATGCAGTCTCTCTTTGCACAATATGATGCTCAAAGAAAGTTGCTGACTCATTTTTCTAACCTCATCATTACTTACAAAGACAAACCACCTAATGCCCAGAATAATGCTTAAAAATCTGAAATCAGTGGCATCAAGTTTCCTGTTATAATGCTTAAAAAGGATCCATATTTCATTATCCTAATTAACAGTAAGGACCAAAATATTATATTTCTAATTTTTGTCTCTAAGTGTATACGCCTATTTTTGAACCAATTCTGCACAAATTTTTTAAAGTCCCAGCAGCAATTATTGTTCTTCTGTTTATCTCATGCTACATATCAGTCCTAAGATAACTAATTTGAGACACTTGCTCAAAAGTACAACAATTCAAAGCAACTGAAACTTCAATAAAAAGATGGTCATCAGCTTGACCATTTCTTATTACTTTAATTTTATCTTTGTTTATCATCAAACCGACTCTATTACCAGTCTTATCAACAGTTCTAATGAAATAATTCATCTCAAACATCATTAGCGAAAAGGGCCAAATCATCCGCTTGATCTAAATAAGAAATTTTGAAACCTCCAACCATTCAAAGCCAAAATCTTCCCTTGCAAAAAATTCCTTATACCATAATAAATATTCCAGCTAAAGTGAAAAGAAGGCAAAATGCACCCTTATCTAACTCCACTAGCAATACTAAACCAATCGCTACAAGCCTTACCAACTCACACACACTACGCAATGTTATTAGAAAATTTTCATTATGTTAACTAAGGTGTTAGGTATTCCATATAATCTAAAAATCAACCATTAATTATTATAATCAACAGAGACAAAATTCTTTTTGAAATCTACAAAGCTAATCGCCATAGGTTTCTGGAACTCTAAACATTTCTCAAGAATCTGCCTAAGTGAAAATATTTGAGCACATCCGTACATCCCGTCGCACTTCTGAATCCACACTGTTCATCACACAATTATTCCTCAACCAAATTCTTAATTCTATTAAGCATAATCATGTAAAAAAATTAGCTGTGAAAGTAGACTATGTCCACTATAATTACCACAAGACCTGCAAACATCATTTTTCGAAACAGGTATATTAATATCTCTAATAAAGTCCTTAGGAACAACATAATAAGAAAATTATTCAAAATGTCAGTCAGCCGAATGACAATGCAAACGTACCTAGCTCTAAGCATTTCATTCGTAATTTATGCAATTGTAACTTAGAGATTTCGAAAATGACTTCATAATGTGATATAGTGCCAAAATTAAGTAAGTATTTAAAAAAAAAGTAAACTAGTAATGCATCTACCCCCATTAAAAACAATGGGAGTAAAAATAACCACATTGTTTAGAACATCTGTGAAATACTCAGCCCACCATCCATGACAGAATCTTCACCTTCAACCAACTTACCATGTCTATTTTTCTCTTTCCACACAAAATATTAATTTCTGGTCCAACTCCCTGCTGTTGTGCTGCTTCGCTGCCTCTTCTGCTTTGTCAGCCTAGTTAGGAGGCCGAAGATTCTTATCACTTGTTAACTGATCTTTAACAAGTTTATTAAACTTATTTTAAAAAAAGTTATCCATTAAGATAAGTAGGGTGTTTATTCATACTATTTCCGCACTTCCGCCTTTCAGAAATAAGTTGCATATACATATTATTCAAATGACTTTGTCTCCTTTGTTCGCTTTTACACAAAAGAGTACTGTTAGTTTCAAGAAAAGCCTGTTTAACAAGGATAACATGGCCAAACGAATGCAGTCTCTCTTTGCAAAATATGATGCTCAAAGGAGGTTAACTGATCTCATTCTTTCTCAACTTCAGCGGTAATCAAACCACGAAATAATAAAGACTGATTAGCCTATCACAGTATGCTTTGTCTATATCTGGATTTTTCAGAGCTTCAGTGTTAAAAGTAATTCTCTTAAACTTAATACAGCATTCTCAAGTTCCAGATGTAAGACTACTTTTGACCACGTACAGGTCAGACCCAATTTCAGCCATTATAGGAACTCTTATATCCATTTGCTCTTAACTAATATATAACGATCATATTCCTATGCAACTCATCCGTGAAACCCATATGTATTTATAAATGTCCCAATGTTTGTATTACATATTAGTTATTCTCAAAGTGTTAAGTTTACTTACCTGTGGTAGACGTTCCCCATTGTCACTGGAACTACCATTGCCAAAAGGGCTTAACAGCCCTCTCGAAAGGTAATGATCAGTACCAACTTTAGCAATGAGATCACTTAGTCCAAGAGAAATATATTATTTCTTGACAGAATTCAAAATATACTGAAATTTTCTGTAAAACCTATCTTTCTCGTTCTCTCAGAGTCATCTGTGGGGCGTAACATCAGCGTCGTCTGTGGAGACGACCTTCAAGTCTTTCATTTTTGTTTTAAATTTGTTGTAAAATTTTTTTTTATTAAGATCCTAGGCGCTATCATCTGATGCAGCCCTCGCCACTCTCAATAATGGCAGTCGCAAAGTATTTGCGGAAGGCGACCACAAAAGTAATGACATAAATGAAAAATTTATTTAATAACTAACCTAAAATAATAAAGGTCGTCGATAAACACTGGAATATAAAATGTACTGCCATTATTTATCGATTATCCATTAACATCCTTGCATTCACAATTATAATTGTGTGGACACTGACGTATAAAGTGAAACAACTTTTACTCGATCCAAAATACAAAAGTATCCATTTATTTGTTAACCAACTAGCTCAAGAACTGCCCGTCGATGTGTTATATATATATAATAAATGATTCAACATAATAAGCTTCCATTTTACTTAAATTTCAAATAAGATTGCCTCCGTGAGATTTTCCTCCCGTAGAAAATAGGAGAAATAATTTGAATTAATCCGTAGTAAATACACAGGTTACCTGAAAATATAGAATTCAATAAATACTTACCAGGAAAAAATTATTGCCGACTGTGGAAGATTCAGAGAAAGATATAAAGGTCTCATTGTGGAAACAAATTGTCATCTGACGTTTGGTTTAGTGGTTAGAACACTCTGGTATGTTTCTAGAGAGATGTAGATCGGCAGTAATGGTTTCCACATAAGTAAATAATAATCTGAGTTATGTTAAATTTATTT